>JBBMJY010000017.1:4570877-4605060 GCA_037833715.1 Toxotes lorentzi
CACACACACACACACACACACACACACACACACACACACACACACACACACACACACACACACACACACACGTGTGTAATCCAGGTATATATTTGCTTATTAAATAGTTGCACAATATAGAATTCCCTCCAATGAATGAGTGTAATATGGCGCTCATCTGTGTATCATGCATGTTTTGAGATAATCTCACATACACCCAAATTTATTTGAAAATCACACAACCATCAACTGGAGAGGAGGAAAACAAAACCTTGTAATAGACCACGGGCTGTTGAACAGGTTTAATACTTTCCCTGTTGCCTGTGGGTAAACACGTCATTACATTTTTCATCTCATTCATCATTAGCATATCTTAAATAACAATGCAAAACAAAACAGAGGTGAATTTTTCCAGGACATGTTTTCAAACTGAGAACCAATCAAACCGTTGCCTCAGGCTCTCTGTTATTCAACATTTTCTGTCAGATTTCTCCAGAGCTGCATGAGCTTGAGACAGAGATGTGGCTACACGAGATTACTCTCAAAATGCAGTTTCATGAGTGAGTGATTCAGTTGCATCACAATCTCCCAGCAGCACATCATGGAGACATAATGGCTGAGCAGGCTGTGGAACAACCAGGCCAGGAAAAAAGAAGAATACCTAGAGAAGACTCTTGTGAGGCAGCTGGGTAAATTTCGTCGTAATATGAATGAAATCACAATTAAGATGGTTTTACTGCCAAACACAGGTTTTCATGACAGACTACACAGTCTTGTCTAGTCATATTTACCTCCCAAAAAAGCTTTAGCACAGTTAACCTGCAAAAACAGATGGTTTTTGGTGTGTTAGCTGACTAAAGAGCCTAAAAATTCAGCAAACCAACCAATGCCTTTTTAATTCACTCATATGATTCAAAACACAGCAAGCTGTTCGCCGCCTCTAGCCAAGACGGAAACTCACGTCATTCAGTACAGCTCCAGTTCAGCTGATCTGAAATGCTGCACAAAAATCCTGCTAACTCACTCGGTGAAGTACAATAACCTACAGTAAAAGCTCAGCGAGGTGCGTGCGTGCCCTGGTGCAGGATTCAAAGGCAAAGTGGAGATTTCACAGTTTGATTCTCCTCCTCCTTTGGCCTTGAGGAAGTGAGGAATTCTCCCGCCCACTTATACCTCCTTTCACAGAGCGTCTGTGTTAGTGGGCTGATGACTTCCAGTGAAGTTTAGGTGGTCTGGTCATTCGAATGAGTGACCCTTTGTCAGTGTGCCCACGCTAAACCGTTTTGAGAAGCCGGGCCTGTGTTGACTTCTCTGACCTCTGATGTTTCAAATGTAGGGTGAGCTGTGCATCTAGGCATTTTAGTCCATGTCTATATATAGCAAACATATTTTTTACAGACACTAGGCCATGACAACCTATTTATTGTATTTTGTTTTTTGAGTCATGTGCAGATGGTTGCAGTGGTCTTAAGGTTTTAAATGCTTGCTTGTTACCAGAACAGGAAAACCCTGGAGCACCTGGGGGCAATCCAGAAGGGAAAATGGTAGAATACTCCCCCTTAACCTTAGTGAAGGTGCCCTTGAGCTGCCACCTATAGCCCCTAATTGGTCCACTGGAGCTGCTCAGCATCCAGCAATAGACAGCAGGAGGCTGCTGTAGATTTATTTAGCTGTATGAATGTGAAGCAGGGAAGGGAAAGAAAAGTGTGCATGCTCAGCAAAGCACTTTCCCCAATAAATAGAAGCAAGAAAAACACAGTGTAGATACCGTGCGGGGGTAGAGATCAGCTTGATTAAGCGTCAGCAGATGTACACTTGGCTTTATCAGACTTCGCTCAATCCGTCTCTTTGCCTCCTTCACGTCCTTTTGTTCTATTTCATCCATTTTAATTCCTGTTATCTCATTTGAACTAATCTGCCTCACATTACAGATAGCGCACCTTTTTGATAGGTATCCTATTGATTCGTGGGAGAACAATGGAGAGTCTCATTCTTTCGACAGCTTCTCATCAGCAGTCCACAGCTGCAGGTCCCACACACTGTTGAATAGTAACAGACGCACATGCATGCGTGCTCATGCCTCTGCTGAATGATGGCGCAGAGTGTAATATAATTATGGGCTGTCCCTCAGTGCCCTTTGCATTTACAATTTATTGACTGCATTCAGTCTGGGCTGACTCTTTTTTTAAAAACTCAAACTGTTCACCTGCTCTCCATTGGGAACATTTGTAAATTTGTTAAGCAAGCACCAATTTGCAGAAAGCTTCAAATTGTCTTCAGTGCCAGCAGTTATACTATGGAAGACTACAAGCTTAGCATTTATAAAGTTTTCAAGGCAAATATGTGATACTTTTGAGGTCATTTTGCACTTCTCAAGGATGTGTTCTCGCCAGTATTTTTTGGCATTCTGTGGAGGCTATCTCAGCTGAAATCTGCTGAATTCTAGCCTTGGGGAGACCTTACCAGGTCTGCACTGCTTGTCTCTGTGGTCCTCACGTCAAAACAGGAGCCTCAGCTCAAAAAGAATTATCAAACAGAAATGCATGTCTTACAGAATAACGATTGAGCGCTTTAAAAACCCTGGCTGTTTCTTTTTTTTTTCTTTATGTGCATGAGAATAAAAACCCTGTGGAACATTCGTCTGTCCAGATGCATAAAGCATCACAAGTTAAAGAATACATCTCAAGCGGCCAAATTCTGTGAAAGTCTTGAAGCTGCGGGTGTATTGCTCCTAATTTCAGCATAATACATTAGAACTTTGAGCTGTAAGAGTGTTAGCATAATTCATAAAGACTTCTTTTTAGACTGAATAGTTCAGAAGATAAGGAAAAGTTACTGCCACAGCCTGATGAGGGGAGTAGACGGAGAGATTGGAATGAGTGATAAAACTGTCACCAGACTAAAACGATAACCCACAACTATACATGTGAGTGCTTCCTGCCAGCTATAGCTCTATCTAACAAAACTGCAGACATTTGAATTATATTCCTGGGACTTGGAGATAAAGCCATACAAAAAAACGTGTCAACTGCATGTATAGTATTTACTGTCTTGCTTGCCAGAGAACTATATAAACTAGCGTTTGTCTTCACATTCTGTGCTCTCTAATTATTGATTCAAAGCAGTTTTATGTAGTTATTATGAAGGAATAACATTACATGCATTCACATTTTCTCTCTAATTTAGATGATGCTTTTCACAGCTGAAGAGAAATCTTTTTTAAGGCTCTGGTGACATGACAGAGCTGGAAAATATGCTATACTTTACGCTGCATGCCATATTATTTTGAGCTCTGCTGTGTGGCCTATTTGCATAGCACAACAGTTCACCTGGGAGACACTGGTTCAAGTACAATGCGGTGCATCTTGTCAGTTTCCCAATTTTGGCACAAAAGCCTCAAGTGAAGTTACCTCACATTAGGCAACAGGATGTCTGTTCAAAATGCTGCCAGCATATTAAGCATGGATCTGTGTGTCAGTGAAATGTGCTCAGTGCTGTTATGGAAAAGCAGTTCTGTGGGCAGCAAAACAAATCTCCAGCCGACGCAACAACATTGACACAATGCATAAAAAGCAGTGGTCTCTGAATGAGGCTTTTTCTTCTTGCCCTGCTGCACCCTGTTCTCTCTCTCCAACTGTGGTGCATCAACTGACTCTTGCTCCATTGTTATCTGATTTGTGGAAAGCTATCAGTTGTGCTTGTACCCTTGCTATCAATCATCTACTGTACAAACAACATGGAGATTGTCAACACATTGTGGCATAGACAAATGCAATTTGACATGAATGTTTAGATAAGAACTGACTGAGCGCTGTATCCACACAAAGCCTGGTATTAGTGTGAAACTAATGGTTTGCATTATAGTATAGCATTATAGGCAAATACTGCAATGATCAACAGCACGGAGGACGAGGGACGTGCACTGTCTGATCTGTGAGAAAATGCACTGTGGTTTTGGTACCAGGTCAGAAGATGGTGTCTGTCTATTTAATCAGATGGAGTTAGGACTCTAAGGGTGTAGCTAGCTATCCAGGTGCTAATGAAGGAATTACCTAGGCTGGTGATGTTGGCACATCTGTATGTGTACTTGTACTGGTAGACCTGTTCCGAGCAGTTGCTTTCAGTGACTTAACACTGCACAACTCATCTGATGCTTATTATCTCACATAAAACCACTAAGGCTTTTATTGTTTGATGTAGCAGGGATGTAATGAGTGTAACCTGTTTTGGGCATGGTCATAGCTATTTTCTGTTGAAGGCTGCAGCTCTTTATCTTCATGCCAGAAAATATAGTTGCTCTCAGTGCTGATATGTCCAGCATGCTCAGTCTCATCTTGGGCACCAAAATTAAAGTTAGGGTGCTTTCAGAAATAATGCTATGAATAATACAATGGTGACAAACAAAGTCCGTTACTACTAAATTTGGAATAGTTATGGTTCTACAACTGCAGCAAGTAAAGAGCTAAGAAATATAAACAGTTGATGAGGGAAGAAAAAAAACATTCACTTCAAGTTTTTAATAATTGATGAAATATATGGAATATGCAACCAGTATTTTCCAGCAAGTGTTGCAAACTGTAGAGCTGTGTAAATGCAAGCAGGAAACATAGAAGTGCATCCACTGATAGTGGGAGTCACTTAAATCAACATTGTAAGCTGTATTTGAACACATAAAGTATGTAAATACTGCTTTAAAGTGAAGCAGAGGAATCTATCTAGTCTATTCAGGTGTTATTCCACCAATAGTAAGTATTACATGTATTTGAGAGCAGAGCTAAAACCGTGATATATGGAGGCTCAGCAGAGAAGTGATGAAATTCTGAGCACAAACAATCACTGCGGTGATGAAAACAAGAAAATAAGGCCAGATGAAGATAATTATCCTCTGTGAGTATACGCTCAACTGCACCCAAATTTGGAGCTTCTGTGTGTTATTGTTTGTCAAAGCCTGACGTGATTTTAGTTGTTTTTATTTTCCTTGTTTTTGTTTCTTTTCCTGATTAATAAACTAGTTCAGATTTGGACTTATTCAAGACAGGGAACGGCAAATGCCACTTTGCACCTAACACAATTAATCTCTCCAGACAAATCTTCATTCATTTCCATGTATAGATTCCATAGTATTCATGACCTCCCTTTTTTTTCATCCCATTCATCAATGTGAGATCATACCGTGACTGGTTCATAATTTGAAATTAAATTTGGATTATTAAATAAATATGTTGGCAGTGAATCATTTGTTCAGCATATGAGTCAGAGATCAGCCAGCGGAACCAATAGGAAAATCAATACGGCAATTCTCCTACAATTAACGATCCTGAAAACCAGTGAAAAAGGACGCCATTATGGATCTTTGAGGAGTTCAGATTCTTGCTTTAATTGTGGTGGATGACAATAAGATTGGAACTTAGTGTTCTTCACAGATTTTACAAGCTGTGAGGCTGATTTGATGAGATAGACATAGATGGGTTAGTCTTTTCAAGCGCGGGGCTAAAGTCATTTAAAGTGTCAAGATGTGTGTTTTTCTTGTTGGCATCATTGCATATTAAATAGTAATCATCCTGTCTAGCTGCCTATCCATGTGCCACGCAAAATATCCATCCACATCAGTTTGACTGTTAGTTATCATCACAGCACCTCAAAATCTGAATAAAGTTGACATTGATGGGACTCAATCACAGGAAACATTGCTTGTTTATCTGTTGCACTTTCATCTATCCCCTTCATCTTTCATTCTCTTGTTTTTGTTGGATTTTTTTTCTTTTTTTTAACATCATGCCACAGTGAGTAGGAGTGTGAAATAAGTGGGATGTGGATGAGAGACCCTCAGTCTTTGACATGATTGCAATCAAACCGAGTAGAAATGAAACAACAGGCTCTCAGTATGTTGTATACTATTGCTAGTGTCCTCTTTTGTGTTATGTACAATTGGTCATACCATACTATATATATATATTTTTACATCTATTCTGTTTTTATATTGTCAGATGTAACATAGTTAAAGGATAAGGTTTGTGTTATTCAGTATGTTTGTTAGTGTTTCGTCTGAACAGTGTTAGAAATGTGATTGTGTGTTTTATTTACAGTAGACCTACAGCCTTCTAGATCATTTAATTCCGTTGCTCTATTGGCTGTGTTATTCCTTCGGCTCCTTAATTTTTCTTTTTCAGTGTTAACTGAATGTTACTCTAAAACTCTATTGATTCTAGTTAATTATGTGGAAATCAAAAGAACAGAAAATCTGAGCTCCATACAACCATGGATTTGCAAGATGTCCACTTTAACCAAGTGCTTCCTGTTGAGATCTGACACATGCTTTCACTCTTAATGGTCATTTGGACACCGTGGTAATCATCGGAAATACTTCACACAAGTAGACACTTGACTACTCGACTGTTGGGATGGACCTTGTGAATGTCTGCAGGAAATTACATAATAATCCATCCAGCAGTTGGCAAGAAATTTTAGTCTGAAATGCAAATATCAACCTCATAGTGACACTAGAGGAAAAGTGAGGACTCACCAAAGACAGTGGACACTGTAGCTAACATTAGTAGTTAAATGGGTATTTGTTGGGACTGTTTTCATTCACAGATTTGATACTTTAGCAAGAGTTTACAGCAGCAGGACAGTGCACATAAAGGTACATCAAGCTTTGAATGCACAGACGGTAGTTATTTACAGAAACAATGAATTGTTGATTGTTGTCATTTCATGGGATTTATTGACAATAAGAAATGTATGAGTATTGTAATGAGTATTACCAGACTTTTAAAGGAACTGTTTAGTAGTTTCTGCTCCTGACTGCTATTGCTAAGCTCAAACTGTTGCCTTTTTCTGGTTTGGACATTTTATAGTCACTAGGCAGATCTTGAGAGTTTCTCCAATACTGTCCCCTTAGCTCTCCTCATTCAGGCAGGCTAGATAAATTTGATTTACTTTGACTGGCAACAGAGGATCCTGATAATTGTGGCTTATTGCACTTCTCTATTTTGTGTCTCTCTCATGAACCAACCTGCCTGTTCTCTCTCCGCTGTTATTGCCTTCTTGCGGGTATTCTGTGTATTTGGTTAGAAGGTTATGAAAGTTCATAATAGAAGTCCTTATAAAAATTTCCTTGCAAAACCCGCTCCACAGCCAGCTCCTTTCTAACCATGGCATTGTTTGGCATTCGTTTCTTGTCTATATGGAGAGCCATAGGTAATTTATTCCAAGTTTTAAGATTGGAGGGAAAGGAGATTTAAGTTCCTGTATCATAAAAGTGTTGGACATTGAAAAATCAGACATTATTTATTAATTTATCTATTTCCTTTTAGGCAGGAAGTGTTGATTCCAAATCCATATGAGCTATAGAATGTGAGCCTAGACTTTGACATGAACAAATATACTGTAAAAATAGCTCTGCTATTTTTTGCACTTGAAATCAAATGCTTTTCTCTCCTTATATCAAGACAGACTTATGAACAATGACTCATCCAAGCATTCACTAAAGAACATAAAGAACTCTCCATCTCCCTGTCTCTCTTTTGTGTCTCCCTTTGTCGTTTGTCCCCTGTACTTTATTCTTCATATCACTCCTAACAGCCCTTTGTTATCACTTCTATAAAAGAAACTCTTCTATCCAGATGAGTGACTAGTACATTTTTTTTAAATCATAGATTATTCTACATACCACTTTCTTTGTTGCTGGCCCTCCATCCATTTCCATATGGAAATGGAAAAATAAATTGTTTCTTTAATGTATAGGTTTCCTTTACCATCTGTTTCAAAGCTTGGGAAAATGTGACGCATTCTTCTCCTGCCGCCTGCATTCATAGTTGTTTTCTTTGCATCACAGCAGATCTGAGGACAGCTCAGTCTTGGGCATTAACCAAAATGTGAGAAAAGGAAAATATGTGATGCATGCCAGTGCATAATATCTACTCTGAGAAATATTGTAAAATAAAGTTATTTCAATGCAGAAATTCACTTTTCCAGCATGAAAGAAAGGTGTCAACATCTGTAATTTGCATTTTCTCTTTTCATCAACTTGCCCTTATCTGCCTTTTTTTCAGTTAGTGATATCCTACATTTCCCAGAAGAATGCTTGGTTTTTGCCTCCTCTACAAAAAGATGTCTCCCCCGAGACTCCAGAATGTCGACCTGTGCGAAAAAATAATGTAGACCAAAGCAAAAATATGCAAATGAACATCTTGTCAGTGGACGCTTTGTGAGTGACAACACAAAGGAATACCAGATTCTATCTTTATTCACCCCAGGACCACATACATAAAAATAACAGCTCGCTGTGTTGGTGCCATTTACTCCACCTTCATCATTTGGTGTCAAATCACACATTCATTGTTTATGGCTATTTCTGAAGAGCCAAACGCTGATAGAGACCTTTGAATGCATCCCGCTGTGGGGACGGTATTTACATCTGTCCACCAAAGTTTATTCATCTGCTTTATTAGACAGGGTTGTGTCAAAACAAGCTCTGTTAAGCTTTTTTCCAATCGATATCACAGATGATATAAATAATACCTTGTGCGCGCTTCAGGTTGCGCTCTGTATCTACAGCGTAAGCATGTTTGCAAGCTTTGTGTATGCAGACAGATGCATCAGTCCATGCATCCGTGTTGCATGTGCACATTAGCATATTTATGTCTGTATTTGTGAGTGTTTCCAGAGCAGAGCTGAGGTGAGCAACAGCTTGCTGCAGTGCTGTCACCACGCCAGCATTAGTGTGCATTATTTATCCGCCTGCAGACTGATCCACAGAAAGGCATAACCATAGCAACCAGAGCCCATGTACTCATACGCACACACATACACGCACACAGACTGTGAGGAGAAACATCGGTTATGCTGGCATGGCAGTGGCTGCTGCTGACTTAATCTCAGAATTCATATGTTTTGGCAAATCTTCTGCATTCTGGTTCTCAAAAAGCGAGAAATGAGGAGCTTTTGAAGCTCCATAAGAGCCGTATTTTCTCATGCAGGAGGCATTCTGGCTGCCCCCTCACAAGATCCAAACAAACAGCACAGAGAGAATGTTTTGTCAAGGTTGGTGATATCACAAAAGTCGACATTTGCTGGTGGATCCTCAAGCAACTGCATTTTACAACACAGAACTTATACCATTACTGATTCCTACTTGCAAGAAAAGGACTTGTGAGGGTTGGTCTACAGCTTGAAGTTACTGACACTGATATCTATCAGCCAGAGCCTTAAAACCAGTTACTGCTTTCAGTGTTGTGGCTGATGGGTGTGTGTATTTTCTGTCAGCTCTGGGCTCAGAGTAGTGCTGGCTACAGAAGGGCAGCATCACATGGTGCAGTAAAGAGGTTATCCCTGAGACAACTGAGATAGCTCTGCTGAGGTCTGGGATGTGGAGGAGTGGGGAAGAACACAGGGGATGGCATCATAATCTAGGTGACAGGATTGTTCTGGTTCCTTTTTGGTCACTCTTGGGAAAGGGGCAGTGATGTTCACAAAGTGGGACACAACTGCCAGTACCAGCCAGTCAGTTTTAGAGGATGAAGTGCCTTCTTTTAGCTCTGCTTCTGAGGAGTGTTCTGGAGAGAGCTCACTCTTTATCCACACGTATAACTTCACCTCTCTGAATCCCAGTGCATCTCTCTAAACTGAAAGAGTCCAGCTGGTGTGCAGCTCTCCTTGTAAGAAACCTGCCAGTGCCCGCTGCACAGATCTAGTGTGGTGATCCACATGGCTGCTTGTCATTGATCCATGGAATGGGGTATGCATTTTGAACATCCTTTTCTGTCTTCTCTTATCTCTTTTTTTTTTATTTGACCTTTAATCTGTCATAATCTCTGCAATTATGTACAGTCCTAAAATCAAGAAAATTCTAATGCAACCACCTTGTTTGAAGACAATTATAAGGAAAGTGACAGCACTGAGTTTGATAATTCAGTCATGCCAAGCATCAACAAGGTCTCCACCTGCTGCTGCAGCTCCTCCATCAGTTGTTGTGGAACACCATAAGGCTCTTTGTCAGACTGATTGACCATCCTTCAGGGAAATGGCGAATCACAGGTTTCCTTCCTGCCAGGATTGGCAGTGAAGAGTGAAGTGACTTCCTGGAAGACATGGAAAGCAGCCCGCTCTGGCACCAGACATGGGAGCCTTTTCCTCCATGCTCACCTCCCTTACCAAGACACTCTTAAAATCTGCGGAGTACAGCCTTCAGTAGACTGCCGTTGGTATATTTCTGTGCACCATTCAGTCCAGCTTGTTTATGATGATGACGTATACCATAGAGGATGGTATTCAATAGAATCCTATTGCTTGTTGGATGTTGTTTGACCTGCAGGTCATAGCAGGTCTTCTGTGTTTGTTTTGCACAAGCACACTGCTCACAGTCCAATAGATGAGTCATGTGTTTTGTGTATGTATGCACTGAGAAAGACATAAATACCAACTCCTTAGCAATCCACTGAAGCACTCATAATTTACTGTAGTGGTGTCGTGGTTAATTACTGAGAAAGCATGTAACGTGCAGGATAGTTATTAGACATAGGCGAGGGAGTCACCACCTGAAAGGGCAGCAGAGGATAAACATTTCATGTGATTAATATTAGAAACCTGACATACATGCCAAATGCATGCATTTATTTGTTAAACAAACCCACTGCTCACTCTGCACTGACACCTGAACCAGAGAAATATGGGGACATTCTATTTGAGGCTTATGCTCACTGTCATATCATTAACAGAAACTCATGTATTTTGTGACCCATGCAGTTCATTTGCTCAGGCTGCTGCATAAAAATCAAATGCACAGCAGCATGAATAAGCAGGTGGTTGTTAAATTTCCATACAAATATTGCATCTTGAATAGGGTCGAAGCCAGGCCGAGACTCATGATTGTTGTGCCCGTTCAACCTGAGTCACATAGCAGTTAAATCAATAAAAAACAAACAAACAAACAAACACATAAGCAGTGATGAAGTATAAGTAAGAATGTCCCAGACTGATCTATAGGTTTAAATCTCTACAGGAGTTTTTGATCAAAATAGTGAAGCTATAAATCCCAGTGTTTGCTCCTGGAGTGACAGCTGTCAAAAACAGCTATTTGCACTCTGCCAAAAGACTGACCAAGTTGCATTGTGAGCAAGTGAACTGCCAAATAAATATACAGCAGCCAGCAGTTTCATTGATGATGGCAATGGCTCCCCCACCTGCACAAGTGGTACACATAGTATTCACATAGCAGCTTTTCACCAGGGACCAGTCTTCATAGGTTCCTTGCTTCACACTAACTGCTGTCACAGCTCTCTTTTTGGGGGGGACCCACACAGGTACATTTTTAGTACATGTAGACAAGTAAAGACAGTCTGCACAGTCTTTAACACAAGAAAAGGCCATTGCTATCACCTACTTATAAATATCATTCACCAACTCTAAGTTAAAACCATTTAAAATGAGCATGAGAAACAGCAGCGAAATAAAAAAAAAGTGAAATAAATAATAATGAAATAAGAAAACAGGGAGCGATGACAGCCCCTCAGAAACAAAGATCAGAGGTATAGAAATATTCAGAATGAAAGACATTGAGTGTCCTACATTGACAGTGCAGAGTCTTTTTACTTTGGCTGGGAAAACAACTTTATTACTGAGAGCAGTGTAGCATTTGAAAGCTCTAATTTTTGTTGTATAATGATGATCAAAGAGTGTGCCGCTAATTTGACCTTAGTGAAGTCATTTTCTGTCTCTAGGCTACTTCAAGTTACATCATAGAGTCTTGGTTTTAGATAAAACAAATCTAGGCAAACAGGAGTCCCCATGTTGGTTATTTTAAGTATTTACTGGATGTTGCTGTGTATTTTTTTCTTAATTGAGATTATCACAGGCAATGGGTGAGTGATATAACATACACTTTTTTTTTGTTTTCTTCCTTGAACAAGTTGACAACTGGTGAAAAGAGAATTACACTTACTTACAAGCAATGGCTGGGGGAGAAATGTTTGACAATAAAGGAGGAAAGGAAGAAAAGCTTCATTAATTTCCCATCTGTACAGCATTAAAACCTCAGACTTTCATACCTCTTTCAATCAAACAGCTTATGAATCACTGATTACTGTTAAAATACAAGTGTAAGTTGAAATATCCAGGGCAAGCTGAGCCATGTGTCTTTCTGAAGAGGACAATGTGAGGTATTTCTGTTCTCACCAAGCTCTTATTCTGATTGTGGATGAAATGAAAGGCTCCATGTAAAATGCAGCTGGGGTCCCAATCACTCTCCCGATTGCCCTCCATTCGAGAGGTGGGGGTTGGGATAAAAATGGGCTGGAACTCCCACATCTGCCCTTGGTGCCTCTGTGGATAGCCAGTGGTTTTACTCTCCTCTCATGACAAGAGCAGTGTGATCACTGTGATTCAGGCTCAGCACAGGACGGAGACCAGATAACACAGCAAAACAAAGATGTGTCAGAATCTTTGGCACAGACCCAAGCAGACCCTTGAAAACCATTGCAAACTTGTGTTCTAAGTATGTGTGTTTGTGTGTTGACCCACAAACACCATGACATTATTTTCCACATAGCTGACTGCAATCACAAAGAGATTTCATACAGTAAGCAGGTCTTGTGTAGGAGATAAATCTTTGTTGGTTGCTTAACAGAGGACACTTGTATTAAAGGTTTCCCTGTTCCATTTTAAAGTCCCTTTAAATGGATCTTACATAGTTAATGGTCCACCAGAGGCATTTTAGTGCTGTTGAAAAATTATAATCAAATCAAGCTCCCTGTTTTGTCCAAACATTGGTCCACGCCAAATAAAATTGCTTCATTTATCATGCTGTATCTTTGCACAGTACATTTCCTCGAAGAGCCTCCACCCAGCCGTCTCATTCAGACAGAGAGAGTGACCAGCTGGGTTACTGCCAGTTTAATGTTGCATGAATTCAGGGGGTTCAGTGGTGGATGCGAGGCTGAAATGGACCTGGACAGCTAAAGCCATTCTGTCAAAAAGACCCTTTCCAGTCGTCTGCTGGGACACAGTGACCGGCCACATACTCACTGTGGAGAAAGACCTTTGCCTTTTCCAGAATGATGTCTCCTCTTGGGCATGGCCATGTCACTGTGTCTGGGGCGCACACTTCATAAAAACCTGAAGTCACACAAGGCAACTTTCATCTCTTTCTGACATGTCCCGTTGTTTCACTCCTTCGGCGACTCTGCTGTTCCCTTTCTGTTTCTGTCACTTGCTGTTTATTTCCCTCCTTTTTTTTTTCTACCATCCATCCTGGTGTCATCATGAAATGACTCAGCCACTCGAAGGACCTATCTCTTTTTACGCACTGGTGGTGTCAGTAAAAGCTGACAAGCATTCAGCAGTAGCTATGTTACATCGGGGAAACAGCTGTCTGCTGTACAGAGTACTGTAGATTATTTGCACTTTAAAGGCACCGGTAGACACTCTTACATATCCTCAGTGGCCTTCCAACGCGATGGCCCATCTATCAAATATTCTCTTTCACCTTAACTATGTGAGACAGTGAGAAATGTTGAAAGAAAGGAAGGTTGAAAGTTTGACAGCACTGATGCACTTTGGTGTGGTGCAAATTCCCTCAGAGGTAGAAGCACGAGGCTTGACCACACATGGTTAATGACATAACCACACACAAAAGAAGTGTTTATTCAAGAATAATATAAGGAAGATACTAAAACAAAATACCACTTTGCAGAATTTTTACTCTCGGGAAGACTTGAGCCGCGCTATTTATGGAAAGGTATTTATGATCCCCAGGGGTTGAGTGCGACTGACAGCTCCAGAAATGCCTCAGTGGCTGTTGGATGAGTTACCATGAAATTTGGTAAAGATATTGATGGTATCCAGAGGATCAATGGTAATAACTTAAATCCCCTGATTTGTCATGTAACAGCAGCTATAAGTCAAATTTTAAAAATTTTAAGTTTTTTTTTTTTTTTTTTTTTTTTTTTTTTAAACCAGTGAATATTTCTACAAGATGGATTGGCACAACTTTTGGTGTAGCGATTCATCTGGTGCAGACATTTATGGTTTTTCAACTATGTAAATTCCCTGACTGGAGCTGCAGGCCGTTAGTCGTCTTCTACTTCTTTTACTTACAGTATTTGTTTACAAAGAAGGGTTTTCTCGAGCATTGCTAAGGCCCTCTTTGTAAAGCTTTTAAATAATAAAATTTAAAAAAATAATAAAATTAACTGTCTTTGTAAGTGTCCAACATGCCTCCAAAATTACCCTACAATCCACAGTAAGTTGCCATTATTGTGGTTTTTAATCAGTCCATATAGTTCCCAGACAATTAAACCTGCCCATATAATTGCTTTTATAGCCTTGTTCTCTAAATGTGAGAAATCCCCCCTCCCCCATTAAATTAAACTAAACAATATCCGGAAATGAATCAATCTGCATATAATATGAATCGTTACTGTGTCACCGTTGACGCTTGACTATTGATCTCAACGTAATTACATTCCCCTCCAACTTCCCTCAGGAGTGAAGACACGCAATTAGAGAGGACAGGTGACAGTGCGGAGCCATCTAGCTCAATAAAAGACTCCTTCTATTGGGTAATTAAAAATCATAGCATGTCCTAAATGAGCAAAATCAAGGTCTCCTCTTCCCTTTTCCCTTCTTCATCCATTACTCCCAGAGCAAGTAGAGAAATGTTTGACTTTATTTGGAGCTAATTGACCAATTTCAGTCAGATAAAAGCGTTGTTTTCCCACCTGCTGTGATATTGGAATTGTCCTCGGAAGTAATTTTCCTCAGGGTCGGACATTAGCTGCCGACTTGCCAATAGTGCCAGAGAGGACTATGGGAATTTGAGATAAAAGAGATGCAGGGGAAAAAGCGAAAGGCACTTTGACAATTTGCCTGTAGAACAGTTGCATTTGCCTGATGCAGATTCACATTTTTTCACCGCATGTAAAGTGGACTAACTTGCTTGTGGCATGTGTGACTGTTAAATGGTTCGGAAAGGTTTCAAGGTTCACTGCTGCAGTTCGTCAAAATCACATGATTGACACCCATGACCGATTTTTTTATTTGGTGAAAATAGACCAAATTATGTTAATAGTATTTGCTTAGCATCATCACTCCCAATGCACACACCAATTTGCATGATGATCTTTTTAATATTGACTTTTAATAATTACTGTGATACATCCCAGGCTGTGATTGCGTGACAGCTCGACAAAAGCTGCACGGAGAAAATGTCAGCGCATTCTCAGTAAACAGAGCAAAGCTTTTGAATTAATGCAACAAGGAACAGAGGGAAAAATCCTTGTCCAAATCTCCCCACTCTTATTCAGTCGCTGTACAAAGTACATCTTCTCCCCACAGTTGGTCCCTTATCTTTCACTTGTTCTTTTTTTCTTCTTCTCCATCTCTGACAATGGAAGTCCGATGTCATGAAAGCAGGAGCGGCAATTTGTGAGGCCCCCTCTTTGTTCACTCTCACTTTCTCTTTATTTGGTTAGGGGTGTGCACTGCATTGTCATTCCATAATGACACCTAGGGCAGCCAGATAAGGTGCATAGCAGCAGCATGCCGTAACTACACCCTAAAACTTTACTTTTTAAGCTGATGCAAGAAGATCTGGAATGCATATGCAAATTAAAGGAACAAAAAGCAAGTTAGAGGAAGAATTTTCTCAGTTTTGTTATCAGTTAATGCCTTTTGTGTTGCTCTTTCCTTTGCTGTTTCAGGAATTTTCTGTATGTGTCCTGGCTTATAGAAATGATTGGTGCCTGCTTCCGGTTTACAAAACAGTTGTATTGAAAGAGTAGAAAGTTAAATAGAAAATCCCCCAAAATGAGTCGCCCTGTGATTTCTGGAAGTTTGGTGTAGATGAAAGACAACAAATTTGGACACAAAGTCAAAAAAACAAAGATCTTAAAGACTGACATCCTTGTATGTATGAGAAAGTGTGCAGTTTAGTGTGCTTAGCTTTATTTTGCATGTTGGGTGCAGGCATCTTGGGTACAGCCCGTGCAGGCGCTGTCAGTAAAACCTTTTTGTATTACCAGCTGAATGCAGTGGAAAGACGTCACTTGCTTTTCCAGTGTTACATCAGGCAGCGTGGAGGATCATATGTGCCAGCCTGACAAAGCCTTATTGCCTTCGCTTTCCACATGAATGCTCTCAGATGTGCTCTGGTTCAAAGTCTGTGAAGCTATTGCCAGGAAATAAATTGTGTGTGCGAGTGTCACAGTGTTGAAGACCAGAAGGTTTGCCTCTGCCATTGTTTACATGTACATTCCGCTGCCTCCTCTTTATTCTCAGTATTTATATTGTTGTGAAATGCAGCTAAGGGTGATTTCATGTGACCCCACTTCACTTACTTTTTTAGCCATGCTTGCAGTGGGGCTCCGGGGGATAATGTTAGTCGTCTTTTTTCTTTTTTTATTTCTATGAAAATTGGATCAAATTGGATTCCCACGTCTTGTTTAGCCACATATATAGCAAATAGTATCTGTCTTTGGACTGGTCAAAAGTGGTCGTCCATAAATCCACTGAAGCATTTTTTAAATTTCTTATGATGTGAACAAGCCGTTTGCCATCATCAACCTGCAGTCAAATCGGGATGAATAAAATAAGTGGTCTCAACTCTAATGTTTCCCATAGAGACTATAACAGCAACTGACAACCTGTATGGAGACCTGTATGTCCATGTATGCCTGAGAAAGACTCACAAATAAACAGATATGGCAGACAATTATAAAACTGAACAAATATGTCACTTAGGTCATTAAAGATGCATTTCTGTGGTCTTCAAGTGAATATAGAAAGACTCTGGTGGGCAGACAGTGTCCTGTTCTTGAGATTAGCCTGTCAAAACACACATCCAATTAAAAGATTCAGAAGGCCTGTGCCCCAGGAATTGGCATCATTCCAGTGTGTGTGTGTGTGTGTGTGTGTGTGTGTGTGTGTCTGCATGTGTTCATGGAAAAGACAGAGAGAGCAAATGTGTCTCTATTTTATCTCTATTACTGCACATGTGGTTCTGTCCATGGTGCTGAATCACTGTAAATTATAACACTACCAACCATGTAATTTCATTTTCCCTCTCTGTCTCTCCATGTGCATGCGTGTGTGTGTGTGTACACTTGTGTATCCATGTAAAGATTTGTGTTTTTTGTGTGTGTATTCAGCTGTTTATGTTTCTGTGCTGCACTGATATGCGAATGTGCTAATTTGTGAGTGTGTTTGTATATATACACACGTGTGCTTGTGTGTGTGCATGTGTGTGTTAAATGCATAAATAGGGCATATTGCCAGCGGTGCACCACAGTGGAAATGGCCATGGCTGTGGCTGTTTCCCTTAGCTCTCTCCCTGTCGCTAGTAATTAGACTGATGGCCTGTGTGTGTGTGTTTGTGTGTGCATGTGCAAAAAAGCACCCATATCATGTGCCTCTCTGTATAACTGTCTCACTCCGAGTCTTATCATCTCCTTCACCCTCTCCCTAAATCTGTCTTTTTTTTTTCATTTCAACCATGATGAAGCAAAAGAAGAAAAAAAAAAGCTCAAACAAACAGTAGCTCTGGGAGCTTTGTCTTCTCTAAAAGACACGGAGAGGAAATCGATGATGTGACATCACACAGGGGCCTGGAATTAAAACTCCGAAACTAAATATAGATTTGGTTTATTCGTGACTCGAGGCATTTGGAGGAGATTAGCTTTGGTGTTTCCTTCACAGTCTCACTTTTCCAAATTACAAGTTCGCCAGCTTCTGGGTTGTATTTTGCAGAATTTTAGTAGCGGTTTGATATTGTCGCAGACATCTGTCTCTGCACAAAATGTGTCTCAGATAAGTGCATATGAGAAGCTCTTGCATGGACGTTTAAGGGAAGACAAAGGTGCAAGTGACTGGGATTATCACTTTGACACATACCATCACTAATGTTTCACTGCAGCATTACATTTCCAAAGAATTCTACAGTAACTTCTGGCAATAGTCAGTCAGAAAGTGTTAGTTCAGTGATTTATTTGAGAATAGTCCCCAACAAATGCACTATTATTTCTTTTTTGGGAAACGATTGCTAAAAACTACAGTTTATTTAGCCTTTACAAAAAATAAAATTATATTGTTGTGAGCCATTATTTAAAGATTTATGTCTTCAGGAGGAACCAGTGGCTGGTTGTCACAGACCAGTGAGGGAAGTCAGCTTTAGTTACTTTTCAGATTAAGATGCATAATATAGATTTAAGTACCCAACAGTATATGAAACAGAAAAAATGCTTTGATCTCAGCCAACCACAAAATTTAAGTACGGATTATATATGCCATATTTTTTCTTTCGATATCATCATAGGTACATGTTGCTAAATCTTATGCTATTACTTAATCCTTACCAGGGACCATACCAAGTGTGTACTGATGCATATGTGTTGCAGACTTCAGCCGGTCACTGACACGTGTGACACCTGATATTGAGTAAGGTGACTTTTTTAATAGCTTGTTGACTTGTCTGGTTAGTTTGTGTCCTGTGAAATTGGGGGAAAAAAGGTTCTTTTCCTCGATAGGTCGTCTAACGTGGATGGAAATGTCTTCAAATTGAGGCTGAAAGCTGCTCCTTAACCCCATAGCCATTCTTTCATTTCGCAGCTAATGTGGTGGAGTACAGAGCAAACACCTATCTCACCCATTTCCAGCCTCACCCTCAATCTGCTAATGGTGCCATTGTAACTGCTGGCTTTCAGCATAAATACACTGATGACTCTTTTAATTCACAATTCCAGTTTAAATATGACAAATCCTCCTTTTTTGTCATTCTGACATCTTCAATATGTCTTTTGTGAATCTTTGGCTTTTCACCCCAATCAAGATCTATTGAGCGTCTCTGAATCACTTTATTTAGAGATGCCAACCGACACGCAGCTTCCTCCGTGCTAACGTGAGCAGGTTTTAGGCAGTGTGTCATCTGTGTTCAGCAGGTAGATCTCAGCAATGTGACAAGTGCATAAGATTTTAAGATATTATTTGTTGTGGGTGACTTATGTGTAATACAGTTTTTCCTCAGTTGTTTACACACTTTCAGTAAGCATTCATAGCTTCAGCAGTAAGAGAGCCAAAGGTGAGCTCTCCTGTGTTGGAGAACAGAGGATGCCAACTTTACAGAGAGAGGCAGAGCTAGAGGAGTGAGAGTTAGAAGGGGAGGAAGAGGATGGGGAAGACGAGGATCAAGACTATGACCTAGGAGAGCAATGTCCTCTGATAAGATTGGGGCCACTTTGATTGATCACATGGCCAATGATGGTCTGACAGTGAGAGAGGCAGGACAGAGAGTCCAGCCAAACTCGAGCCTCTTCTCTGTGGCTTCGATCGCCTGGACATAAAGAAACAGAATCTGTAACAAATCCACTCTCCTTACTTCAGTACAGTGCACAATATTGTTACTGTATTGTATAATTACTAAACTGAAAGACAGCTGTCTTAGCAGAAGAGGACATCCCAAAAAGACACTTTAATAGTCAGTATGGTTTGAGCAAACAATCCAATAAAGCAAACAGAAGACCGGGTGAGTTTGTCGACACTCGGTCGAGTAGGTCTACATGGCACCAATCAAGAGGAATTTAGAGTTGAGGAATTGCATTGTGACTATGTGGAAGGAAGTGCATTAATACTGTAACTGGTTGCATCAAATTAGCACTGTATAGACACATTGTTGTGTTGTAATGTAGTGTTTTTCTTTCTGTTATTGCTGTGTTGTCTGCCTCAGAGAGTTCTTGAGCTGGACACAGCTGTAGTTTCCCATGAATTCATATTTATTGATGAAGTGGGCTTCAACCTCACAAAAAGGGGCGAGAGGGGAACATCACGGTATGCGCAGAAATAAATCACCAAGGTGTCATCCATTGCCGTTCAACCCTTTGCCCCTAAAATACTGCCCGTCTCATCACTTTCCTTGACTCACTGTCCTGACTACAGCCGAGCAGATGGATGGCCCAGAGCAGCCCTGATATGTTGTCATCGGGAACAATGTTGTTCTGGTCTGCAGCTGGTTCATCAACCAACCACGTCTTTCCGTTCTTCATCTGCCACCACATTCTCCATTTCTCTACCCTATTGAGGGTTATTTTTTCAGCTTGGCATTGGAAGGTAGATGAACACAAGCTCCATGAGCACATGCCCCTCCTACAAGCAATGCAGGAAACGTGTTTGATTCGTCATGCCAGGCAATGCTTTCCCCGCTGCTTGGCCAGAGGGAACGTTGCCTGTGATGTCGATGAGGTCCCGTGGCAGAAATGAAAAGCAGGACACAGCCTAATTTTCTGGTTCTTAACAGTATATGCAAAAGGCTTATTTTCTGTTGTTTGTTCAGTATGAAGAAGACTTCACAAATGCAGCTGTGTTTTCTGAGCCCACGTCTGTTTGTTGGTTTGTTTATTTGTTAATTTGCTATCATGATTCCACAAAAGCTACGTGTCAAGGGCCAGGGAAGAAACCAGTCAGTTCTGGTGCAGGTCTGGTTAATGCGGCTGGTCCAGGCTTTTTTTTTTTCACTTCCCTTAACATTGTGAGATAAGATATGTTTCACCTATATCAAACCTATAACTCTCAGCAGTATGCCTTCTGCTGAGAGTTATAGGTTTGAATGCAGCGTTTGATTCTGTGAGAGATTTGTGGAGTTTAATTTTGTGTCTGAAATTTTGTATTTGTATTTAGCCTTTTGAAAAATTAACTGTGCTTTCAGAAAACGTGTAAAAACAGTTGAGGAAAAGCTGTAAACTTTCTAGGAAATCTCTCCTTAAGATGCTTTATTTGTTAGCATTACAAGTTAAACCCACTGTTTTCCCACACTTCTGCACCAGCGTGCATACACAGAAGTTTATTCTTTCAAACTTATTATTTTTAAACCTTGAATGTCAACTTGAAAAACTTCCTCCAAGCCTGACACTATGTGCACGGCTGACACACAAATGTTTCTCAGTGTCAGTGCCAGTATTGCAAGAGAAATGAGCTGCACGCAAATGTGACAGTACCCTGGTGTGTTGTGTAATACGCCCGGAGAGTTTTACTCTCTTTTTCTTTTTTCTTTTTTTTTTTTTCACCAACAACAATTTCTGCTGTGTTAGGGCCTCTTTCTCAACTCAGATCTTTTCATTTGGCAATTCCTCCGCAGCACAGTCCACTAATACAATGCACTCTGAGCTTGTTTATGTTGTCTTGAATTGAAAAGGCGAGAAGTTTTTGTGGAAGCGATTCGGGGATAAACTTGGGGAGGAGATGAGTCCAAAACGTGTTATTATAAATGAGGTTCCCCGCCTGAGAGCGTGTAGAGATAAGGTTCTTTGGTGGGTCAGTGAACTGCTCAAACAGAGATGGAGATTTGCAAATACTGAACACACTTTCAAAAAGTCCAATATGTTTCGAGGCCACATTGTTAAATCTGTCTTGTGTGAGTCTGCGTCTGCCCTTGAACCACTTGAACTGTCCAGTCGGCCTGTGCAGGGTTGGAGAAGGCATCAAGCTGGTGAACTTAATTGGTCCGTAGGGGGCTTTTCTGAGAATGGAGGGAGAGAGGAGTAAAGAGAGTGCATGACAGAGTGAAAGCGAGTGTGTGTTGAGGAACAAGGAGAAACAGATAAAATATGCCAATAAAACTGAAAAAAGTCTGGGAAGGGAGCAGTCAGAGGGAAAAAAATGGAAGGTTGAAAGAAAAGGGAGAAAGATGACAGACAGGTGGAGGAAGTGAGACAGAGCTTGTCAGAGAGCTGGTGAAAAGACTGAGAAGGGTGTAGAATAGAGGTTGGGGAAGA
Organism: Toxotes lorentzi; assembly: GCA_037833715.1. Taxonomy (NCBI): domain Eukaryota; kingdom Metazoa; phylum Chordata; class Actinopteri; family Toxotidae; genus Toxotes; species Toxotes lorentzi. Next base: position 4,592,612 of record JBBMJY010000017.1, read on the forward strand.
TTGAGAGATTGGGTTGAAATGAAAGCAGCTGTAAAGGGAACTGAAGGGGGAAATGAAAATGGATTGAATGGGGACACGAGGGGAGAAACAAAAGAGAAAAGATGAGCGATGGTAATCGAGAGGATGCGTGCGAGGCTTCGACTGATGAGAACAGAGAAGGGGGAAGGAAAAAGCTTTCATGTCTCTTTTCGTGCCGCGATTCGAGAATGAATTATAGTCGCGGCAGAGAGCAGGAGAATATTAACCTGACACTCATCCTGAATTCAGATTTCGCTCCTCACCATCATTCAGTCTCAAACCGTCATCCTTGTGCTAGCTTTCAAATAGACCAGAGCAGAGGGCATTGTTGAAACCTTGTCTTGTCTGGTTCATCTTAATCTTTAAGTGCAAGGCTTTTTAGAAACGTGGGTTTTCTAAACCCTGTGCAGCTGTGGAAAATTTCTTTAAAACATTCTCTCGCTGGGAAGAGATTTCTAGCTGTGCATCACAATAAGCTAAATACTTAGAAAGATAGATGAGAGAGAGCCTGAAAGTGGCTGCAGCTTTGACAAAAAACATCATTTCAAAGCAAATACTATAGTGAATTCTTAATCAAGGAAGCTGATTAAACTGACAGCGAACACCTGTAATCAGTGCAATGCATATTCTTGTATTTATTTCCACCTGTCTCCTGTTCCGTCACACATTATTTTCATCATCTTGCGCCGCCTGTGATTGACAGCTTACTCCATTTTTCTCAGATCACGCATAATAAGTGCTCATTCATGAATGAGACTCATATGGTATACAGGACACCCACCACCTTTTATATAATACATCTGGCAGTGGGATGTGTGACTGACTGCAGGAAATCAAAGCCTATCTCGTCGTTCTAGGTGTGAGTCACTTCCTAAGTCCCCTTGATCATTTCAGGCCCTCGGCTCCAGGCATTGCTGAGACCTGCACTAGTTTCAATTAATTTTCATCTGGCTGTCCTTGCCTGTGTTGTTTCCATCAACCCGTTGACACACCTGAAAATGTATTTTCTCAATTAGCTGGTTATTGTGAGTGATGGTGTCTTACATGGACAGAGAGTGTTCTGCCAAAGCTGTGAACAGTGCATGTTATTTCAAATGTGATATTTCTGTGTTTAAGTTTTTGTCCTTGGTTTTCTCACTGTTTTAAAGTGGGTGGGGCTTTTGCTGGAATACGGTGATGTCATGATTTTCCTTGACCTAATCAGATTTTAGCAAATTTTGAATGAAAATAGTACAATGTTCCTACTAGTAGCAATAATGAAGAATTTATTTGATTTTATTGATTTGCTCTTGCAGTATATATAGCCTAGTAGCCTAGTTTTACTAGAGCCTAGACAACAACAGCCAAGATGATCATGTAATAAATCTTGATGTCCACAAATCAGAAAAACAAACAAACAAACAAAAACCCTGTTCCTCAGTAAATCCTTATAATTGTCTTCCTCATTCAGTCCACAAAATAACCAGGTCCAGGCAAGTTTAACATGGACATGTACCACAACAACTGATATTTGTCTTTGAGTGCATTTGTTGCACAATATCAAGCAGCCTCTGCATGACATGGGCCAATGTCTACTACTATTGTAACAAGAAGCACACAACCAGCTGCACATGTCTGAAAGGAAAGAAATAATGAGACTGGAAAAAGGGAGAGAAAAAAAATCTTTTTTTGCTTAGAGACAGCGGTATATACAGTACATACACATGAATACACACTCTGTACACTCAGCCAGTGAGTGAGCCAGCCAGCAAGCTAGCTAGCTAACAAAGCAGAGGAGAGCGTGGGTTGTCATCCCTATGTTTCTGTAGCTCCACAACCATAAATTAAGCCCCTGGGAGAGACAAGGAACCAGACAGGGAGGGATAAAGAGAGGGTGAGAGAGAAGGAGAAAGGGGTTGAGAGAGGATAAGCAATGGAGGGAGTAAGAGAGTCAGAAATGAAGACAGGAAGAGAGAAGAAAGAGATGAAGCCTAGAGACCCAGCGGAGGCCCCAAAGACTGAAGAAGAGAAGGAGTGGGAGGCAACAGCCTGCCCTCCCTTCCCCTCCATCCTCTTTGCCAACTGTGCAGCACTGAAGGCTTTCATCATCTCTGATTTTTGTGGGGTGATTTTCTGATTTGAGATGCATCGCATCAGCGAGTGTGGATATTGTGGAGATCACACAGACTGAGACAGATCATTTGTAAGGCTTGTGAGCTGCACAATAGTTTGCAGTGTACAGAGCAGATACAAGAGTTGGGATAAAAAAAGAGGGAACACTGTCAAAAAAAGACAAAACATTGCGAGAACACTAGTTTCCTTGAATCCACCCCCAAACTCCTTTATTACCTCGAAACAAACGATTGACCCTGAAGCCAAGTGTCATATCGTACATGTGAGGGCACGAGGTCACCTGTCAGTTAAAGTGAAAAAAATTGGGGGCACTAATTGTCTCCCAACACACACACATGGACACACACAGAGCTCTTACCTTGCTCCTGTGCAAAAAGGCCTCCCACACAGGGAGTGATTTGGTATTGTTAGAGAAGATGCAGTCATCCATCATCCAGCCATCAAGGGAGAGACAGTGACAGGTTATAGATTGGCTGGCTCTCTCTCTTTGTCTCTCTGTCTCTCTGTCTCTCTCTCTCTGTCTTTCTCTATAGAGAAGCCATGGGACAGAAGATGTGCACCATGGTAATCAGCACCCAACCTGCTGTCTCTCTCAGGGAACAGTGCAGTGACTCAGCCCTGAAGTGCTGCCCCTCACACATTTTCAGCCTACTCTTTTTCTGCCTCCCTGACAGTTTTTTAAAGACTTCTGTTCATGATTGAAGCATCTACCACTTGAAACCAATGGCACTATATAGCATGCTGCATTTACACCACTTTGAAGTAATTGTAAAAATTGGTCACCATCTGGGAAAATCATTCAGATTTTCACATCTGCCTCTGTGCTGCAGTCTTATTTTTATTTTTTTTTCTTTCATGGAAACTTTGCATCAGAAAATTGAGCAAGTCAACACAGGTGGCACATGTGGCACCAAATCCAACAATGCTGACAGTGTGTATTTTGTGGTTCCAGTGGCTTTGGACAGAAAGTAAGAAGAAAAAAAAAAGAATAAAGTGGAGCTGCAGATGGCCGGAAAATGCAGACAATATGGTCTGAGTTGCAGGTTGATGTCACAGCAGTCTAGAGACTACAGTCTTAGCCACCACATGTATCACAGTTTAATTTATAACAGATATTTTAACAGCTATGAAGAAAATCAGATTGTGGAACTGCTCAAACTCCCGACAGCCGACCAAAAAGCTTCTGACATGCCAGGAATCCATCCGATCATCGGAGAGCCAAGTTGCTGATTGTTGATTTATCAGGTATCGTGACTCCTCGAAACTGCACATCGAACGACAACTGATCTGGCAGAAATTCAGCCTGATAGTAAAATTAGTTGAGGATGAGGACATCTTTTCAAATGAACAATGTGAAGCTACATCATTGGATATGAGGTTCTATATGTTTCTCACAGACAGATAAACTTAATTCAGGCTCAGACTCATCGTCCCGAGCAGATGCTCCCTCCGTCTCCTATATGATATGGCTTCACACTTCCTGCCACCGCTGTGTTGGAATAAAAAATATGGAGGGAACACTAGAATGATATACAGTATGAAGTGCTTTGGAAAATGAACTCTAGGTTGGTCTGCTTTAACCTTCCTTTCTCTCTCTATCATGCCATCTGTACATTCTTCCCATTCCCTGTACTCCATCAATGAATGCAATCAACCCTCCTCCTCCTCGCCCCGACCCCCACCACCACCCCCAGGCCTTCCTGTGTCTCACTCAGAACTGGCGACAGCTATTCCTAAAGGCCTTCTCCTATTGCTCGTATTTGTTAAACACAATCACTGGCTGGCTCAGCACACCAGACCGCTAACCACAGCAGCTGTCAGATACGCAGTGCTTCTCGTCAGAACTTTATCAACAATGTAAACGGAGAACAGACAAACAGATAACACTGTTAGCTATTTTAATTACATCACTAAAGGGAAAATCCATGCATTAACACTATGATATAGGGGGAACATGTATTTTACCATATACTATATTTTTAAAGTTGCTTTTTAAAATCAAAACCACCTCCACCTCTCCATCCAAACTGTGCTTTTTCTCACCTCATTTGGCACAGAACACCACCTTATAAAAAGAAAAAAAGCCAAAGACAGGGTGGGAACGCAACATCTAACATTAAAACATCCACATCCTCGTCATCAGCCTTTATATGCGGTTTCTTTCCCACTACTGGCTTCTGATGATATGAGTCACGAGCAGTGTCTCATCCCATAGTGGAGTTGTTTCACCACTACGCCTTGTAGCTATCACTTTGGAGAGCTTCCCAACCTAAGAAGGACTCAAAACAAGGAACTGGATGATAGGAAGAATTGGAAGAAAGCCAGTATTTTTATCTAGTCGTCATACAGATAGAGGAAAAACCATTAGAAAAGAAGTACAGATACCAGTGAGTGATAACATTTTAAAATCACATCTTATGGAGCAACAACACAGAGAGAGAAAAATTACAGCAATTTCAGTGTTTTTTATGTTTGAAGCACACATGGCTGGCTTTAGGAGCTGGGCTTTTTGGGACCTGGTATTTCAAACCTGTGAAACCTCCATGGTATAATTTCATAAATTCTGCACACGTCTGTCTAAAAAGCAGGCATTATTTGCTTTGTTTTCATAAAGTATACCTTATGAAAGCTAAATGGTTTTGTCTGTAAATGCCTCTGCTGCGCTCATGTTATATTTTTTGCAGTTACAACATTGGTTTCCTACTGTGAAATGCATTTTATTTTTTAAATCAGGAGGATTTATCTCACACTAATTTTGACCTGCCACCCCTTTGCTGGCTGCAGTGCCCCAAACACAAAGCAAGATAAAACCTCATAATCTCTTTGTATGCTGCTGTCGCTGCCACTCAAAATGTGCAGGCATGTGGTTATACATGTGCACGTGTGCTTGCGTGTGTGTGTTTATGTGCTCATGGATGACGCGACAGCTCCGGTGTTCTTTGTATGAGAGCGGGCTGGAATGCCCAGGGCGTCTGTTGACCCAGCTGGCATTTGCTGAGTGGTTGTAGTACGCGAGGTTAAGGACAACATTTATCCAGCATGCATTTATATTTGGGTGCATGTGTGTTTACGAGAGAGAGAGAGAGAGAGAGAGAGAGAGAGAGAGAGAGAGAGAGAGAGAGAGAGGCAGTGTGGTTGTACGTGTTTGTATTTGTGTGTGTGGGTGTGTGTTTGTGCACTGAGGAGGTTAGGTCAAGGGTAAACCATGTCTGTTGAAAAAAAGAAAAAGTAATCTCTAAAATGTGAAATGGCTAAAATTTGAGAGGGCCAAGAAGCCTGAAATTAAATTTAAATTCCACCACACCAAACAATGGATTAATTGCCAGTAACATTTTCTGAAACAATTGCCCAGTTTCTCATCACATGGTATTTTTGCAACAAACCTTTTTCCTTTATCTCCCTTGCATGAGTGCAGTACCAGCACTTCTTAGCCTGGGGTGCTAAGCAACAGCTCAACACTTTGTCTAAAATATAAATATAAGAGAGACAGTGAGAGAAGAAGAATATGCTCTTCTTTAAAAAAAAAAAAAAAAATGTCCTCCAGGCAGTAAGAAGATGGGAAAGCAGAACTTTTCTTGGAGAGCACTGGCAGCAACCACAGAAAGCAAAGATGCAGGTCTTGTCACACATTTTCTCTTTTTCACACACACACACACAAAGATACACAAACACAGCTATAACCACTCATACCAAAGAGGAATGAAGACACATGGACAATTTGTCTGACACATAATCGGAGGAAACGTTTAGTAACTGATGTCAGCAGTTGTTTTTTGTGTTTTTTTCTCTGCTGTTTATTTTTGGACTGTTATTGTTGATGGGGATGATGATGTGTTGTTGCCTCAAAGTGTAAATAAATAGAGTGGGTGCAAGGGAAGTCAACCCCCCCCCAACCCTGTCTTCAAGAGCCTATCGATTTGCCAGTCATCAAAAAGTGGCAAAGGAGTGAAAAATCAAAACATATCCATCTAAACGGCGCCGGAGTGAGTCTAAGGAAGGCCAAACAGTGTAGTCAGGGAAAAAATGAAAAAGGATGACTTTTTCCGCGGCAACTATGTGCCATTCAGCTTGTGCTTTCATGCAGAAACATCCAACTTGAATGGAAGATTTCATTCAGTGTCCTGTTTCTAAAGCTGTTTAGATGCCAAGGAAGTTTGCTCGTGTAGCAACATTGTGGCTTTGTTTCTGCCTTTACTCATGAACCTTTACACATAGATGTGAGTCACATCATCTGTGGTTTAGAATTAAATTCTTTGTCATTAATGTTTAACTGAAGCACCTGCTTAGGTGCACAGTTGGATTAAAAAGCTTCAGTATGTGCACATCTCCTATAGACCACACTTCAACCATATGTGTTCATTCTGTGCACATATGGACACTGGTCCTCATATGTCTGACAAAGTTGACGCTCTACATTGACATATCAAAGCCTTCCGTGCATCTGTCTAATGGTAGTGAAGCTCTCACAGCGCAGCATGTGGCAATGCAAATGGGCTTCATCTTTCATGTTCTCACTGTGCTTGGGGCTGATATTTCATTAGCATGGAATTCAAAGTTACCTCCAAGCAGATACAGCCACTGAGCATACTAATCTAGTGGAAGGTGGGGTTTGTACAATTTGAATTAAAAAAAGAAACAGCGGTGCAGCAGAACTCTATAGCATCTTGTTTTGGAAATGATGCATATAGTGTCTGGTAAGTTTAATCAGGGTCAGTGTAATTATCTGAAAGGTTATTCCAAAACACTTCATTAAAATAAAATCTTTGAAATGACACCGCTTTGGTAACAAAAGATCTGACATGTCTGTCAAATGTAATTGCGCGTCTTTGCAGTCCATGAAACTTTGAGTTAGTTAAGATAAGAAACATGTGCATTTGTGTGAAGCTAACCCAAAGTACCATGTGGAAATTAAAGATAATGAGGCTGAGGTTTGCATCTTTGAAATATGTTCAATTTGTTTTTTAATATTGTTCAAGTATTCATTCATTGTTGTGTCCAACCACTTATTTCAAATTGTATGTGGAAAATAACAAGACCACAGGGTGTCATCCTCCAACATGTAATTTACTTTAGAAGGAGTAAAATAGTAAAAATAGAATTTTCTTACTTCGTAATGAATCACAGTTTACTTTTAAAAACTCTCTCAGCTTTGTTGAAGCAGGAGACTACTTTGATTTGTTCATTTTTACTTTAAATGCTGGTAATTGATATTTCTAAGGCTTTTAATTCTTATATATGCTAACAAATAGAAGTTGACATTTTTATGGTGTATCTGCAATAAGCCTTCATATGAGTGTCATTACATGTTACTTGCATATCTGTAAGTCGTTCAGTAGATTATGCATCACCTCTGTTTGGGGTCCCAGCTGTTAAATACAATGGATTTTTACATGCTCCTATATCTGTGACAGTGCTTTTAATGCAGAACTTCCTGACTTTAATCCTAAATACATCTATTTGTGTTTGTTTATTGGAGTTTTTTTCTCTAAAGAGAAACTTCTGAAGGAAAAGAATATTATTTTCATACAGGTTGTTCTTGAGTGTCTTTATTGCTGCAGTTTGTATACTGTATAAGTAGAAATTACATCCATGACTCGTGAGAGTGCCTGGATGAAGTGGAAAGTCCCTGGATATGCAAATATGCTGATGTAAAAAGAGAGGCTATATACAAAGTGTCTGGACTTGGAGAGGCTCTTACTGAGCGCTCAATAGGCCAAACTCCCTTTGGCCCAGTTACAAACTGTTCTCTGACCAGCCAGATAATTGTACAAAAGCAATGAGAGCAGGTTTCCTTGGGTTCAGACCGATGTAGCTTCGGGAAATTATTTTTTTTTGTGTGGAGCTGAAGTGTGTGTCTGTGACCATAGATGCACCTACTTACATGTGCAGGGCGAGGTGTGTTAAAATCATGGAATAAACCTTAACCTGAGGAGTTTGTTAGAAATTCTGATGTGACCCCTTTCAGCCTGAACAAATCCCACACGTGTTTATTTTATGATTGCAAACAATCTCTGTTTTGTGTTGTGGTTGTAGTTCCCATTTGAGCACTGTAATCAGATCAGATAGAGCCTCATAATGCGTGAAATGCCAGTGAGGAATGGACGCGCGTGTGGCCGCTAAATCAAATCAATGAGATAATCGATAAGTGGGGGCTGGAAGAAGAGGATTACTTAGAGCTGGAGGAAACACTCGGTAGGCCATTCACTCATCTTGATTAAAGGCCCTGCTTGGTGGTTTGACGTAGGCCAGTGTGCAGTGGGTTGACACTGGATCTGGGTCAATTATGAGTTGAGATCCTTTTAATTACTCAGGGTATTTACTGTATAGTCGGCCTAGCGGCCATGGGAATATCAGTAGTGTTTGAAATATTTGAACTACTTGTGGTTTGATTGATTTATCTTCCCACGTTTGAGCTCCAAGAGCGTATCACTGCTTCAAAAGTGTGCAGCTTTTACTGGAGTTGTTTCATGTATTGCTCCTTGGGTGCAGCTAGGCTGTGATCTAAAGCTCCACCCTGCCCCAGCTGTAGTTTTGTTGTCACAAAGCCAAATATATAACAATAAAAGACTGATTAGCCACTCTGAGAATGACTTACAGGGACTGTATCGAAAGAGTACATTGAGCAAGGCTGCAGGTGAATTCCACCCGGCACAAACGCATTTTAACCCTCTAAAGATTTCACTTTGATCATGTAATTATATTAGAGATGTGTTTTTAGGATATGTTCACAAATTGAAAAGGATATTAACAAGCACAGTGATGACACAAGCTAATTCCTGAGTGCCACACTGCTGCGTTTCCTTTCATGTAGAACACTTGCAGTCCATTGCATTCAATACCAATCACTGGCCCCGAATCCAAGCACAACATTAAAGAATGGACAGCATTCCATAACTATTGTGGCTCACAAAGAATATAAGCGCTAATAAAACCCAGTCACTGAGACTTATAGGCTTGCAGTGGATGGGCTAAAAATAATATCTGGGAGTAATACCAAAAAAATCCCTGGGGGTTTATGCCAGATAATCACTGCTACACCACCTCCCCTCCTCATGGGCTAATACTAGAAGCAAGGGTTTCAGTGGCTGCAGAGTTAGGAAGTGCAGGACTACTGGCAACTCTTTAGTGCAACACATGGGACTTTCATCAAAGCTAACATCAAAGGCTAATACCCAAGCTTAAAATCTTTTGGGGATTTTTACAAAACCTAAACAAGAGCTGACATACTGAATCTGACCAATGGGAGTAAGATAAAAGCAAGTCACTGATGCTTTAGCTCAAATTAAAGGAAAAGACTAGTGTTTTAGTTTTGATTTTCCATTGTAAGGCTGTCATGTAGAAATCTGCGTGAATCTCAGACATAAAATACAAGGGGACAAATATGCTGAATGACAGACAGTCACTTTCAATGTGATTCTTTCTTTTTTTTGTCATTTGCCTGCAGCTGATGCAAATTCAACCTGTTTGGGATCACATGGTCAAAGTTATTATCTCAGAAGGGTTTCCTTTTTTCAGCAAATACCGAAAACAAAGCAGAGTGGCCTGAGGTAACACAAAACAAGAGATAATGTCAGTAGTGGATGTTGAAGCTGTAATAGGAATTCCAACTGATGACTAACCAGGCAAACCAGCCACTGGTACACTGAGAAGTAGTAACCCTGAAGCAAAAACAACTTCCAAATACAGAACACATACACAAACTATTGTCCATTCCCTCAGGATTAAATGGTCCCGACTTAAACCAAAGTGAGACCACTGAGACTTCCACCAAGGCAGAGTGTTATGAGGTGTGCAGATGATGTTATCCCTGCTGGAAGTGTTGCATCAACTGCCAGCTCCTCGGGGAACTATCACACGAGCTACGGCAGGCCTGCTGGGCCACAACAGTGTTGGAGTGCTGTGCGCCCAATGTGTAAAAGAGGCTACTCCACTCTGCTGTGTTCTCCAACAGCTATTATCCATTGCATTAATGAATGGGTCCTACTGTTAGACACTGAGTCACACAGGACTACAGCACATAGGAACACCTGACACTAATGGATTCACACTGAAGATATGTAATCTTTGAAGATGTATTATCAAATATAATATACAGCATAAAACTCTGAACCACAATATATTGAATTTGCATTTCCCATTTAAGAGTATGAGGAGTCCATATAACTATGCAGTGGATAATAGCAGTTGGAATAATCCCAGTAATAGCAAGACACTAACACTGTTCTGCTGTCTGTTCTTTTGATTTATAAAAAACAAAATTAAAGCCCCCATGTCATTTTTGAATTTTGGCTTCTAATTCATAGCAGGTAACGCTTTTCTGTTAAGGCGCCATTTATGAAGGGTTTATTATCTGTGGTTAATGACTTTAATAATGATTTAATGATTAAAAAATAAAGTCAGCTATAAGCCATTAATAAGAACAACTTTTGGGTTGCCAGTGTGTGAAGGATCCTCTTCGAACATGACACTCTTTTCAGCTCTTTAATTCATGAAGGAGACCTCCCCAATGGATGGTTTGTCCTTGTTTCTTCTGCACCAAAATCCATTTATAAACTGCTTGTCACTATATTAAAGACAAGCAACGTGTTGCATCAGTAGATTATTTATTTACTGTCAATGAACCCCTTAGTGACAGCTTATAAACCCTTTATACATAGCGCCTTATTAGACAGTGGAAAGGAATACATTGACGTTAATGTTGCAGTGTTGAGTATTGTTTGTTAACACACCCAGCACTGCAGCAAAAGACAAAAATGTGTCACTTTCTCTCCAGAGATTCTGACATTATAATCTGAAATTAATATAATAAGAACATATCTTGGTGCTATACAATGTAAGAACCTGCACTTCACTGGACTGCACTTACTTTGAAGTTTTTTTTCTGTACTGAAGAACAAAGACAGTGTGCCTCAACTGAGTATATTTATAAACCCTACAGGGTATAAATTATGCAAAATAACACGAGCACGTGATAAATCAAACCTGTCACCGTGTCTCATTGCACCAACTGAACCAAATCCAATGAAAAATTCCTAAAACCAAACGTTGTTTTTTTTACTCAACCTCAACCACACTTTATTTAACAAAATAGAAGCAGGTCAAATATTGCAAAGCATATAAATGTATCTTTGAAACACAGCGTTTGAAAATTATGACAAATCATCAGTGGGCTGTGGCACAGTAATACTCCACAGAAGAGACACATAGTTACCCCCCCCCCCTGTGATTGGACAGAAGAGCAGGGAACAGGGAGCTGAGGGGGAAGCAAGGTGACTGGACAAAAATGTGGGGAGGTGGTGATGATGATGGTGAGTGTTTGTCACAGATCTGCTGAGATGTTAGTCCCCAAGGTCAAGCTGTGGCGTGGTTACGTATCTGAGAAAGGGGAAGACGGGGTGGGGTGGCAGTAGGGAAAGTAACAGTTTATACACATGCAAAAAGTCACGCAACTGCTCTCTCTCTCTGTCTTTCTCTCATTTGTCATCACACACACGTGCGGGGTGGAAGGGGTGGGTTTTTTTGGGGTGTGTGTGTGTGCGTGTGCCCTTGCAGGCCTGCACGCATAAACACACACATAGGCGAGGGACAGGCAGACAAAGAAAGCAGGGGAAGTGATTCAGCACCATGGACAGCGCTAGTCTGCATACTTGGGGAGATACTGTAGGCCTACTAGTGGGGGGAAGAGGGTGAGGGGGAGTTAGGGGGTGTAAGCCCATCTCACATCAACACTGTACACTCTCATCATGGCCATGGCATCTTAGGTAGATTTTTGCCAAATTATGCTGAAACCTTGTCTAAATTAGGCATCTTAAAGTGTTTTTGAAAAAGCAATAATTGGCAAAGTCAAAATAAGTTCTCAGCACTGAAATGTTACATCCTAATTCAACAAAATAAAAATAACAAAATGCAAATTGCACATTCCTCGCATCTGTTTCAGACACTGCAGAGAAGTTAAAGAATTGAGAAATTTTGGAATACCAGATGTATGCCCCAACCTTTAATGGTTAATTGCTTGCTTATTTTTTTTTTTTTTAAATCCAAATCCAGGCTCAGTTAAAGCAGAATAAGCTAAGCAGCAGACCCGACAGCTGAGCTCTGCAAAACAGGTATTCAGTCATGGCATTGTTTTCATGAGCTCACAAAAACCATGCGACCCCCAAGAAGAGTATCTCAAGTTCAAAATGCTGAATTGAAAAAGGCATCTTGCATTATCTAATTACCTCCGCAGTATGTGTGTGTATGTCTGTGTCTTTGTGTGTGTGTGTGTGTGTGTGTGTGTGTGTGTGTGTGTGTGTGTGTGTGTGTGTGTGTGTGTGTGT
>JBBMJY010000017.1:4605160-4623405 GCA_037833715.1 Toxotes lorentzi
GTGTGTGTGTGTGTGTGTGTGTGTGTGTGTGTGTGTGTGTGTGTGTGTGTGTGTGTGTGTGTGTGTGTGCCCTTTTTTCCCCACCTCCTGCATCTCTATGGGCTGGCCACATGTTCTTGCCATAGTGTGCCACCCACCCCACGTTCGTGAGAAAGCAAGAATCACCCCCCAAAACAGCATGTTTCAAGCACATTTTGTAGTAAATACAGTGAGTTTCAGTTCTCTTATTTGGACAAGAGTAGATGGCTTTACAAAAGCTCACAATATGATGAAAGTGAATCATAGCCATAAGCTTTTTTGTGGAGGAATACTTTTTTTTCTGACATTAAAAAAGCATTCTAGTCTATATCAGTCTACCTGCGCTGTTTACATAGATCGAATTATACCTACATAGCTCAATTGAAAACACTTCTTTGCTCAGTTGTTGAAAAAATATGATGGTATAAACCCCCCATTTAAATAACTTCTTGTTTTTTTTTCTTCCTCTCACCCAAAGCAGGCTATATTCATTGACACACAAAACCACAGAACTGTTATTGTAGCTACATTAACTTTGCAGCATAAGCATCTGAGTGACGTTAATTGGTCATGCTCATCTGCATGTCTGAATATCTGAAAGTCAACAATTGGCACACCATAAAATAACACAGTTTACATTCATAAAGGAGATGATGACTGCGCAGACATGGATTTAATCTGCACCATCTAGTACGGTATAAATAACCCCAATATTTATCGACAATCAAATGATAACAAACAGAAAATAACATGCACTGACAGCTTCACTTCCATCACTCCTTTCCGATAGTCATCATTATCAGTTATTGATTTTTTTTTCTCTTTTCTCCAAACAAGTTTAAAACAACAAATACAAATCCTAACTGCAGGTTCACAAAAAATAGAGAAATGGCACTTTGTAATAGTCATACATAATTCTTAATATCTATATATAGTCGTCATATTGATATAACATGAAAGGGTCGAGTTTGCTTCTTTGTTGGTTATGGTGGTTATGGTTCCTCGCCGTCGTGTGTGTGTTGAAACCATGCGAAATATCATCATGCAGATTATGATACATCGGTCCGAGTATTTACATTTACATTCATGCGTTCGTGCACCATTCCCCGGGTCCTCGGTCTCGCTCTCTCTCTCACACACACACACGCACACACGCCCTCTCCCTCGCTCCTTTTTTCTCCCTCTTTTCTGTCTCATACTGATCCGTAGTCCGATTGCGGCAAATAGCAGAACTGGGAGGAGGAGAGAGGGAGGGGTTTTAGCCAGGGGGCTTGGCATATACATATATTACAGAGTGGGGCCTGTGCAGCAGCAGACTGACCTACTGGGTTCAACTGGAGAAAACAAGACATAAACAAGTCTGTGTTTCCCTGTGACGAACAAAAGCGTGTGATTCTTGCTGTTTAGTCATTTGCCAGTCTGTCTGTGTGACTGTTTGTAATCCAGTCTTGGTGTGGGCTTACTGTACCAGAGTCCCCTTACGCATCGTTTGTTGTGGAGAGGTGCGTGCTGCAGTCGAAGCCCCGGTGCGCGCCCCCGTCTGCGTGATAAGGCCCGCTGTGCCAATAAGAGGAGTCACACACTGTCTGTAAGGAATTGATCTCCGAGGCTGAAGAGTTTCCATCCCTCCGCTTTGATCTCTTTCGATTCCTCAAAATAAAGACAAGCATTCCTACAACCGTGAAAGCGGACGTGACAAACACCAACAGCAACCCGGGGACGAGCACTGAGATGGAGACCCTGTTCGGCTCCAGATAAGAGTTTGAGCGCGTCCCCGAGTCCAGGGTGAAAGTGCTGTTTTTGGATATTGGGGTGGGGGAGATTCTGTCATAGAGTTTGGGGCACATGAGGTCGTTCCGGACGTAGCGGAAATCTCGTTTCCAAAACTGTTCAGGGGACTCGCACTTGAGATCACTCACTATCACATCGACCCCGAGCTTCTCCGTCCACTGCTTGAAGGGCACGATGTTGCACGAGCAATCCCACGGATTCCCATGCAAATCGATCTGAATGATTGAATTGAGCTGGTCTAACACGCCAGCCACAGGGAGATAGGGGAAATAATTATTATGCAGGCTAATTTTGGATAAAGAAATCCCAAGGAAAGCATCCACAGGTAAAGATTTCAGCAAGTTGTTATTGAGGAACAGAACCCTCAGATTTGGCATGGGGCTGAACGCACCTGCCACTATCAGCTGGATGTCGTTGTATTCCAAACTGAGATATTCCAGATTCACAAGGCCCACAAACATCTCTGCCATCAGCGTATCCAGATAGTTCTTATCCATATACAGCCACCTCAGCTCGCTCTGGTTTTGGAAAGTGCTGTTGTCAATCACCTTGATGTTGTTCCCACCCAGATCAAGCAGGTTGAGGCTGGAGTAGCCGAGCAGATGGTTCTTTTTCACTGCGTGTATGTTGTTATCTCTCATGTTCAATTCGTGAGCGGACAGGGGCTTAGGTTTGAGGTTGGATAAGCTCTCGATCTTTTTACCCTCACAGTTGACCCCCAGCCCCTGTCTGGAGCCGACCAGCTTGCAGTTGCACGGCCGGGGGCACGTCACGTTGTGCAGCTGCTCTCTTTCCCCGTTCACACCTGTCACCACTGGAGTGGGCTTAGTTTTCAGCTGCCAGTTCTCACGAGATTTGGAGCGGCTCTTGGGTCCGTGAGCGCCAGGTGTCGGGGGCCCGCTGGCATCTCCACTGGGCTTGTAAGGTGTGGGACGCGGGCCATGGGCCACAGGCCCCGAGGTCTCCTCCTGGGTGGGAGGGGCGACCAGGCTGGCGTCCACGCCGCCGCTCTGTGAAGGGCACAGATCCTCTTCTGACGTCTCGTTTAAGTCGCTCCCTTGCAGCCTGGTGGGAGCCTCGCATATCACACTCCCAATAAGCGCGTTATGCGGTATGTTCTCCAGCCATTCCTTAAGAGAAACCAGGTCGCAGTTACAGTCCCACGGGTTGTCCTCCAACAAAACCTCCGCAATGCCCGGTATTTGTTCAAGGATCCCCTCATAAGGCAACGTTTTGATTCGGTTTCCCCGCAGGTCGAGATGCGTAATGGGCACATGTTGAAACACGTTTATAGGTAGCGCACTGATGAGGTTGTCGTTAAGTATTAACACTTCAAGTTTATTTAGGTCCCTGAAAACGGCGGGGTCAATATCCCTCAATAGATTGAAATCAGCTTGGAGATATTCCAAGTCGTCTAACCCCAGAAATGTACTCTTCCTGAATGATCTGATCTTATTGTTATTGATGTGCAGCCTTTTCACCAGCTGCAGCCCCAGAAAGGCGCCGGGGACAATGTCGTGCAAACCATTGTTTTCCAAATGCAAGCTCACAGCATTGTAAAAGTTGGCAAACTCGTTGGGAAATAGCCTGGACAGAGAATTCCCGTGCAACAGCAAGTGATAAAACTGCGAGCTCGGGCCAGTCAAATGCTGCAGAGTGGTGAAGCTCCTTTTTTCGCAGTCTATGTGCAGATCTCCCTCTATCTCGTTGCAAGAGCATATCTGCTCCTTACAAACGTCCCTTGTAACATTTCCACTAGCAACACAAAGAGCCGCATTCAGCAGAACAATCCAAAGCAGCATTTTTCAACGTGAACAATTCATTCCCGGTTTCAAGACATACGAGCTGTGAATTTAGTCTACATCAATAAGAAGAAAAAAAAGAGGGAGACATAGACATTAAGGGAAAAGATAAGGCAGTCTTTTATAACAGATCCATGCTGCATCTAACCTGTTCTTGTGTCCAGACTTCCAGTTTGAAAATGACCACATAAACGTCTCTTTCACATCGACTGAATCCTCAGAGCCTCCGCGTGTTTATGATAAAAATCAAAAACAGCGAGCGGCAGTAGAGTCCAGCACATCTTTTGGCTTTTTCATTTCGTTTGAGACTGACCTTGGCAGGAAAAAAACCGAACAAATCCGTGCTTTTTTCTCCCCCCTCAGTCGTGCTGCGTGTTGCGGCGTCGGGAGCTGTTCCCTCTCCCCTGGTGCTGAATTCACACCCTGCGCTGGGGTTTTAGAGGCGATCCCACCGCTGCAAAACACCCGCATCCCCCCCTCACATCCTTCGGCGTTCTCGCCTCGCTCGCTCGCGCCGTTTCTCCCCCCTGTTCTTTCGTGCCGATTCGGGAATCACAAAAAGAGGAACGCGGAGACTGTGTTCATCCTAGCGCGGTGCTCTAAGGAAGATCTGACACCCTCTACTGAGCTGTAATGGCAAAAATCCGTCGACTGACTGAGGGAATGCTGAGACGAGAGAGCAGGAAAAATCAATCCACATATAGGGGCGAGATTTAAAAAGAAAGAAAAAATCACACTTTACAGCTTTTGATGTGTGTATTTACCTCCTGATGCGCAAAAATATGTTTCTGCCACCAAAACGCGATCCTGTTGTAAATTCGTCTTTTCACTCTCAAAGCTCGCAGCTCCATGGTAAAAGTGTCCAAGTCGGCATCGTCGGAAACACTGGTGAGACTTCACATCAGAATCGTGCCACCTTAGTTCAGTACCTTAATGTACCCCCCATTCTTAAGGGATGGACGGCATCACTTCGGCGGATCTGTCCCCGTTTTGTGCTCCTTGCCTCGTCTGTCACAGCTTTGACTTTCGCCCCCTGATTTGAAAACACTGTTGAATGCGGTAAAAACAGTTATCCGCTACAGGCATGCCTCAGTTCAGCAAAAAACAGTTGACTATACAACAAACGATGCGTCAGTGTGGCACCCTATATGCGCATGTGTGCGTGACGTTTTTTATTTTTTTTTTCGAAGATAGGAATCCTTTGCTAAAAAAATCTACAAGTAAAAAAAAAAAAAAATAGGAAAAAAAGGAAAAGGGAAGTGGTTTGAACATACTCTCATCTCCTGTGGCTTTGTATTATGCTCCATTGTTTGAGAGTATTACATCAGCTGAAGGGGAAAAGGGGGTTGCACTTGAGAGTTGAGGCAGTTAGCCCCCCTCCATCCCCCCGCCCTACCTCCTCCACCTCCATCCATCTGCAGTGCTCAGTTGGAATTAAGAGGAGGACAGAAAATGGGATGCTAAGTTAAATATCCTCTCTCTCTGACATCATTTTTCAGGGCGGAAACAACACAAACACACACACAGACACAAACACATACACACACTTGCACAGTTGTAATAAGAGACCAATCTAAGCGAGTCAGGAGATTCCAACAAAGCATCAGTGGTGCTTGCAATAAGCAAAACATCATTAGGACCACCTACATATGGCTGTAAAGCATTCCCATTATGGTCCACTGACTGGTTATGATTTCTCCCTACTGACTTGTCTTCCTGATTGTCTGTCTGTCTGTGTGCTTTTTTTTTTTTTTTTGCTGTTGCTTATCAACTAGTCTGCCTACCTGTTGGTTTGTCTGTCTCTTTTTCTCTCCCTCTTTTTATGTCTCGTTTTCAGTTTGTATAAACTTTTTCATCTGCACCTGTCTTTTTTTTTGTCAGACCACTTTGTCTGTCTATAAAGAGTGTAATGGTGCGGCGTCCTGCTGTGGGGCAGATCAAAGCGTGCGGTGATGTGTTCGAGCTAAACTCAGTAACCGATAGTCAATCCAGGTCCCCGGTGTGCAAAAGGCTAACAGAGGCTGAGGGGCGGATGGTCATGCAGCATCACTCATTCACACTAATTAGTTGGATGCTGGATATGTGTGTGGGTGCATGTGGGTGGCGAGGGGGTGTTAATGTGAAAGAGGGTGTTGGAGGAGATTCCTGCTGATTTGGTTTAGCGTTCATGCTTCCTGAATGTGTATGATGAGCACCTCCTGCATGCATGTCCTTATCTATAGCAGGTGGGGGGTGTAGTATTACAAGCACAGCTTAGTCACGCTTGAGCATCTTGTTTCCACTAAAAGAAAATGAAATGATAAACAATTCTGACTCCATTTTAGCTTGGCTCAGTCCTCGTAGGCCAAACGTTTAGACTCTGATATAATCCCCCAAACAGGATAAATCATATTTGTATCAGAAAAAAAGCCCTTATCTTGGAGTCTAAACTAATTGGATTATGAATATGAATGTATCCCAAGGAATAATTGCATGGGGCTCAGCATCATGATGTGATGCAGATACTGTCGAGTTGCATTAGTATGACACGGGACCAGAGGAGCTCATACGTCACATGCATACATAGCCGCCCAGCACACAGTGCAACTCAGGCTCAGGCAAGTCTCAGCTGCACATGCAGAAAAGGTAAAGGCATGTATGTATTTAATGATTTATTTAGTGTTTATTGTAATACAGCCAAGTGCATAGCATGGGCTAATGTCGTATAGCATATAGCATTTATTGCCAAAAGCTTGTTGAGAGATGGGCCTTTATGAAAACAGTGATTTCCCCCCTAAACTTTTCACATGGTTTGCTTTTTGTCTTCTGTCCTACCTCATTAATCATCTCATGACCCATGAGACTTATCTTGTCTTATCTCCCCTTATGCTGGGAACTCTACTTACACACTAATCCATCAGTATTAATAATCTAAGAATTTCATACACAATGATATATCAGTAATAGGAGAAATAATAGTTGTTTGAGTGCGTAGGTGTGTGTGTGCTCGGAAGCTAATAGTTTAATGGTTACACTTGTGAATTTAGTGTTATTTCCTTCTTCCCAATATGATGCAGTTTTCCTGATGGTTTTGTCAGTTGTTTGGCTCTATAAGATTACTCTAATATTATTATTGACAAGCTGTTATGCTCTGTCTTGAGATAATTATACAGCTTCATGGGATCCAACAATTCAGGTAGTGTCCTAGCGATTGCTTTTTGAGCCCTGTAATCGTTGTTTGCATGGGGCACACACCATAGAGGAAAAACCAGCACTAAAGACAATCAATATCATTCAATCAGGCAGCAATGTTGTGCTGCAAGATTGCTTGCAATTTCCCTCTCCCATTCTGCCACTCAGATCTGACAGATATTTCTAAGCACAGATTATTGGCAATATGTTTCTAGCGATTGACACATTTTATGTCACCTAGAGTAAATGTAATTATCAAAAAGCTTGTTTTATGTTAAATGTGAGTTGCTTAGAGACACTTTACCTGTTTAATCCTTCCCTGAGAGACGCATTCAAAGAATCCTGGGATTTTATCAGGCTAAGCCACCATTTTTTTTTTTTTTTTTTGCCAAATCTGCTTTGCCCTTCCCTCAGGCTTGTATATGAAGACTTATTTTTCTTCTTTCTCAGATGATTAAAATATACACTATTTGGTGAGTTTATGACCAGGACAGAAACAACGCACCTCGCTGCAAAATCTAAACCTCTCCATTTAGCAGTTTCCAGCAAAACGTCTCATCAGACAGCAAATAGGATCCTTGCCCTTGGCATCCAAATCCCCCACTGAGATTTGTATTTTTTTATTTTAGGAGGGGGTGGGGAGCAAACACATGCCACATCAGCTCTGCTCCTATTTCCTCCAGATGTGCGCGCTCATCTTCGGGAGAAGTGCTTTCTCCCAGGGTTTCAAAGGCAGGAGGTTTTGAGAGACTGAAATACTCAACGGGTAATTAAGGAAAGGTCAGGAGCCATGTTAAGCTTGTTTTCACATCAGCATGTTCAGCTCAGTGTGCGCAGACAGCATTCAAAATCAGGCCTGGCTGTTTGGGGTTTGTAGTGATTCATGCATTCTGAGTAAATAATAAAAGTCTGATCAGCAAGTAGATCAGGTGATCTGGAAGAGGGCAGGGCCATTACAAAATTTTAAGTGTTATCTGACATCCTGCCAGATTAAAAAAAAAATTTAAATTAAAAATTAACAGACAGGAACAAGGTGCCAAATCACTACTTAAGCCAACTGAGATCTAGGTTAATGTGTAAATGATAAGGTATGATACCACTCACTGTTACCATGTTTAAAATAATAGTCCTACTGTACAAAGCAGATTTTACATTACTGAGGCATCTCAATGTGGGCTGAAAGAGAAGTTTTTATTAAAAAATGGAGTCTTTTATTCCTCAAAAACAGAGTCATATCGTCCCCTCTTTTCAGTCCCTGTGTAACACCCTTTTTAATTATGCAGCAAAGGTCTTGCAGATGTGTCATGTATAGAAAAAGATGGGTCTAGTGCAGACTGGAAGTCAATACAGCCATTGGCAGAAGCAGCAGCACTGCTTCCGATGCATCGACCGACGATGCTGTACGGGGAATCAGCAGAATGTTTGACTGTAAATCCATAGGCATCTATCCACAAACTCCATTCACGCCCCACCCCCACCCCCTGTCTTTACCGTCACCTCAACTCACAGCTGACCTGCGGAAGGCTAGCTGAGGATCCAGGGAAGCAGGGCTGAGAGGAGAGCATGTATGATTGTGGTCTGAATCACCAGTGGACGCTATAAAAAAGGAGTTTAAGATTCATGTGAACATACATTTCGCACATGACAAAAATCTGACACTGGTGTTAGTCACTTGCCTCAAAGGAGAATAATTTAATTATAGCTTTGAAACACTAAACTGATGCCTCCTGATATCACAGTCTGCACCTGTGTCTTGTAAAGTGCTTTAAAGTAGAATAAAAAGGGTTAAAGTTGCCCGTTTCTCCTGCAGATTTGCAAAGTATAATAAATCTGGACAACCTAATGTGTGTTTCAACCTCATATTTCTCCCATAGAGTGTGAAATAAGAGATGTAAAGAATCACACACAGAGAATATTAAACTGCAGTGATAAAGACTACTGTACATGGTAAAAGGTGATTTCTGTTCTTTCATTCATTCCTCATGCCAAAAGCATATGGTCTGCGTCTCATTTTTATTTTCTTTTATATGCCTGCCTATGTAAACATTCACATATAAAAGCTTGGCCTAAATCCTGTCCGAGGGTCCTGGTGCTCTGTTATTCAGCAAGTTCTCTGTCTGCCTTTGAAGCCTTTTTTGAAGCAACTGGCAAGTCTCTATTTTATCCATGTGCTGCCTCTCTCTCATTCTGTCTGTCTGCGTGTTTCTCTGTGTCTCTCTCTCACACTGTGTCGCTCTGCGGTGCATTTTTGGCGATTAAGCTTTTAACACAGCCTCCAATCAAGTCAAAAACCAGTCCCAAAAGTGAGCTGAACGGCAGCTCCTTTAAGTGACAGAGCCCGGGTCCTATGTTTTAAGATGCCACGATTAATGCCACCGTGGCTTGTTACCATGGCACCCAGTTCATCTCTGCTGAATCAGTGTCTTATTTCCCCCCCCCGAGCACATATTCAGCAGATAGTCAGTGAGCAGCCCCGATCTCACGGTAATTGGCAGGAAATCATATGAAAAGAAGTGCTCCTTAGTTCTATAAGCCGTTTATGATAAATGGGAGCCTGAGAGCCGTAGACAAGCTGATAGGACAAGCACATACTTGTATGGATTTGTTGGCTGGACTCAGAAAATGCCCACATTGCAAGAAACGATTGTAGATCCATGAATAGGGTTAATTTTGTAAATTGAATTACAATTATCAGTGTGTAAGTATGAACATAAAATGAATGTCAAAGATGAATTGAATAGTAACTGCTGCATTATGAGTTTTACATTTGCATTTTCTGGTACAAGCTGTCACAAGTGAGGAGCGCAAGGGTCAAAATCAGTACTCAGGGCTGCAATATGAAAAATGCTTTGGTTTATCCTCCATGTCCTCATCAAGGCTCAAATCATTGGAGAGTTTATGACCTGTCAGCAGTGAGATCTCCTGCAGCACCTGTTCACTGTGACCTGAGAGCCAAGTTTGAACTGTGTTACAAGCATTTCCTCTCCTTGTAAAGCTTACAGCTTTGGAGAGGTGATCTGTGATCCCTGACAAGATCCTGTCCGACATGATATTTGTTTTTCTGTCTGAGGGTTTGATGATCCTGACAGCCTCGGTGTCCTGCTCAGGCATTTGCTGAAGAAATGCATATGAATGACTACATCTCCAACGTTGATGTATGAATTATGAATGCATGACCTCAGGGTTGCAGCACTTCTGCATTTTTTGGTGATATATCCATTTTAAAATGATTGTTGAAAAATAAAGGAAGAGCCAACTTACGAGTAAAAGATAAATTGTTAAAGAGGAGTCTGTCCCTCTAGAAGAGAAAAAAACAAACAAAAAAACGTATGTTAAGCGTGTTGCTACAGAGATCTGCTGAACTCCCTCTTCTTTCTAACTCCACTCATTTTCAGATGTGTAGTCTTAAGACCTCACTGGACTGACAGTGGCCCAGAGAGTGTATCAGATTTCACGCAGCTCCCTCTGGAGCCAAAAAGCCTTTATCCAACTTTTCTTTTTTTTTCACACACTCCCCAAGACCTTTTACTTTGATGTGTAAAACAGGTGGAGTTCCCCTTTAAAACTAAGTTAAAAGAAATGTGGTAGATAGAGTTGATGCTTAAGTTTGCAAAGAGGAGAAAAAGTGGACAAATATTTTGCATTTATCTTTCCCTTAACTCAAAGTGTTTTATTGTTAAGTTGTGAGCATTTTAAACATGTGCTCTTCTTCAGATTATGGAAAGAATTAAGTAATAATTCATGTTGAAGTGTAGCTTTAGTCTCTTGTTGAGGCCTTGGATGGATTTGTGGGTTTTATAATTAGACCTTGTTAAGCTGGAATTGTACTTCTCTTGGCTGGACGGGCGTCCCTCCTGTGTTTAGGTGGAGATTTCTTTTATACTTGTCCTGACATGGGTTGAATCAACCAATCAGTTTTCTTGATGCATAGGTCCATGCATTGTTGAGATTTGGGAGGTGTGTATGTCGTGAGAGGACTGAATTTTACTTTCATTTCTACATAACTTTCTGTATTTACCATGTTTCAGTTCGTATGAGGTCTTGTACCTGACTTGTTGCCTTGTCTGCAGCCCTGCATGTACCTCAGGTTTGATACTTACTCACTGGATCATGGCAATGGAAACAATATGAGTCGAAACATTCTAAGTGAATAAATACTGTATACTTTAGACACGTGTGTGTCATACTCCCTGCTTTTTAAGGGTCTTGCATCATTTCATGACAACTCTGTCCATCCATCCTCTTTTTTCCCTTCAAGATCAGAGCCCTTGTTTTGAGAGGCTTGACAGATCTGGGCCCTTGGTTAATGATCAGAGCTCTTCAATCAGGCTTTTGACTCTCACATTTACTTTGTTATAGCCTCGTAGTATTTTTTTTCTCCTCTTTCTCAGATGACGGTGATGTACAGTTCGCTCTCCCCTTTTATTTCATTGATGACTTTGATAAGTGACAGGAGCTTTCATTTCCCTGCCCACACCCAAGTGGAAAGATTATTACTGTAGCACTGTCTTTGAAATTTGACATACAGATGTGTCATGGTGTTAAAGTTTGAATTAAGGTGAGGTATGGTTTAAAGCTGCGCTAGTTGAAAATTTCATCTAAGAATTTACCTGTTTTATCTTTGCACTGGGTCTGAACTCATTATATTTGTAAGGAATAATCAGCTTCGGAGATTTTAAGTGAAATCATAAAAAGTTTAAAAGTTTAAAAGATGTACGCAGCCAATAAATAAACAAGAGTTCAACTGAAAGGATTTCCAGTAATTACCACTGACTTTAGTTTGAGTTTCTGTCATGGCAGTTGGTTCTGCATCTACTCTCAGAACTATTAGCAATTCATGCATCAGGCCTCAATGAAGCTTCGGTGTATGAACATTCAATTAAACATCATCATCATTCTGCAGAATCAATAGCCTCTGAATGAGTCGGGTTGAACGTAAATACCAAATTGCAATAAAAGACCTGTGAGCGAATGCTGTTAACTCTGGCCCTGCACATGCCCCCAGGATTTTATTGTTTTATGATATACCAACCCTGCCCATGCAAACATATGTGTACACACTGTGGATCACTGGGACAGTTTAATGGCCTCTCCAGCACAGGACAATATACAGCAGCCCCCCTTTCTCTCTCTCTTTCATGGTGGCGTTTATGTGACCAGTTTAGAGCCTGAAGCCTGTAATGGAGTTGTAATCACTGGGTCTGAGAAATGACAGCTACATATGTATCTGTCGTAAGTAGTCTCAATGTTTTGTTTTTTTTAAACCGCATGCCACTTTGTGCAAGAGTGAATTATTGCGGCGCTATTGCTGTGTTCCCAGGAGGAAATGGAAAGATTGAATTCTTTCATCTTGTCACTCTTCCACAGGGGAAGATTAGACAGCCAGTTGGTTTAAAACACATTTTTTTAAATGGGCCTGTTTGAATGGAAGATGGAAGATGCTCATACAAATGCATCGTACATTCATGTTTTATTTATTTGTACATATATATGATATTCAAGCAAGCCTTTTTTTGTTTTAGAGGGAAACGGCTCACTCACTTATTTGTATCCATTGTAACTTTAATTTGTGCTCTGCAGTGCCAACAAATACATCACTGCATGCAACGGTTTTCATATCCCGAACTATGCCACAAACACGGCATTATTAAAGTGGTAAATCTCAATCAGAGCTCATTGTGTTTAGTTAGCCTCCAGGTATGCAATATATAAAACGCTGGATCTTTTTAAGTTTCAGCAATCTCATGAAATTAGAGGCTTTAATCCGAAGGCATTCAGTCATTTCCTCCTGGTCATCTAATACATGACAGTAGAAAAGCAGGTTGTCCCTGTTTGAATGGTTTCTGGGCTTATATCCAAGGGTTTTAATCCTCATTTCATTGTGCACTCAGTCTACCACAACTAATGCAGGCATGCTGTGCTGTGGCCAGTCTTTCAGTTTTCATGTGAACTGTGTGGTACAGCTAGTTAGGCAGCTGAGGGGTTGTTGCAGGGACCATCTACCTGCTATTTGATGTATGTGAACTGTACATTATTTTAATCAACTTCCAATATTAGTAAAGAGACCAATTTCTACAGCAAAATACAAAATCTGCTCAGGCGCCTTGTCTTGTATTATTAATTCAGATTCAAATAGATTTATGTTTTACTACATAGTCAGTAATATTTGATGTATGATTTTCTTTTTATAGCCAGCTGATTCTTTTTCTTTCTATTGAAGCAGTGGCAGTGATGAGACAGAGAGATGTTTTGGTCTTGGTTTGATTTCACATTAATGAACTCTGAAAGAAATTGTGAAAAAGGCGAGGAATAAATAAATAAATAAATAAAATGCTGGAATAGCAGCCATAACAAAAAAAGAAAGAAAGAAAAAAGACAACAGCGCTAACGAGTGGTTTCTGGCAAAGAAAGGAAAAGTATTAAAATGAACAGAAACCACCAGCAACTGAAGCCCCAAAAGAGCAGGTCAATATGACAGCAAATTACACAGCTGAAGAGACAAAACCTGAGGATGAACGACTGGGACAAATTAGTGAACACAAAAACACTTTAGATAAGAAAAAATATATATCTTTAAAAGGCTTTGTCTTTTTTAAGAATCATTGTATGAATTCAGATTCAATCTTGAGGTCTGGACAGCCAACACTGCCCACAATATTCCATCTACTCTTGTACTTGGAAGGTTGTCCTCAGTGATATAGATATTTAATGAATGATAGGAGCAGGTCCAAGGTAAGACAAATATTGGCATTCCAGACACAACCCATGGCTACATCACAATAATTGGCAGAATAAATGAATATGTCTGAATAATCAAGTGGAAAGGTTATTCTCAGAAAATACTGCTACATGCTGCTGAATACCAGATTGCCACCATAAATACAGAGATACTGAATGTAGCTCTGGATTCCATAGTAATTATAATTCTTTTATATTGTATTACCAGGTTTTGTTGAAACACAAGTGGGAGATGGTTTTGTAATATGATTCAGTAACATGGACAGTGAGACAAATACTTGATTCAGGAAGAGGCACTGTGGCACACAGTTCTTGATTCAGCTCCACAAACAGTAAAAGTCACTGTACAAATTTTGAATCAGGACATTGTGTCAATCTGTCTTTCAGAGACACCGTCTGCGACACACAATTCCTAAATCAGAACCATGGACGGCTGCCAAAAAAAATATTAGGTTCAGCACCATGGATAGTGACATAATCCAAACAGAATCGAGGACAGTGACACACAATTCTTACTTCAGCACGATGGACAGTTACACAAATCCTCTATTTTAGAAATAAATAGGTTTTGATTCAAAACAGGACCGAGAACACTAAAACATTTTGATTCAGGCCTATGAACAGAAACACACAGTTCTTATATTTAGAAGTAGTTTGTCAGGGACAGGTCTTGACTGAGAAACCTGGACAAAGACACAAAGGGCAGGGACGGTAACAGTATATCAGACCCATGGATTGTGCTAAAACATCCCAATGCAGACAGACAGACAGTAACACAATTCATGCAGAAGCATAGATAGTGGGTTTGTCACACAGTTGTGCGTTGTGAGTATGAGGGAGTGAGATAGTGAACAAGGGACACAACCATGGATGGTGACACATAATTGTTAAATCAGAACCATGGACAGTGACACAAATTCTACATTCAGGACAGCTCAGAACTTTCTTTGATTCAGAACCACGGACGGTGACACCAGCCCTTGACGCTGAACCAGGCCCAACAATTCAGCACTACAGAAAGTGACACACAATCTTTGATGCAGACACGGCCTTTGAAACAGAACCGGGCCTAGTGTCACAGCTGACGCTGGGGTTGACTGTGATGTTGCTGTGTAGTTCTCAGGGGTGGTGTCTCAGGAAATGTCGATCTCTGACAGATTCTCGGACAGAGTTATTGTATTTTCTCTGGAAGAAAGGTAAATAACCTCTCCTGCAATGAACACTACAGACTGGCACCAGGATCAACATCACATAGTGTAATAAAATAACTGTATGTGTAATTTACTGACTCAAAAGAGGTAGATTTAGTTTTAAAATCATAGTTATGGACAGTGACTCACTAGTCTTGACTGAAAATCACGGGCAGTGACACAGTTAATTCAGAGCCATATATAGTGGCAAGCAATGTACAGTTACACACAAGTCATGATTTGTGTTGTGTTGTGTTGTTTATGGTCACAGCTTGGATTCGTTTTGCATCCTTCCTGCATCCTTCCTGGTACGTGTTTGGTTGAATTCAATTAAAGCCCCCGTAGTGAAAGAATAAGAGCCACAGAGAGACTCGAGCTGCTGATGAGAGATATGCTTCATTTAGCTGTATTCAAAAACACCCACATTTCCTCTATGGGAACTGAGAGAATCAGAAGGACTGCACAGAGGAAACTGATAGCAGTGAGCACATTCAGATGGGATTTGATCCCCAGCCAGACAAGTTCAACTACTGAGACAAAGCCTCCTTTGAATTATTGAAAGAATGTAATTGAAAATTCCACTTTTTCTTTGTTGTTTGTACCCCCTATTTAAGCAGGCAAGTAAGACTAAAGCTGAGATTAAGAGAACTTTCTCATTAACTGTGATGCCTTGGCTGTAGCTGTAGTACATCCTAATTGAGACAGTCTAATAGTGGGGTAGAATACATTGAGTAGGACCTGGTGGGGTTTCATTCCAGGCATGCAAAGGCACATCTGGGGACAAGTTTCTTATGTACAGCATTATAGTGCCAGGAAATCCTGTACACAGGACTGAGGGGTGGAATGAGTGTTAAACTGATCTCTAGAAATGAAAGTACTGTCTGTTGAAAGCCTAACCAAGATGTGATTAAGGAGAATTTAGTGGTGTAAATGTCTACTTAGATAAATTCAGAGCTTACTGAGAGCCTACCACATGTTTATGCAGTAATGAATGCCATCTCTCATGCTTAAGAGTAAAATTGCTGTCTACAGCACACATAAAACAGTGGTAGTAATTGTAGTGATCCCTTCCCTTGCGCTCTACAGTGACCTTGTAGCACAATGAGGGATTAACAACATGTGAACGCAGTCTTCCATTGTGTTGTGTATCCACTCCACTAGCCCCCATGCTGTGCAAAGCCTGTCCTTCAGCTACAGACAGCAGAGCACAGCAGGATGACACAGACACTAAGGCAAAAGCCACATAATTATTGATTTGTAAATTTATTATACACTGCAGGTTGAAATTATAGCACCCTTACAAAGTGGGTAACATGATCAGCCTAAACACATCAGATATTGTTGTAAAATCTCCACCAGCAAACAGACAGTGCCAGTGCCATCAATAAAACCTCCTGCTAGTAATTTCCAAACACAACCCAGTTCACTTTTCTTCAACACGTTTAAGTCTGGTGACAGTTATCTCTAGTCAGGGAGTATTTAATTACACCTACGTTCCGAATCCCCGCCGTCGTCTATTAAGCTTTAAGTGACAGAACTCAAAGATTCACAGATAAAGTGGGTCTTAAAATCCCTCGGCCAAAAGCCACAGTGACCTTGGGATTTCAGTAATGGTAATTTAATTTTAAAATCAGTGTCTAATTGAGGCATCACTCTAGGCGGGTGTTCATGGCTTACTTTAAGGCCTCAAAGTGTCCCTCAGTGTGTGAATAATGTAGGTTCATCAGTAAATCTTTTTGTTCTCTCTGAGTGATGAACTGCCAAACCCCAAAGTTTGATATAGGGTAAAAAGCCTAAAAATCTGATCTCAATCTTTTTTTTTTTTTCTGCTGCTGCACACTTCTTCATCTTTAACCATTTGAAGAGAATCTGAGCAACAACTACAGTAATACACAACTGAACTTTTCTTCATGCTCCTTATTATATAAAGATGTTCAATTCTCTGTGGCAAAGGATTAGACATGCCTGCCTTGCACCATCCATGCAAATCCTAACAGGAGACTGTAGATCAGAGCGCAGGCAATACAAATAATTAATACTCAGGGGCACTGGAGTTCTGGTGCTAAAGGAACACTGAAATTAAAAAAAAGATAAAATGATGAGGGCAAAGGAGATGGAGGGAGGCAGACTAAAGCTGGGTTTGACACCTGTCAAATTATTGACTTTGCATGCATGTTTGATCCGTGCATATGCGTCTGCGACCGCGTGGCTATGTCTGTGTGTGTGCATGTGACTTTTCCTTGCATGTGTCCTTGTGTATCTTGGATATAAATCAATGCGACGAGCTGTGGCGTTCACCTTGAGGCCAGTGCAGAGCTGTGGAGGCAGCTTGTTACAGGTGAAGTGTCAATCAGCAGGAAGCATCGGCTCCAACCTCAGGTGACATGTGGACAAGAAGATTTTTAAGCGTGATAGATAACACCTTGCTTCACACACATGCTCAGATATCTTCATGCAGTTAACTCCTCCTGGTTTTGTCACATCTTTGTTTTCTTTTGTTGTTGTGCCTTTGCCCTGCTCTCTTTATAGCTGTGTTTGCACGGTATTGCCTTATGTTGTTCAGCTCTGTGGGATAGTCGCATTGCAGGCGCCTTTGTTTGCGCGTCACCCTCTGATGACCTAATGTGGGCAGTGAGAGAGCATCCAATTGTATCTATATAGTGCAGTCTGAAGCTACAGAATGTTGTTGCTCTGATATTGCTTTGAGGTAACATCATGATTTTTAGAAATTTTTATCTGACTACGTAAACAAAAATATCTTTAAAATAAAAACAACCGTTTAGAAATTGCAAACAGTTAAGTGCAAGTATAAATAAGAAGTAAAATAATTTAATACTGTAAATTCAGTGGTGTTTATCCTTCAACATTAAGTATTAAGTGAGGTGCTTCTTACAAAACTGCTGTGTGGTAAATGTTTAGGTGTAAAGATGTACTTGTACAGAACATCAGCAACTCTAAAAAAAAAAAAAAAAAAAAAAAAATCAGCTGCTGCAGAGAGAGAAGTATGTTTTCACACAGAAGCTGCAGTTACACCTACCAATGGGAATTTCTGCCTTTCAAATTTGAGTGGAACACATTGTAAACGCGCCACTGCAGGGCCCGAACACGTGAATTTAACATGTCACTCAGTTCTTCACAGACATACATCTCTATTCTACCTTCTCATCTGTCTTCACTGTCTTTGAGTAAAGACCTGTGCACCACTACAGTGATAAATCATCACAGAGCCTGGTCAAATGTCAACTTAACATCAGGTCATTTCACCTTTGACCTGATGTCGATGGGAAGCAAATACGGGCACATGAATGGAGATAGATGGCGCATTGGACTCAATAATGTGGATGCTATTATTGTCAGGTAGCAGCTAATTTATTTAAATGGAGAAAGATGTACAAAATAAAGAACTGAAGCTGGGGATCAGAGTTATACAAGTGTTTATTATTAAATATTTACGAAGTAATGTAATGCAGATGCCTTACCAAATGAGTAAGTTTAATAAGCACCCATAGAGCTATAATGTGTGATCACAGTTTGG
>JBBMJY010000017.1:4623505-4652323 GCA_037833715.1 Toxotes lorentzi
GAAAGATGTACAAAATAAAGAACTGAAGCTGGGGATCAGAGTTATACAAGTGTTTATTATTAAATATTTACGAAGTACAAGGGATTATATCGTCTACAGTTGTTGTAATGTAGTGCAATGTAATGCAGATGCCTTACCAAATGAGTAAGTTTAATAAGCACCCATAGAGCTATAATGTGTGATCACAGTTTGGATTACACAAAATCATGTTTCTAGAGAAAATGGTAATTAGAGGGAATGTGAGAGGGCAATTTTATAACAAATCCTTAAATAAAGATGATGATGGAATTACTTAGAAAAAAAAAACAAATACAAATTAGGGTTAGTACATTGCAATAATTGGCCCATTTAACTCATGTTTTATAGATCTATAAAATAAAGTAATGACACTTTGGGGCTCAGCTGGAGTAATCCAATAGCATTGATTTCAGAGCTACATTCTTCTGGTCATCTTTCAGTTACACTGCACTAATCATTCATTTGTAAAAGATTTCATTTTAAAAGTAACTGCACCAGACTTAACCATAATGGATGATGGATGGTGGAAAAATCAATCGCAGCACAGAGGAGCAGAGTGTGATGACAACATGAAAAGCCTCTAAAAGGGCCTTTTAATAGGGGACAGCACAAACAGTCCTGGCGTTGCTGCAGGATTACAAGTGAAGCTACACATGTCAGTGCACACATACATACACATGGTTGTACGTTCATAATCGTGATTTATTCATGGACTTTTACAGTGGTAGAAATGCTCCATTTTCTAATACATCTATTATTTAAAGATAGGACCCTGTAGACATAGCTCAACAGATTGTGGTGTAAAAAATGAATGCAAAACCAAACTGGAAGCATGCATATGAATGTGCATGGCTTCTCCTTTGTGTGTGCGTGTGTGTGTGTGTGCTTCCAGTTTCCTCTATTCTGAAGAAGTGCTTACAAACTTTGCATTTTTTGACTTCTCTATAATAGATGACAATCACAACAGTTGCCTCGAAACACACCTGCTCCTCTGAGATAGAGTTACTGTAGGGCTCCTCCAGCACTGAACAAAATGTGTTTTGGAGGAAAGTTTCTTGCAACACAATTTCTGTTCACTTTTAGATCTCTTGGAGATTGGAGACCGTATATAGATTGTAAACACAATTTTGTACACATACCCAAACATATAGGTGCAGGAAGGAGGAGTGCCTCTGTATCTGTGAGAGAGGTGAAGAGAAAACTCAGTTGTGCCCTTTCCATATTATATATGCATGTTCTCATATCCATTTTGCAAATAGGGTGGGAGATATGGCAACAGCTGCCTCTTAGCAAGTCCTCAAAGATCAGAATACAGATGCCAGTAAAAGCACACAAGCTTCTGATTTGATTCAGTCTCAAGTGGCCCATCTTACCAAAACAGAAAAAAGAATATGTAGTGCAGCTCTAGAGAAAGGTAACCGCTTGAAAAATTAGCTTTAAAAGCCAAAAGACTTAGTATGACATTACTTGTGCGTTTCGAATGGTTAAAATGACCTCTAACTGTGTTTTCCTGAGAAGTGATTACTTTTTGATGGCGCGAATGATTGTTGTCTCTTAAAGCTGAAAGTAGCCTGAAGTTATTGTGATGCCAAACCTCATGGTGTCTGACTTTGACATTGGAGACTGCTGTCAGATATATTAAAAGTGTAAATGCATCCAAAAAAGCATTTGATAAGGGAGTTTCAGGTGTATTACCACCGCCGTCTGGACTGAAGTGAGGCTTACACTGATTCACATTTAGCCGGAGAAAACCAAGAGGGGTTGCAGTTGGATCAGAGACGTGGCCAGTGCAGACGAATTTAGGAGATTTTAACCAGATATGAGGCCCTTGAAATGATGAGTGTAATCATCCCACAGCCTTAAGAAAGTAGGTCTTGGTGCATAAAGCAATCCTTACCCACAGAGTTGGCAAATAAGAAAAAATTCAGATGAATCGGTTTTGTGCAGGCCACATGGGTCATCATACCCTATTTCATCCTTAAAGTTTATGAGGCAAAAGGTGTAGAGTCAGTACCTTTCATAGCTTTTTAGGAGACAGTGTGCATAGCCTTCTTAAATTCTGATCCATCACTTTCTGAATGCAACGGAAATTTCCTGCTACTGCTCATAGCCAACCCTTTTCATTTGGTCAAATAGGGTGAATCATTGCTGGGGTTGCTTAAGGTTTAGGCTGACAAGACAGGGATATATATATATATCAACAGTGGTGGAAAAAAGTTTTCGGACACCCCATGCATTGGGAGACTTTTGGAAAACCTTTTTTCCACCACTGTATATATATACAGATATAAATCCATTCTTATGCAGCTTTCAGTGTAATTGAAATCCTTTTTTAAGTTAAATTATTCAGTTTTTTAGATTTAGACTGTAGATTTCTTCCAACTACACTGAGTCAATTAATGGATTTAATAACCAGGGAGGAAATTCAACCAGTAATTTGTGTCTGTCTTTAAAGGTCTGTAAGAGTTGGCCCATAAGAGAGAGAGTGTGTGTGTGTATCTATGTGTGTGTGTGTGTGTTGGGAGGGGGGGTGGAGGTGTGGAGGTGGGGTTCGCTGACTTTTCACTGTAATCTAGATCTAAATGTGTGTTATTTTTTTCCCCATTTTCCATCTCTATTAGAGGTGAGAGTCTTTCAGGGAGCGGGTCGCTGGAGGAGGCACCTCATTAACCTTTGTGACACTCATTACAATGTGTGACTCCCCATGTCACCAGACAGTGAGGGGATTCCAGGGGAAGTCTCGCACACACAGACACACACCACACACTCCACTATCTGTCTGCCTCTATTTGTCTGTTTTGCTCTGGAATTGGACATTTCACATTCATCTGTGCTTTCTTTAGTCTCACTTCCTTTGCTTCCATTATGTGCACTTACACGAGTAGATAGTGTTCACAATCATCTCAAATGAGGTTGTGTTGCATGATAAGAAACTGCCAGAGTTCATTGTGCTCTCACTGTGATTCATGTAGGTCGCGAACCATTGTCCCAGAAAATTCTTTCATCACCTGAATAGTAAGTCAGAAAGGCAACACAGACTGTCAGCATTCTGTTCATGCTTTTTCATTTCTTTCTTTCTATTTTTTTTGTTTTTTTTTACCCTATTTCCTGGAGGGTTTTGAAAAGGCCTAATTAGTCTCAGGTCTTTGGATCATGAAGCTGAAACAAAAATACATGTTCAGGTTTTTAACCCCTCATTCACGGGATGAGGAGGATATTCTGATCTCAACGTTCATAGTAATAATAAAATTAACTCGTAAACTGACCTGTAAAGAGAGGCCAGAACAAGAACAAGAACTAATGGCATGAGATTGTTTTTGAATGGAGGACTTTTGCTTGTGGTGGAGTTTTTTCACAGTGTTGTATCAGTACTTTTACTTGAGTAAAGGATCTGAATACGTCTTCCACTGCTGTCTGCTCCTGGCAGTGAACTGCCCTCATCCAAAAATTCAACTTCCTGTAGCAGTACATGTGGCGTGACGTGTGAATGTTTTTGCTATCATTGTATGGATAAGCATTTGACTGTGATTCCTGTGTGTGTGTTTGGAGATAATTCGAACAGTGATTCCAGTGAAGTTTACTCAGCGCTCATGGTCACATATCCAGATCTTCTTTTCCTCCTGCAGTTGTGGTGAACGAGTGCAGTGGATATTTTGAACACTTGTTCGTCTTTCCTGGCCTGCTTTCTGCCATCTTTCTCTCCCTGTTGGAGGTAGAATAACTTTCTATTCTCGCCCAGGAAGTATTTTGTTAAATGCAGCTGGTTGCCTTGTTGCACTATTGACCAAACTTTTTTCTTGGCTCAAATTGAGCAGTTGCTTGTGTTCATTGTTATCCACTTGTTGTGCATGTTTATGTAAATGTCTTAAAATAACACTGAATTAGGATGAGAGTAATTATGACCATAGGAGCATGAGGAAACTGGTAATACATGCACACTGTAAATGCATCCTGTGTAATGGGACCAGTCCCCCTTCCCTCCAAAATGAAACACAGAAGAAATTATTAATGTTTTTTCTCCGTCACTCCCCAGAAAAAATGCTTCTGTAAGTGTAGTCAGTGCAGCAGTCGATGCACATCATGCTCATATTTATTGAAAATTGCTTCAAATATAGACGCTGCTGTTCTCTGTCCCACTTGAAACCTTTCAGAGAGGTTGACAGCTCAGATTTCTTTGGAACTATTGATGTTTACAGTGGTTAAAATAGTGGGGCCAGCAATAAATATGACAACTTTTTCAGTCTTTGCCTACAAAATAAATGCAGAGCAAATCTTTTAATCCAGCTGTATTGCTGAAATGAGAGCTTAGTAGCGAGCCTGGTGGAGGCTGTAGGCATCCCAGTGCTGGCTTCTTTTGGGGCCCCTGAGATATGTAAGCAGAGTTTCAAATCACTGAATAATATTTCAAATATCACTGTCTTATGTGTGGAAATCTCAACCTTTAAATCATCAGATTACCCTGTATGCAGCTCAAGAAGAGAAATTTAGCATGGCTAAAAAAATGCTGGTGGTAAACACTCTTGTTGAAAATCCTCTCATATTCCCATGTGTAATTTGGAAAGTCTTGAAAGCTAATTTGTGGGAAATAGACATATTGCTGAAGAAATGAGTTCTGCACTACAGTCTTGCTAGAGACGTCAGTCAAAATGTCACACCCCTGTGACCAAGTGCAGGTGGAGCCATCAGTATTTCATACTACATGCTCGGGAAGAGTGCAGAGAGGAAATATTCAGGGTTTATTATTTATTTATTTTTATTTTTTCGGCACATATTTCTTTGTTGTGTGTATCATCTCTTTGTAGTGTCTTGTGGTTAGATGGTTGGATGGATTAGAACAGTGGGGAATAGGTCTAAATGTAATAGAAAAGCGGAATAGAGGAAGTAATGTAATGGCTCTGAGCCAAACCATTTGACAGTTGCATTACTCAAATTAAAATAGCAGCAGGCTACTCTGAAAAATCCCACATGTGGGGGCCCTGACAATTGAACTCATCCAACTTTGAGCTCCGATTACAATGAATGTCTGTGCTGCCATTCATTTATTTTATTTATTTATTTATTTTTTTGTAGGTCACAGTGGAGGATGCAAGATGGCATGAAAAATGAGCAGGGACAGGTTGAAACTCGGAGTTTACTTAATGCCTGTAAACAATCAGAGCTTAACTGGAGTTCAGAGCCGAGTAAAGTACTTGACTGTGACCAGAGTGAATAGGTCTGCTGCAGAAATGTTTTACATAGCGTTAAGAATCAATGACAAATATGGAGCTGCAACAGCAAGGGCAGCAGAGACAGTGTTCTCAACCTGGTTGATTTCTGACCTGCTTAAAACATTTTATGGCACCGATTAAATCCAAAAGGCCTCACACAAGGGACAACAGGTCTGTCTTTCTAAATCTGCAAGTACCTCTATAGCACTGCAGTGAGCACAAGCAAATATTTATGAAGGACAGCTACCTTGAATCCTCTCCTGAACTGACCTGAGCCCGTCCTTTTTGATGTAAAGTAAATTCAAACCTTTCACGCTCACCAAACTGACAAGCCTTTGCATTTCCTCCTTTTAATTTTCCTTTGAGATGAACACACCCCTTATGCATCCTGTTCTCTTCTTTCTATATCGTTAGAAAGCTTTTGTTTGAAGAGCCTCCTCTCCATAATAATGCCTCCCTTGGAAAAGCAGTGTCTGAGTGAAGGGGCTTTTACTTTGATAATTCACTACCAGCTGTTTGATCAAGCCACGGGGCCAAATATTCCACAACATTTCCAATGTGAAGAACCGTTTTAAGAGTGGCTTCTTCAAATCTCCACCAGCTGAAAAGGCAGTGTGGGAGGATTTTTAATCAGGGAACATGCACACATGCCACATATTATTAACATAATGCATTACAAGTTGTAATTAAGCCTAAAAAAGCAGTGAGAACCCTACAGGAGCATTGTATCTTCCTTTTATTCATTTGAATATGTTTCATAATTAATTTGCTTTTGGCTGTTTAATGTATTGAAATTCAGACAAATGTAACAAATATGCTCTCATGACAGACATCAGACTGAGATAACATCACATGAGAAAACACTCTGTCTACTGTATGTGTGTAAAAAATCAACCCAGTGATCATTTATTTTGGAAATTAGATTTATTTATTTGAATAAATAAATAAATCTTTGAGGGGGGAGGGTTGGACAGCTCAGGTTTGAGATTGAAGTTCACTCTGGTGAGACGTTTGCAAAGAAACCCCCTCAAGATAAACGAGAGAAGGAAAGAACAGTGGATCACTCCTTCTACACAGTGTAGTCCTCAACCAATCAAAATCAAACGCTCTATGTTTGTTTGTTTGTGTGGATATATGTGTCTGTATAGTGCAGTATGTTTCTCCAAGTGTGTGAATCTGACCACACATTCATACTCTATGGATGTGGGTGGATTTCACACTGTATACACCCCTGCACATACACATTGCGTATTTCTGTGTGTGCATATATATGACTGTGTGTGTGTGTGTACAAGCTACTATATTTAGAGTGTTTATTTTGTCTGGGAGCATCTGTCAGAAGCTCTGAAGGAGCATCGCAGCTGAAGCCTGCCTGTTCCCCGCCTTACTGGTCACTCTGTTGACCACGCTGTGCATTCTCAAACACACACACACTGTGCTAAGATGCACACATAGACCGTTTCCCTTTCTCTTTTTCTCTCTCAATCACCCTCAGTCCTTTCCTCTCACCCTCTCTTCCCCTTTGTTTTAGCATAAAGCCTTCATGTGTCTCATTTCTTTCTCGGCATGCGTGCTCCACGTGTCAGGCCGATGTGGAGTCAGCTCAAACCGGGACTGCAGGACCGTGAGCCTCTTTTCCCTTCACATTTGTTCCAGTACCCATCACACCGCCGCCTCTGGCTCTATCCTGGCTGATCGGCGGCGCAACGCAGCCAAGGCCACCTTACCTAACCTCACACCAACCATTCCTCTGCTAGCTGTGCTATACGGCACAGTGGCAGAGTCCAACACAGCTCACTGCACTTGCAGGTAATTTGCCTATGTGGGTTGTTAAGTGTGCATGCATTATGCAATGTATTATCATATTGCTGTGTGGGGTAACGTTTCATAAAGTACCACAGTGCAGAGGAGTGTGATATCCTGTGCACCTATCCTTGTAGCATTGAATGAGGCGCATGTATTTGTTTGTTTCAATCTGGTTCTGTGTTTGCGTATGTAGGAGAGAAAACAGTGCAGACTCTGGTGCACCGCCATCAAAGCAAAGGTCAATAATTCACCTAAGGATTACAGGATCTCATAAACTGTTTTAGTTTTCAGAGAATCAGACAAGTCTGTGTGGTATTGAGTTTGACGCCTTTCTGTTGCGTGATTCTTTGTGTGCTGAGTGAGAGGGTAGGGAAAAAGGCGGTATGTGTATTTACCTTGTCGATGCATGAAAGCACACATGTATGCGAGACAGAGATGTAGTGAGCGGCTGTTTTGTCTGCCAATATTGTGTTTATTCTGCATGTCAGAGCCAGGGGGAAAAATATATATAAATAAATGAAAATAAGCTAACTTTTTGTACGGCGTGTATTTATCTCATTGCATTGGGAAGCCTGTGTAAGTCTTGGCAAGGTTTTGATCTATTTGCTGGGACTGTATTCAAGCCATGTTTATGAGACTTCAGCTGAGTGAGATAATTCCCTAGATGCTCCCAGTGAACTGGGCCCACACAGATCCTCCATCATAATAGCGCACAACTGAAGGATGGAAGTGATTGAATTTCCAATTCTATCTTTTTTTTCATCCCAGTACGTATGCTTGTCTGTCTGTCTGCCCACCAGGAGAATAGGGCCCCTCGCTTCACTTCACAAGGGGATACAATCGCTCAATGATTGCGTGCTGCATTCCTCTGTGCTCCACCGATGGATGATGCATATTGCTTGGACAACTCTCAGAGAGATAACTGTGCAGAGAGATAAAGACAAAGTAGTGGTTAAATCTCCAACTTCTCAAACCACATGCCGCCCTGCTGGCCTCACATCAAAACCAATCTTCCTTTGTTTGTCTTCTTGACTCCGTGTCCCTGTCGGCTTCTCTGCTACACTCACGAAAAAAATGATTATTCTCCTTAAAGAAACAGGTAATAATACTGTTGGTTTTGTGCATTATTAAAGTGCATTGTTGCTTTTCACAACTTTTTGGGCTGATTTAGGTATGCAGAGCAATGGTTAAAGCATGCCAGAGAGTCTGAGCATGCACCTTAGCCAGTGTGGAGTGCACCAAGGGCAAGGCTATTTCGAGGGGAGCCAATTGATTCTGTTGTGACAGACAAGTTGATGTCTGAAACAGCAGCAAGTTCAGTGTGTACCCTGAAACCCTGGCTCCCAGTGCACTCACATGGAACGATATCAAATCTACTGTGGACAGTACACAGAGGAGTTCAGCTGATATGGGCTTTTGATGGAGGATATTGATATTTTAAGACTGAAAATGCTGGAAGTCGATATTCAGTATCATTAAATCTGAACATTCTTCCCAAAAAGGTACATCCTTAACTGTAATACAGAGGAGAAGAATGAGAAAATGCACTCTCAAATTTGTCAAACGCAGTAAATCTCATAGCAGCAGAGGATCAGGCAGACCACTGTGATATGTCTCTGTTGTGCCTGAGTACTAAGTTTGCGCTGTACTTTCTGCCTTATGTGAGGTGTACAACACGATTTTTCTGCATCTAACTCAAGGGCACTTTATTTTGTAGATTACTGGCCTACTGAGCCTCTTTTGTAGTCCACGTTTTTGTTCCTATTAATACCAAAAAACCTACATGGATTCAGTATTTCCCTAGAGAATCTTTTCTTGGCAGGGTGGTAAGGCCTGAAAGAGCCTTTAGAACATTATGCGACAACAAAACTCGCCACTAAAATCCATATTAGTGAAAGTTTTTCAGGGTCAGCAGCTCATAAAGGCAAGGTGACCAACCGATTCAATGATAAGTGGAAATCTGGCACACATTACGCCTTTAAATAGAAAATGAATTCACAAAAACACCACTGAGCAAAACAAGCATAGAAAACATTTTGCAATTTTAACTGTAGTTAAGCCTCTGTTAATAAGAGCGAGTGACAAAAAAATATGAGCCTAATGAAAAGGGAATCATATCAATTTACTCTCCATGATGACAGAGCACTGGCCATCATTAGGTCTGACTTTAACCTCATCGGTCTTTGAAGACTTTACTTTTGCTTGGCTTGTGGAATGAGTGGAATTAAATATTTCAGTATTGATGGTGAATTGGACCCAGAACGCATAACAAGAATAGTTTGGTCTTCAAGACAAACCTTAATGTTGCTTCAGCGGATGCAGAAACTAAAAACTAGAATAAGAAGGTTAGTTCCAGAAAGGACAGAAATACCCGACTCAAAGTAGCCACAGATATTAGGCAATGCTGCTAACTGAAAGCTGTCTCTTAAAGACCCCCCCCCCCCCTCTTAAAGTGCAGTCCAGGCAAATCTAATAACGCCATTTTTTGTAAACA
Source organism: Toxotes lorentzi (assembly GCA_037833715.1). Lineage (NCBI taxonomy): Eukaryota > Metazoa > Chordata > Actinopteri > Toxotidae > Toxotes > Toxotes lorentzi. The sequence continues at coordinate 4,633,031 of JBBMJY010000017.1, forward strand.
ATCCAATACGAACCCTTTAAATTTAGATTAAGACCTGTTTGTAAAGAAGGTAATAGTCTGAAGTATTTATACATAGGCTACCATTCATTCACTGTACAGAAGAAATTTCAGGTGCGAAAATTCAAATACAATGGGCGAGCAGAATTTCTCTTTTTCTGTGCAAAATTTCTGGAGAGCAAGAAATAAAAATGGAAAGGCTTTTTTACCTGCAGGCCCACATGGTATAGAATAGAATGTAATGAGCTGTCAGACCCTGAGTAGGTTTGCATGTGATGGTAGCCAGTTTCCCTCTCTACCAGGAGGCAAGAAGAAGAATCGACCTGGTATGGTTAGCACTCACCTCGGCCTTGATTCCATATTTTCAGACCTAGTGAGTTCACAACGACGCAGAGTTGCAGTCCTGCAAGAAGGTGGATGAAAGAAGTAAACAATGATGCTGGCTGTTGCCTGGAGATGCTGTTAAGAACATGGCAGTGCAGAATAGGACGGGTTATTTTTAGGTAGTTTTTCAACCAAATAAATTTTCATGCAACAGACACCGTAAGTTCTCCCTGCTGTCAAAATATGTATCAAATAAATGCGTGTATATCAAAGCAAGCATTACACAAGAACCTGCAAATTGTGTAGTGACCAACAAACCAGAAACATTCGTGGAATATTCTCAGGGATCAAAAATAGTCTCACAGGAGCATTGAATTCCACACAGATCATCTGTGCTTTTTCTTATATCATATATTCCATGCTGCAATTTGACATTCCCTGCAGGCAATGGTGGCCTTGATGATCCATGGATTCACATTTTGAGCTGCGCCGCTGCCTGCGGGAGCTCTATGCCAAACCAGTGGGCCGATGACCATTGCCTGGGCACACGTCCAACAAGGCATCCCAGAGAAATAAGTAGTCTCTGTAGTCACTGTGTTGGAGCAGAATGTAAGGACACAGCTACGTTATTTTCCAGACACTCATTGGGAATGCAAATTTAATTTCTACTGATGTATCTCTGTATCGAGAGGGGAGAGAGTGATTTGAAAAAAGACAAACACAAAATATAATATCCAATAAGGCCCCTTCAGGCATGTCTGTTTGAAGTCCCCATGAGGAATAAAGATGGTAAGATGGCTGGTGCCCAGAAATCGTAACCAGCCTTTTAGCTTAAACACATCTCCATTATATGTTATAAAATCAGCCTGGGCTCTGGTTTACAAATGCTGTAAAAATTCATTTCCTTCAAATTAAATAAGGAGCATCAACAAACAAGTCAAGTCAGGTTTGCTTTATAAGAAGACCACACCTGGCAGTGCTGAGAAGGCTCATGTCGGTAGATCAGAATTACAGAAAATATACCTGTGTATTTAAATGATAAAGAAAAAAAAAGTGGTAAAATTATTGAATTCTCAGTAAATCATAATAACTGTGCTGACATTTCTAAAATCCTGGTTACATTCCTGAGCAAGTCATAACAGGCCTGCATGGCATGCACAGAAAAAGCATGAAAGTTTATGGTATGAGTCAGGAATTCAACCTCAGTGTCTGGTTTTGAAGTAAATTTACAGCCCGGCCATCACCTTGTGTAAAATATTCTTGCTACAGAACCATTTCAATGTCAAGAACCTGCTTGTTTGGGTTGTGTCTCCTTCACATGTGTTCTCCTTGTCGAGAGCACATATTTGCATTTCAAGGTGTCCTTGGAAAAAAAAAATTAGAGAGCAGTTTGTCTCTGTTGTGAGTCTCTCCCTATGCAAAAATCAAGCAGTACACCTCCACAGCTGTAGTCACTTGAAGAATAAGAGTAGAAGTGGTTGAAAGCTTGTGTTTCCACAGCTGTGGCTGCTATCAGGATCAGAGAAACTAAAATTGTGCTTTAGAACATTCCCAGAAAGGACATTTGTTTATGGTCAAATAGGATTAAAAAGAGTCAGATCTTAAACCTCCCCTTTAGCCATTCCCCAGCACTTCCAGGGACTTGGACTTAGTAATTGAAATGAAGTGCCAGACAGAATGAGTCATAGACTGTCAATTAGATAAACTGTCAAAGCATTTGCTCACCCAGTCCACACTTATTATCAAATCACCCAGTCCACACTTATTATCCAATAACCTCAGGTTGGCATGGTGTCATTTTCCACACAAATCATATTGACAGATCAGATAATTGAGATAACTAGGATTAGTATTCATATAGTGCTTTGCCACTATGGTATAAGACTATATCACATATTAACACCTAGCCTAGAGGATGCCGATAATCACTGACAGGTCCTTCAGAGGAGATCCAGCGTACACTGACACCGTGGACGCACACCTATCAGTCCATCTGTCGGTCTGAGTGTCTGTCTGGCTGTTGGTCTGGTTACAAAACACTGCAGTGCTTAAAACTGTAGGGTCAACAGTATCCCGAGGAAGACAAGGACATAGATTATGACAGAGATTTGGCAACAGCTGCCCTCTTGGATTAACAAAAATAGTGGTAGGGAAAAAAATAGATTCATGGGCCATTATCCAACAAACACAGAGCTACTATTTTTTTTCCAGACAGTGGGTCCTTCTTTTCACTTTTGATGGTTATTTTTAGCAATGTTAAATCAGAGTCAGCAGCGTGTTTCTCAAACACAACGACGACTTTGATCTCCAGAAATGAATGATTTTCATATGCAGTTTGTGGCAGGTGTTGAGGAGAGACTGAGCTGTAAATGTTTACTGTTGCTGCATCACTTAACTCTTTACAAATCCGTCACTATACAGCTGATAGAATTTCCTTGGAGCACAACACTTTAGCATCTTGAGGATGAGCTTGTTTGTATATATTCATTATGTCTTGACATACTGTTTTATGTATGTTCATGAACAAATATAGAAGGCTAAAGACTGAATGAAAGGACTTTCAGTTTTTGCATCCAGACATATATATCCTTTGTGCATTTTGCCTCCCTGAAATCCAAATTCAGATTTTTTTTTTCCTCCTTCTCTGCTGGATAAAACCGCCAGTTCCATCTCGTTTCTTTATTTGGTATCATATTAATTTCAGCAAGACCTGCAAATCCACTCTGCCATTGCATAATTCATGGTGCCCCTCTGACAAAATTCCCTTTCATGTGGGCAATGTGCCCTGAACGAAAATCCTTGGAAACCTGGATAAGCCCAAATGGCTTATACCTGATGGCTATGCACAGTTGTGCTCAGGTAAACTGTCATTATGTCTTGCAAAATAAGGTCAGGAGTGAATGGTGTGCTGTTTGATGTCAGCTACTAGAGAGCAGGTGACACTCAAAAGGTTTTTGACAAAAAAGAGAGGAGATTGTTAACAGTTACAGCCATCTGGCGAGGGATTCAGTGCACTCATGAAATTAGTTTTCTCGGGAGCATCTTTTCTTTTAGGCACCTGTTTGGGATTTGAGACTTGTTGTTGCTTCAAAGCTGAATAAGACACTTTTACATTGTAACACTGTCATTTACATCTCTGGAGATAAATGAAATGAAACACTTGTGGTGAATTGCTTCACTAGTGAGCAGGATTTTATCTGATGGATTGAATGGACCCCTGCCAGAGAAGTCATCAAACTTGTCCTTTATGACAATATTATTGACCATTACTTTAAAGCTGGTTTGAAATAAAAAATGGGAAATGAAGGACTGTTATTAAAACAACAGCCAAATAATTTTTATTGTAAACTCTGAAGCAAAATTGATGTTTTGTAGTAAATTTATACATTTCTATTTTAAAATGTTTTGTTAGTCCAATTGAAGAACTCCTGCCTCACAATTATGCAGCATACATCCACATAAGGAAGCTCCATAATGTGTTAGCTGTTATATATCATCAGTGCAGATGTACAGTATTGTACGTAACCTCAGCATGTTCCATGTTTTTCTCATTTTCTTTTTGCTGTGATTTTCCAGTTTTCCAGTTTTTCAGGAAAAAGAAAGTTTTGCTATTAAAGTGGAATTGTATTTCTCCAATTAGGAGTGAGTTGTGGTAGATTGGATTCATTTATAGTTAAAGCAACACTTTGCCACTATTTCACCTTCAAATAACAGCCTCAGTATTTTGATGGTACATGGACTTTATTATGACATGAGTGGACAGTGTGATTGCTGGTTTGTACTGAGATGATGATTTTGCATTTGTTGCCTGAGCAACAGTGGCCCCTTAGCCGCTTGGATTCAGATACCGACAGTATTTGCTTTTTAAAAGTCACACAGAGTTGCTTTAAGTGAATAATTAAACCTTGTCACTGCTGTTGGTGTTTAGTGGATGTGCTGTGTTATCAGGTAGTGTCCATCAGTACATACTTGAAGCAATCATGTTTACACTCTCTTATTAGCTTTGAGGAGTTCCTTTCTTCCAATTGCCCCACAGTGACTGTCAACAAACAGCAGAAACATGGGAGAAAGCAGACCAGACACATCTGACAGCCTCAATTCCCTTTGGACTGTGTGACAACAGCAATCAAATTGGTGGCAATCTATGTCAGAGTGTAAGCTCTGAATTTGAGGCACGTCAACTTGTGCGATGAATGCACGGTGAATGGTAGCACAGTGATGTCTCATGACTTGGTTAAGTGTAGAGAAGAGGGTTGAAATTGCATTTAAGTCTATATTGTTATTTGAATCCTTGGTGTGTATGTGTGTCTGTTTACAAGGCTATTACAGGGCATACAGGTTTGACCAAACCACTGCCACCAACAGCCACATGTCACATTAGCTGGGAATACCAGGAGTCAGCCGTTTACACACACTCTCTGATCTGATGCCGGGGACAATTACATTCTTCCCTCACTTTCACCTCTTTTGCACTCTCACTTTATTTCTCCCACTCTTTATATCCCTCTCCCCCAGCGTCAGCTGTTTCAGCACAACCTCAGATTGGAGCCAAAATGTTTCCTGCCAAATAGCCAATCCCAAAGTGCTGTCTGCTGGATTAATACCTGAGCTCGCTAATTTATAATTGCTCCATTGTGGCATCTGTATACTGAATGGATGCAGGCAGGTTTGCTCCTCTCTGTGTCCATCTCTCTCTCTCTCAGTCTTTAATCATGATGCCCTTCTCTCCACACCTTCGGACTCTTTTCTTCTGTCCTTTTTTTCCCTGAAGAAACAAAGAATAAATCACTATAAATTCACCACAGCACCTTCCAAGACAAAGATAAGAGAGTAGCAGAGTTTGATCAGACCTTCATTTCTTTCTCGAAGAAATCTGCCTTAGAAACACGTCTTTAGTTTACTTATTTCTGTAATAAGACTTGAGGGAGAACGACTTTTTCTTTGAGCAGCGGTTGAAAAAAATCTAATAAATCTGTTCAAGTCCCATCAGAATGCAGGGCGTCTATAAAAGGCATTCATCTCATGGGGCAGGCAAATTCAAAGTTAAATTAGGGAATATGACATTTATTTGAAGAAGGAAACAGAGGGAATTTGTATTCTGCTTCATTGCCTTTCCCACCACTATCTAACATGAAATCTTAAGTGATTCAGTATTAATAAAAGGCATTTAAATGGAACTGGAATGAACCAGTGTGGATGTGCCCTCATGACAAGGTACATGAAGGGTCAGAGTGGCGCTAAAGCCAAGACTCTTAACCTGTTGGTCTGGATTATCTATTCATGAGGCACTAGGTTTAAAAAACTCTATATTTTATTCATTTTATATGATGATTCCATTTTTAATTAATGATAGACAAAACAGGCAGATGGTGTTATGAATTTCAATTTGTTAGGCCAATATAAGTTTAAAGCATCAGTATGTACTGTACTTAAGACTTTATGTCACTTACATATGGGTATACCAAGAAGCCGATGAACCCATTTGCCATGCAGTGTTTGTGTGTATTTTTTGCTGCACAGGGTGTTTACTTGCTTCAAAGACTTGCATGCACTGTACAGAGCTTTAGGTTGTTTATGCTCTGCAACTCAAAGGCTGAGTTGCAGAGCTCAGCCTTTGAGTTCCTCTGGAACATTTCCGTAGGAGGACATAAAATGGGACAATAAACACATCACAAACGCAGCACTTTACACACACTGCAACATATGGAAGTGACATAAAGAAGCACATAATGTCAGGATAGAAAACTAAAAAGTGGTCCTAGATACCAGTGTTCTCATCTAAGCCACTATAGTCAATAAAAGTGCCTGATGTAGTGTGTATATATATATAACTTCAAAGCCACGTTTATGACAGCTGTATCATAAAGCAGCCCACTGCCATGTTGTGTTCCATCAGAGACTCCAAGACGTAACACGTGCGGCACACTTATGGGGCCACAGCGGTGGTGATTATGCTCCAAAAAAACTTTCCCAGGTTATAAATTAAGGATGCAAGTGCAAACACGGCCAGCTGGCCCAAAGCAATCGTAGCACACTGGTCGACAAGACCCCGAGCAGCTGCCCTCTCCTCCAACACCTAATGCTGGGGGGAATCAGTGCTGTGTCAGCACAACAAAGGGGAGGATGGGAAGATGGCAGGTCACATGTTGCAAGGTCACATGGTGGCAGAGCCTGTTGCAGAGTGCCTGTGTAATGTTGGATGACCAAAGCTGCTTAGTGATATTAAAACCTTGAGAGTATAAAGGGACCAGCAGCAAAGATTTTTATGTTAAAAGTGCACTGCAGAGGGAGACACAAATCCAGACTCAGCAAAATAGAAACTGCAGAATAGAAATTGCATTTCAGTTGTCTTCTGACTCAAGCTGGCTCAGAGCTTGCACAGACTGGATGCTGAATGATGTAACCATTTTTACACCTGCTACACATTTATTTACCTTCACCCAGGTGCTAAAAATAATTTTCAGGAGTATACCAGTGAACAGTACATCTGAAGTTTTCAAACTTTGAGGCAGAAGAGTTAAGGGAAGGCACAGATGAGGGAAAGTGAGGTAAAGATGCTGTGTGAGGTGAAAGGGATAGCTTCATGCCAGTGCAGTTTGCCTCCTTAATTTACACCCAACTGACGCCAATTGTGCCAAAATTCATTCTCCTTCTAGGGAGTCATATCTCAGTCAAGTCTGAGCACACAGACATGATGGACATATTTTTAGATTCAGCGTGACTTACACTTTCTGAGGATATCACATCTCTGACTTCCATTGCGAATAAATAAATACACTTAGAAATCATAGATAAAAAAAACCCTCTTCATAACTCCAGAGCCTCAGAATCATCAGTTTTCTTCAGCCTCAGAATAATCCAGTGATGTTTGCCTGCACATCCATGCACATTGCAAACTGAAACTGCTAACAGATAATTTGTCATACTTTAAATGGTGACGGTGCCATAATGTAAAGAAATATCTCAGTATTGTCTCAGTATTGTCAGACCGGGGGAGGGGGGGTCTACGGTACCAGATTTTGAAAACTCCTGGTATATGTAATAATTAAATAGAGGGATTTAATGCAGACCACCCAACTAATGTTTGTATTCATATGTTGTTTAAACAGAGAAAACTATAATCCAACATTTGTTCCCCACCACCTCCTGAAAAGTGTGAAGTTGTGGGCCAAACATGATGACTGCTGCGATTTAGCAGTGTCATGGCACACACCTGCAGGCAGTAACACTTGCTCTTTCTCTCACACCCCTTTTGTCTCTCTCACACACACACATATCTCATGCAAACAACATTGCTGCCAGTGCAGAAAGCGGTTCCTTTTGTTCAAATTACAAAGAGAAAGAGATAAAAGAAAAAAACTCCCACACACGACTCAGCTCTTACAGTAAACAAACTGAAAGGCTACTGTGTGTACTAGTATTCACCTTTGGTGTCCTTTTCTTTTCAGTTTCCCTCAAATGGTTGGAAAAGAATACTTCTCATTATCATTTCTGTGACATAATCAGAATAATCAAAAAAAAAACCTTTTGTGAAAATCATTGATTCAAAAATAAGAAAGCACAGGCAGCTAGAATCAAGCATAATATCCCTGTTACCTGCCACCACACAGCTGTTAAACACGGGTCACCTAATTTTTCACTAAATTCAACAAGGAGATATTTTTCACTCAATTTGTCACATTCGATTTTCCAGTTAGGATCAGTGCTTACAAACCTAAACAGTCATCCATGATTTAAAAGCAGAACAAGTACAGTAATGCACAACTCCAATCATCAGTGGCAGAGACCCTTCAAAAGAATGTGCTGTATCCTTCACAGACACAGAACAAGAAGGCTGCAGTGCTGTACTTCAATCTGCAAAACCAATGATGAGGCCTCAGTTATCTACAGTTTCAGTGTAGGGAGGCGAGGCCTCCATTCACATAAGGGCACTGAGTATGTTGTAATCGAGTATAATTGTACTGTTTTTGTTCTGTGATTTTGAGCAAAATGAATAAAAGCAACTTTACATGAATACAGTCAGCAGGCAGCAGTGCTGTTGTCATTCTGTGATGATGATGAACTACAGAAATTTCATTACAGTTGCTCCAACCTTCTTAGACACCACTCAAACAGAAGACACGTCCGTGATGAGACTGGAATTAGCAGTCTGTCAGCCTTTCAGTTCCAGAAATACGCCTTGGGTCTTAAAGCCCTTGGTTTCACCCAACTCGACCCAATTTGCTGTTGCAATTACAATTACCGATGTGTTTGTGCCCATAGAAACAGCTTTAAACAACCTGCTACAGCTGTGGGTGGCTGCATGTAACACTATTAAATAAACCTATGTAAAACAAAACAAAGTACTTGTAGATCATAATGACATCCATTATTGTTGTGGCCACAAAATCAGAAAAAAAAAACAAACACCTCAGAGACCATGGTAATAGATGCACAGAAAAACAGCATTAAAGGAGAAAATAGAAGACACTAAAATGGACTGTAAATCACTTTTTTAGCTTGACGTGTAATTACGTCATCTTGTTGTGCTCTCTTCTTATGCAAATGTAGAATTTGCGCTACATTTGCAGGCAAACTTGACTATAGTGTAAGGAAACCGTTCTGTTCTTGCACCTGTTCTTACTCACAGTGGCCTTCCTGGATCCTACTTCATCCTCCAACGCAGCCCCTTGTGTTTTTATGCAGCGCTATTTTCAGTCTGAACTCCAGCCACTAGATACCAGACATTAATTTGTGTTTCTTAGATTCCATCATTTAGTCACTTCAGAGAATACAGTGAAAAAAACAAATGAATGTGATTATTATGACATTTATGCTCTGGGCAGTGTTAGAAATTAGTTCTGACAAATTTGATTTAGGCTTTTATTCCTTAATCACAGTTCTGTTTTGCTGATGTGGGGAAATCTCCTGACTGAGCTTTAGTGAAGAATATCAAGTGTGAAAACACATTCAGATAATATTCCAGATCAAGAGTCCTTCCTTATAGAGACATCTAAAGGCTATTGACAGGGGCAGACCGGCTGAACTCTGGGGCCAGCCATCTGAGTCATGCTGAAAAGGTCAGTGGTTTGATACATAAACACCAACAGGAGGCTCTCAGCTGGAGCCGGAGAGCCTGGAGGTTTGGAGTGCGGGCTGCTGATGTGCACTTGAAGTGAAGCATTTAACCCGCGGGTGCCGTGCTGGAGATGACCCCGACCTTAAACGTCCATGTGGGCTTGAATATATTTAGAGGATTTACATCTCTATATGTGAGTGTGAGCTTATTTGTAATGTCAGTGAATTCCAGGTAGAGGACCCCTCTGGAGCTTGCTCACAGTTTTCCAAATTCAAGCAAAGATTACTCTTTCCATACCAAACAGTCAATATTGTGTATCATTGTGCCCACTCTGTAACCCGCTGAATACAAATATGTACTATATGCACCATAATCTAGGATGAGCTGTCTATTCAGGTCATTACTGCACAATCCTTATTAAATAATTGTAATCTTTATTTAACCCAGACGCATGACTGGGAATACATGTATTTGCTATGACAGCTTTGGCGTGCAATTGCAGAGTGGAAGGAAGGACAAACACAGACTCCCCTCTGGGAGGTGCCCAGTACAACCACAATCTTGCACCGAGCAGCACCACTGGTGTAGCTCTAGGGTTATGCATCATTCTTAAGCAGCACTTGTTTACTACATCCCCATCTAATCCAGATTCTCCCTGCTGGACTGAAGCAACTGCCTTCAGGTCAGGACTCTACAGTTATCAGCTGTACCTGGAAGGGCCTTACTTTGGGATCTTTGTCCTTTAATGTCTCTAAAGTCTAAATTTAACTGCTTTACTGCTTGCCAGAGAGTAATGAATTATAAAGGAAGGAAATAGAAATAGACCTGCAGCTGCAGTCACACAAACATAAGGAGACATAATATATGCATACCCTCACATTCACACAGGTCTACACAGAGGTGTTAAATGGGTGGAAAGCCCACAGGGAGCCTGTTGCAGCAAATTAGCTTTATACGTAAGTCTATCAGCAGTCAACGCTAATATGCAGCAGTACAATTGGATCATTGGTGCAATTATCTCAGCGACTGTCAGCTGTGTTTTGTGTTCAGAGCAGTCACTTTACTCTAAGCTGAAAGGCTGTGTGGCTCAATTAAGACGTACGAAACGTATGAGGTAATGGTACCACCAGCTGCACTCATCATGCAACTTCCAACTTCCTACCTTTGTAAAGAAATGCCATTTTACTTCCAATGTCAAATATCTCTTTGAAAAAATTATCTTCTTATGAAATGAGAGCAAAAGACACAAATGATATTAGTTTTTAGAGACATTAGATAACTTACCTCCTGGCTGACAATAATAACACCTTCCTCTGTGTTTTGGAGATACTGAAAAATGATTGTCAGTCCCAGAATTATGCTGCGTAGCATTTCAGTTTTATTCGTGCTCCTAGGTTTGTTTATTTATGCTGGCAAAAATACAGTACAGATGAACAACATTTTGCGCACATGAAAATGATAGTGATAAAAAGAAAAAGAACAAAGATAATTTCAGTGTCAGATGCGTAGTGCTTCTGTGCCTCACTGCATGTTTTCTCATGTACACTGTGAAGTCAGATGAAGAGAGTGGAATTACGGCCTGTTGTTTACTGCCAAACCAAGCCAGATCAGCTAAGGACACTCTACACACAGTACAAAACACATAAAATTGAAAATAAAATGATTCTAAGAATTTACAGCCATGCAAGCAGTTCTGCAAGGCTATACTTTGGTACAGCAGTGCTTTTAATCAAATCAACATGCACGCAAGCAGGTTTTGAACTTCTCTCTCAAGCTCTCTTTTTTCCTTCTTTGAGAAAAGTGTCACCTTTTTTATGCACAACAAAGTGCATAAAATTGTCTGAGCATGTGCAGCATTAATCCCACATTTAAAAGTGTCAAATTTTGTTTTCATTAAAACCAAAAATGTCAACCCTGTGTTTTGCATGTTCAAGGATACAATTCTACTGATTATAGAACTAATGAACCAAGACAATGTTTACCTTAAACTGTGAAAAATAATTGGTAAAAGATTGAAAACTGAAGTTGAAACTACTAATCAAGACCTGCTCTCACTCCTTGTGTTTCTTTTCACTCATCTCCACAGAGAACTGTGTACCACTAAAGTCTTAAGTCTAAGCTTTAACATGCAAAATCTCCCGTCTCTGAACTTGTTGAAAGTTTAGATGCTCTTTTGTGTTTGCCTGTGTAATCTTCTTCATTTCATCCCCGATCCACGGCTAAGATGCGCATCAGCACGCCTGCTGTGCCACGGCGGGGTTTCCACTGATGAGAAGGCCCTCGTCAATCGATTTCCCAGGTTTACTCTGAGGCTCTGATTGGCAGAGACACCCCATCATCAACAGTACCATTACCAACCTTTTTAATTGTGACTGTCCTAATTTTACCTCCTAATTTTAACAAGCCACTTAATCATTAGAAACTCCATGCACATGCAGTACTAGTGAAAACTTTTAGAATTTTTCTAGTTGTTATTTAAATTTACATAATTCAGAGTCTCAGAGTTTCTGATCTTAAGAGAGTTTCTGATCAGATTTTCTGATATTAAAGCATAGAAGAAATAAACAATAGGAGATTTTAAAAACAAGGAATCATGAAATGTTTGTGTTGAACTAAATTTAATCTGAATATATAGACTCATCCAGCAGCTGAACACAAATTCTGTTGAGAAAATTCATCCCTACTCTGCAGCAGAAGTTCCCACACTTGTGGGTCATTTTTCTTTCACCTTCTGTCCAGTTCATCCCAGACCAGTTCCTTGTAGTTTAAGTCTGGAGACTGTGCTGGTCTTCATCCTGTGAAGCCACCGTCTCTTTCTTTTCTTCTAATGTTCTGGGTCATTATCTGCTTCTGACCAGTCAGTCTGTCTTTCTGTGTAACTTGTAACTGCAATATACAGTACTACTTCCTGCAGTATAGTCTTGTCCTGATAATGCATCAGAAGGTGTAAGGACAGTTTGTTCCAACACTTTGTACAGACAGAGGAATTGTTAGTCCTCAGCAAAGGTTGGGGCACCTGTAGGAGTTGTTTGCATTCATTTTCCAGGCTTCATTCACTTCCATCGATTTGGGAAATCTGTAAGTTAGCTGTAAGTTTTTTGTTTTGTTTGTTTGTTGTTGTTGTTCTTTTTTACCTTGGACAGTTTACAGCTGACCTTTGCACCAGTAAAAACAATAAACGCTATAAACATTAAGGCTAACAGTTAGCCTTTTTAGTTTGTGACATGTGCCATATGCCAAAGTGACATGTGCCATTCATGAAATCTAAAAGCAGTCGGATGAAGCATCAACACAAAGAAACACCACAAAAGAAGGATCACCAGAAATACCAAAGTGTGTTTTGACTGGAGCAGTGCTGTCTTAATGAAAGCTGCTGTCATGATTGAGAATTATTAATGGCTCCTGAGGTGAAGGTGAAAAAAATATGCTCTAAAGCAAAACTTTGATGTGAAAAACATTCATGTTTATTGGATAATATCCCCTGGATTTCTCCTTTTCTGACTGTTTTTGTTAATTTAAGGAGGCAGCTGTTGCCATATCTCTTTTCATGCCGCTGTTTTTTGGGACATCCTCTGGATATTGTTGACCCTACAGTTTTAAAGCACTGCAGAATTTTTAATCCCCCTCCTTTAATGCAGTAATTTCTTGCATATCTCTCCAATATTATGTATTCACCAAAAGAAATATCTGTGTCCAATATTTAACAACAGTGTATTTGATCTCAACCACTCACTCACGTTGCCTTATTTTAACCCAGTGAATCCCTTTCCTTATCGTCCTGAGCTCAGATGGATTTAATTCTCGTCATCTAATCAGGGACTGATATGCACCTGAGAATCAAGGTGCAATTTAACTAATTAAGTAGGTGGTAGGATTGAAAAGTCAACATTAGTTTGGCTCCTGAGGATCAAACTGAAGGTCACTGGATTAAAAACCGCTCCCATCCACTCATTCAAATCTATTCATGACTGAATTAAGTACATGCTTCAGCTCAGTTGCCTTTCATAAAACTGTCAGGATGGCTCCATTTTACTTAGTGTTCCTCCTGTATCGTTCTGCATGCCACATTGTATGCAAGTATGACTCAAAACTCACATAAGTGGAATGTCCTTGATTCCAAGGGTCTTGTGTACAGCTTTCCTTTTTGTATGCCTACATACACTCCCACTCCTTATCTTGACTCTCAAAGCACCAACTGCAGTCAGGGGGTGCAGTCAGTTCCACATTAGCACATTGTCTTTGATGTTTTCCCTCCAGTGAGCCTCCTAGTCATGAAATTTGTTACGTCGAGGAAGTGAGTCCTTCTGTGCCTCAGCGAAGGATCAGTTCGAGTTCACAATGAATGACCCTCCCGAAAAAGGGATTGTTGATTAGGGTTAAACTTCACCTAATCATAAAAATAAAAACATGTTCAGGCCTCTCTGTCTTTGACTGGCACCGTTTCACACTGCAGCACTGTAAATGAACTTGAACTTCAGATTTAAAGCTGCCCTGTGGGGTTTTCTGGTAAACAAAGACAGTTATGTTTACATTCACTGTTACTCACCAAAATGCATTGTTTGTATCCTCAAGGCCTGAAAAATGTGTTGAATGCATGCCCTTCCTCATAAAAACACTTGTAAAGCTTGTCTCCTTTTTCTGTGCATTACAATGCTTTCCTTGCTCTTTACCACCACCAACTGTTCTTTAGTGAAATAACGTGAAATCATGCATGCGAACTTGTCAAAAAATTGCTTCATGGTGCTACTAGTGGCCAAAAACATCACAGGGTAGCTTTAAATTTAAATGCTATGTTGTTAGTTGCAACAAGACACAGGAGCGGTTTCTGTTTTCGGCAGATTTCAGTTTTTCTATCAGCAGGACGACATAATTTGTCTGTGCCTTCAAAAGCTATTACAGATAAATGTAGGCACAAAAACAGCTTGGATAGGTTTAGAGAAAGATCGGGATTTGGATTAAAAGCTTTTAAAAAAAATGTTGACTGTTCAAACCAGGGAGTGAGGAGCAGTCTGCTGTGTTAAAATCCACTGTTTTGTTAAACTGAAAAACAAAATGCCTTAACAGTTAGATTTTGCCTCAGGACCCCTCTACAAGATGGGGCCCCAGAATTATGCACCATTGCTGGCTTAAGTGGTGCATACAGTATTATGATACAAATTTCCATTTAATAAAATTACCTCAAGTTGCCAAATGGTGCACCATAAACTTTTGGGCCCCCAGAGCATCTTGAGCCACAGAGCAGTTATCCACTTTACTTTATGATAATCAGGCCTTGTCCAAACTGTCAGTCATGATTCATGTACACCTACAACCCCAAGCCTGACTATGATCTGTGCCCCCCCTGTGCATCACTCATAGTTACTGATAGTAACTATGCAACTAAAGCAAAAAAAAAAGATAGTGGAAACACAAGTGAAACAAGTGAAATTCCAAGTGTGAATTCTCTGCAGCTTCGTATTATTCTCTTGCTTTAGAAATTGCCTTAACATGACAACCCAGTCTCAACAGTGCAGCACAATCAAACGAGAGTAAAATTGTGAAGAAGAAAAAAAAAGTAAGCCAGGACAGAGAGAGAAAATGGAAACAGTCATAGAGATAAAGTGGAAAAGGAAAAGAGAGAGGGGAGAAGAGAGATGGTAGAGAGTGGCAAGAAAACTGCAGTCACACTCCGGGGACTGTTTGGAGTCTGAAGTAGTTCAATCTCTTTGAACACGAGCCAACAGGAATCTGTGCCGCAAAAGTGATTCCTTTTTAAAGTGAAGGGGAGATTCCTTCTCACCTTTCTGGTCTAAACCTTGTGCGCTTGTGGTTTAAATGTTTCTTAAAAGCCTTTTTTTTTTAGAGAGAGAGGAGTCATTTCTTAAAGTGCCATTTAACTTGGATTAATTGTAACAGTGTCTTAGCAGTGTCACGGGGGACTGCTGAGCTGCTTTGAAGCTTTTAAAACCTCTGTAATGATAAACACGTGTATGCCATCGAGGTATCTGTTTTTTTTAAGTCTTTACATCTCGAATAACTGCTTCTTTTTTGACAGTAAATTAACAGTAAAGATGCAGTAAACAATGGGATGGGAATAAAACTTTTTTTAAGACAATGACATGACAACTGGGAAAATACCTGAATTGCTTTACTTACTGACAGTGACCCTCCTTTGAGAAACATGCTGTTGTCAAAGCCAACAAAAAAAAAAAAAAAAGTGTATTCACTAACACATTTCTGCCCTTTATGCCAGAAAAATCTCTGCAGGAATCCAAATATATTAGATAACAGGGCAGTGGATGCAGCCTATAAATAGAGCAGTATGGGGCTTTGTGTTATAGCAACTTCTTTTGATTTGACACTAGCTGTGGTAGATGTTTGATGTGAGCAGAGACACTGTCTGTATCTTCACAAATTAGGACACATATATTTGCAGCAATGGATGTGTCATTTTGCCACAATGTCTCAGTTTGATTTGATCGGATCTAATTAGATGTGACGTGTATTTGCCATACTCTGAATGTCTTTGCCTTGTGCAAGAACATGCCACATTTAACTGCTATTAAATGTCTTTTTTTGGCATCTAGTGGTGTGGAAAGCATTGGAAGAAGGATTACTTTCTGGATTTGTGATGAAGTTAGATGAATTAATTGCTGAATTAATCGGATAATCAAAAATGTCAATCAGAAAATTGATTATTATTAAATCTGGATGGCCTCCTCATAATGTGACAACTCCCCTCATGAGTCGGGAGAGCAGTGGTCATCAGAAAGAATCAGCCCGAGCATTTGGTTTGCCACTTTCATGTTCAGCTAAGCAAAATGAACTTATTTTGGAGGCCATTTGTTCCCTATTTTTGACATTTCATAGACTAAAATTTCTAAATGATTAATTGAAGAAAAAATTACAACAATAGATTAATTGATTCAGAATCTATACTTTTTTTTTTTGTTTCCACATCACACTCCTTTAAATTGCAGTCATTCGTTTTGCAGGTATTTGGATCTAAACCAAAGTGCCTTAAAACCCCGTTAGATATGCAGCTATACCGAGCCTGAATGTCTGGTGACGACAGCTCACGGTTGTCATAGTAAGGCAACATGCTTCAAGTTTTTCAGGTGCGCAGCAGTCAGAAATAGTGACTATCAGAGCAAGAAAGAGAGAGTGGAAACAGAGAGGAAATGCTGATACATCTCAGCTCCCAGCTCAGTCTGAGAGGACTAAACCTGAGTCGACCAAAAGAGCTAAAATCAGACTATGCAGTGAAAGCTCCTTGACTTACAGCTTTGACTTAATGCCTCATCCGCAGCAAAAACTGAAAATGTGCTGAATGTGGCTGTGGTAGCAAGTAAACTCCAGACCAAATACCTCTTCAGTCACCAAAGATATTGAATTCATCTGGTGATAAGAGAGCTCAATGAACAACAAAATCATGATGTTGTGTATGTAATGTCATTGTTGAACAAAATGAAATAAATGCATTTAACCAGTTGACATAGTGCTGCACAACATTAGCAGGAGGTCTGTTATTTCATTGACAGGAGAACATAGATTGTGCAGAGTTTTTCCCTTTTCTGTTATAAGAAATTTTATTTTAAATTTTATTTACTTTTTTTTTTTGTGAGACAGTATCATGGCAATCATGGCAACAACCCTGCAGAGTCAGTGAGGGTGGAAGAAGATAAATGTGAAGAGACACTGAATGGACATTGATTGGGGATTGATGATCTGATTGTGCTCTTATGCAAATGTGTCTTGTCAGCTCCAGAGGTTTTGTGTTGGACTGGATTTCCTTCAGCTTGCAGCTGGTCAGGTTCCTCTGTAATGACTCCTGTTTCTCAGCAGTCATTGTTCTCTCCCCATTCGCCTGTTTTCTTTCCCGTATTACTTTGTTGCTGTTGCTTTGATTCGGTATCACAAGTCAACATGACTACAAGCAAGTCATTCTGCCTAAGGATTACCAATGTAAGCTGTCACGCTCAGCTGCACCGCAGATGTGCTTTTGCTTTGCTAAACCTTTTATAATTGCATTTTTTATTTATGAAATTTCTGACTATTACTGAGTAAATGGATCATGGTTGTAGCTCAGTATATACCCTGTGTACGTGTGTAATTTTTTGAAATGATCAGCTGGGAGGCAGAGAAATGAAATGCTGTGATTACTTTGAATGTGCTCCGCTTGTGTGATTTATCATGGGGAAGAAATGAGGCATACCTTGGCTAAGTACCGTCTATTTTCCTAAAATTGTAAAAATCCAAGATAGGCTTTCCTTCCTTCACATAACTTGATTAGTAAACCAGACAGCTGGATGTAATAACTATAATGCATTTCATATGACAATAGTCTGTAAACAGCATCACTTTTCATCCATTTGAAGTCGCAAAGGAACAGTGGTAAGAAAATGGCTCAGGGTGGAGATATGAAACACTACACATTAAAATGATATCATTAGTTTTATAATCAAGTTGCAGGAGTTAAATGTCACTAGTGAAGCAGCTGTTCCTCGTGATTGGTCAGACAGATATGTCATCACATCTTAACTACAAACAAAACAACATAGCAGTAACCACCATTTCACTTCTGTGAATACATCATTGAAGACTTATAATAACTTATAACTTATAATCTTCTTATAATGAAGAACGATGGAGAGCACATTTTGGACACGCATATAAATATGATGACGTTTCCCCTTTTCAATGATGTACATCTGATCCTAGTTTGTAAATTACTGTGGAATAGCAGGGCGGAACTTACCGCTTTTGTCCTACAAGTTCTCAAAAGGTTCAGGTTATAGGTCATTAAGTTTCTATAGTGGAAAAGAGCTATATGTAGCCTGAGAGGCGATCCTTAGGGAGAGGTCCACACAGCACTTGGCGAACAACTTGCTTATACTGTGCTTTGAGTGCACAGTAATAGCTGAGGGCAAGTCAGAGGAGTGTATCAACATTTTCATCAACTCAGACTGAGATGGCTGCATAGTAAGAGGAAAATGTTAAGAAAGTTTAGTAGAGAATCGACCTGAAACAAGAAAAGGACGGAGGACATTTATATTCATAGTCATTTATTTAAAAGTTGTTGAGATATTTTAGTCTGGACTACAGTAGAGGACCAGCTGGCCAACTGAAAAACTGAACCCCTTCTGTTATTCAGAAGCCATACAACACTATGTTCTATAAATCATCATTGTGTACCTTCTGTACTTTGAGTATTTTTGTGCTTTTTCAGTAAGACTTAGACGGGTGGCTAACACTTTTACTTTGCTGGGGTAAAAATCCATCTGCTATCACTCTGATTACCTGGCTCCTCTTGGGTGAAATAATCTGTAATTTGACTTGAGATGACAAATACTCTTTCTATCCACTACTCTTGCGTAATGACCACTTTTTTGATCCACCTATGGCTGATTCTCAAAGCTAAGAGGTTCAAGTTCTCTAACAGCAATCTGCGAGCTCTTCCTGTTTTCTTTTCTTGCTCAAGAATTTTCAGTCACCTTTGTTTAGGGTTAGGGAACTTTTTGTGCACAGCAAATATTAATGTGTATATGTTCAAACACCATCCATCGTGAATGTTTGATGTGTGTTCAGTGTTGCACAACACAGGTGTAGCACCAACAGAGCCTACTACATTTTAAGAAGTTTTTCTTTAATTCCAGGGTCTCCCACTGTGGATCTAAGAGCTTCTTAAGAGGAGCATGTCCTGCAGGTCAGCTTAATGAGCAAACATTAGTGAGGTATTCAAGAGTGCAGCACGTCGCAGTCAGTATATATAATAGTATAATGAGGTACATTGCCCACAGAGCTTTGTCTCTCTGTCATAGCATTCAATTCAATTCAATTCAATTTTATTTATATAGAGCCTTCCACAATCAAATTGTCTCAAAGCGCTTCACAGAGGCCCAGAGCCTGACCCCAGAGCAAGCACTTAGGGCGAC
>JBBMJY010000017.1:4652423-4684790 GCA_037833715.1 Toxotes lorentzi
CCTTGAGCAGAACCTGGCTCATATGGGGGACCCTCCTGCCGAGGGCCGGGCTGGGTGAAAGGAGGAAGAGGAGGAAGGCAGGCATGCGGATATATTTAGCATATTAATAAGTTACAGGTAACAGACACTTTTTGCATGTTAATAGGATGCTGATACCATTTGTCTGTGAGCTTTAAGGACTTGTTAAACATAAACAAGCAGAGTTTTCAGTTGCGAAGCATCTAAAGAAACTAGCTCATAACTCAGTCAAACTGACATACGCTGATGTTTAGTGCAGGTGATTCGCTTCTAGATAAAGACTGTATCTTTTTAGAAAACAATCTAATATTAATGTTTATTCAGTATTTCAGTTTTTTGCAGCCAAGCACACATTTAACAAACCTTTCCCATAAGCCCTTGATCAGTGCTGGTTAAATGTTAAGGCTTGACAAAAGAGACGAGGCCATGGGCAAGTTGAGGGGCTGCAGAGAGTACAGGCATGGCTATAATGACAGCAGATTAGAGAGGACCAAATGGTGTAGACATTTTTAGACCAGGGAGAGTACAGCTACAAACTTTAGATGGAAAAATGACTGCAGAAGAGAATATGGAGGAATATTTTAAATACGGACAAAACCAAGTGAAAGTACCTGCACTGCCATGCTGGTAAATTTTTATGGCAGCTGTGGTCCTTGTATGCGAACAGATTAAATGTTGTTTAACTTCTTATATGAACTGCTACAGTGGATGCCAAGTTCTCTTAAAATATTGAAAGTAAATTCAGAGAAAAACCTTGTTTTTCAGAGAGACAAATGGAAGAAAAGCTGAATGAGAAATTGCTCATTTGTTACAGAAGATAGAGGAACACGCTTCACAACTTAAGCTCTCTGTAATAATAGCAATAGACAGTGAAATGGGGCAAAGATTCAGCTCATTGAGAAAAGAGTCTAAATTGCAGAGGTGATTCCTTCCCTTGCCTGTAGATAGAACACATTAGGAAACATCTGCAGTTACAAGCTGTTACTGCTTTTACTTTTCTTACCAAGCACAGTTTGGACCAGAACTGCAGGTCTGAATGAGACTGGCTGGGCTTTGTTTCCTCACGTTAATGACCCTCTGTCCTTGTTATCTGATGTGACAATTTCAGTTTGTGCTAATTAATACTGTATTCAGTTAAGTAGGAGAAAGTATTTTTTATGAGAATTAAAAATATTTGTTTGCGATTAAGTGTAATGGTGGTCATAGGGCTCCTTCTTTTTCAGCAGAACTGAAACAGGAATCATAAGCACATCGAACATTGGCACAGCAGGAAGAATTGCACCTATTTCTTAATAAATAATAAAATATTATCTTTATAAAATAATTATGTTTAAAGGTGAAACGCTTATATTATTAATTCTTGATACAACAGACTCTAAAATAACAAAAGAACTGACCTCAACCTTGGTTGGGTTTCAGTGATAATAAGTTAATAAGAACGATTTCATGAATAAATAATTATATAAATAAATAATTAGAAAAAGGTTTAAGAACTGACTCAAAAATAGAATTCATTACTGACCCTAGGGAGTGGTGCAAGAAAGGTTGGCATGCATGTGCTCCTAAGCTGCCCAGTGAAGCCGCAGTTTGGCCCTTTTTAGCAGCTGAACTGCTCCACCGGAGAGCTCACCTGCTGATTCTGACTCTGGTGGTGGTTAAAGTGATGTTTCACTTGAGAGGAGTGTTGGGGTTTTTCAGCAGGTGCATCATGTTCTTAGCAGTTACATGATCTAGTCTTGGAATTCACTGTCACCAACCACATTCATGATTTTTTTTTTCTTTCCTGCTGCCAATACTGATAAGAGAAAAAGGGTACTATTTCCTCCTGAGGCTTTGCACATGTACAGACAGATAAATGTTACTCAGCCCTACCCCTTCTTTTAGAGCTGTTAACCCTTTTTTTAATCATTTTAGGTTAAGATATTTCAGACATTCTTGTTGTTTCTATGGTAAATAGTTGCATGCACCGCAGAAAGGATTTTATATTTTTCCGTTTTTATTTTGTCCTGACCCCACTGGCTGCCTTCCAGGCACTGAACCTCCATTTACTTCAGCTAATGGCAGCAAAACTCTGTTTCATCTGTCATGACTAAGCTGCTCTGAACATGGCGGCCTTCATAATATGAGCCCAAGCTCTTTAATAGCACAATCTCAGCCTACACTATATTTTCAGTCCTGATCTGTAGTAACTGTACAGCATTTAAAACAGTTGAGCAGAAAATCCCTAAGGACACATGTTTAATTGTTAGCATTCACCAATCACACCAAACCAATAAAATATCAGTCTTTCTAAAAAGTTCTTCCTTCTAAAAAAGATGAAAATACATTCTACCTTCTGTACTGACGTGTTAAAGATTTGGTCTGTAGAAAAAGACCTTTCCATTGTTTATTACAACGCAGACATAACGTTCGACTGTGTCATAATTCAGAATCTATAGGCACCATCAATGGCAGATAAATAGCACAGGAAAAAGCATAAGATGGGGTGAAAATAGAGAGAAAACCATAGGGGGTGGAGGGTGAATGGCACACTGAGAGAGAGTCTGACTATACCGGCGTTTCGACTGTTCCATCACTCTGGAAAAAATTAATTTGACATTTCTCAGACAGCACAAATTGAAACATTAACGGTGTGCGGGCTCCTGCGAAAGAAGAACAGACTAAAGCATTGCTGGAGCAATGTCATTTGTTTATACAGAGACTAAAGGTCATGTGTTTTTGAATCAACATTTTCGGGATTTATGGGTTTGGGTGTAGTTATCCACAGCAAGCCCTGTTTTTTTGACATCAGCAGAATACACTAGAGTCAGTTCCTTCTGACAGTAAAATCCTTTGCTAGTCACTTATAGGGCAAGCGAAACAAACACCATCAAATTCTATTTGTATTTTTGTGTTTGCTTGTTTTTGCTGCTACCATGACATTTATATTAATGTTACATGCAGCACCACTTTTACTTTTTCTGGCATCTTTTCGAGGAGATGTGTATTGCATGTCAGAGATTTCCCTGCTGTGTCTGTGCATTGATTGGTATTCATATAGTGCATGTTGTATTTTTGAGGTTAACACTGCTTTGGATTAGTCTCTGGCTGTTTATAAGACAAGATGTTAATGGAAAATACAGCAAACCCATTACTTGTGTAGTGCATCCATGCTTATTTATTCATTTATTTACTTATTTCTTTGATTGGTTGGTTGCTTGGTGACAGATTGGCTCCATTATGGTGTTAGTTCTTATATTTTTCTGCTCTTACTGTGGATAAAGGGTGAAACAATATTTTTGCTTCAGCTTGAATTGTTTGTGCTGAAAAACAAGGGGACCATGCATGTAGTGTAAGAAAGTTTGAAGGGTGCCAAACATTAAGTGTCCATAAAGTGAACCCAACTGAACAGACGCATAGAATCTGTTTTTGATGAAGATGCGCCTTGAGGTTTTTATTTTGTCTACACTAGATCTTGGTAGAGGACTGGAAGAATTGGATCAAGTCCAGCACGCTCTGAGTCTCTGAGAAACTGCAGTCTTTTTTTCTTTTTTTTTTTTTTTTGACAAGTTCAATTTGTACACACTTGCAGTTTACTACCCTAAAGGCTGGATAAGCAGGCCTGTGCCCACAAGGTCAGCAGTTCAGATCCCCGGAGCAGCTGTAAGAAATCTGCAGAAAGAAAGTGAGTTAGTGAGTAATTCTCACCTCCCCAGTGGTCTCTCTAAATGCTTTCTGTTAGGGCTTAAACCCTGAATGTTTTGAGATTAGCCCTGAACAGCTTTTGATCAGGGAGTTTAAATAAGTTTTACATAATTCTCACCATTTCACCTCTCACTGTCCCTGTCCCTTTATGCCTACAGAGGTTTACACTGCACAAAACTGCTGGTAAAGTCAGAATCAGCAGCCTAGTTATGGCAGCTTTATAATCAGCTTTGAGTGCGTCGTGGTTCAAACAGTTTATGTGGCAGTGTTATATCTGAAGGGAGACAATCTATAGAATTTTAATCAGACTGTGAACGTCTGGGTCAGAGGAAGTGTGATAAAGTTTTTCTGCTTACAGTTGCTTTGCACAAACACTGGAAACCAAAAGGCCTCATTCATCAGAAATGGAAAAATCATCCTTTTCAGCTCCAGCATGTAACACACCAAAACTAGAGTTCAACAACATTGTGGGATTGTAGAACAGCAATGCTAAATTAGAGTATTCTTTTAGAAATATTATTTTATTATTCTAAATATTTTTTTGATGTGTGCCTCCAGGCGGCTTGTCTAGCATATTTTTTTTTATGTATAATAGATTACTTTTGGGAAAAATAATATTATATAGCACTATTTTGATAGTGTTTTGTCCACAGTCTAAGAACCTCAAGCCCTGTGGAGAAACCATTAGCCTATAATATTCTTAATATATGAATAGTTTTGATATTATTGGCTATGCCTGTCACACAGCCTCAAAATCTCTTTGGACCAGTTAGGAATTCAATTAATTTTGGTCAGTAGCCATCTTTATAATGGAATTCACAACATTAAAACCCTGTGATATTCTGGTTTGAACTCAGTGCCAGCTATACAGTCCTAAAATCCTGTAGCCTCACACACTGCACTATGCCGCTGGGAAACAAATATGAACAAGATCATGTCATCGAGCCTGGAACTCTATTGTTCACAGGATTATAGTAATTTATCTAAAAGTGAGATCAAATACAAGTTTTCTTTAACCTGGAAGTGGGTGGGTCATGTTACCATTTCATTGGGGCTCATCAGTAATTACTGTAACCACCTGTTGCAAGTGTTGAGGCGAAATTAGACAATGCTGTTGTACACACACAGACGCACAGCTCAGCCCAAATGAAGCTCCTTGAAAAGAAGACAGCGGTGTCATTGTGGATAAATCGGTTGCTAAGAATTGTCAGTAGGAAGCCTTAACCCAGATAAGAACCAAGCAAAGGTAATCTCAAGGTTAAAAACTTTGATCTTGATAAGAACATCACATAAACTCTCCAACATGAGAATATGTATGTACATCTCTCCACAAGATGCTACAAGGACCCACTCAGTTTAATGTGAACCCCATCTCATATGTATTCATTAGTTCACTCACTGTAACGGGCATCCGCTGATATTATCTGGAATCTGCACATTAAGCGTATGTCAGGGCTGGGTAAAGTCTAATTTCAGACGTGACATATCGATTCTTATCTGTTTCAGACATTTGATGATTTATTGCGTGTCATTTCTGTCAGTAGAGCAGGAGAACATTCATCAATATTTTGTGCATACATTTTTTACAACAGAGGGCAGGGCAGGGCCAAGATTATTCAAAGTCATAAAGCATTCATATCATATGCTTATTTTTTTATAAGATTCATTACTGTGTGGAGTGCACGATATTCGCTCATATTCAGCTTTTTGACTTCATTTTGACAGCAAATCTTTGAGGACAAATGTCATGTATGATTTGTATAATGGCATGTGGCTTAAATCTTGTGTGTGAGTGATGCCATACATTTTAAATGCTGTTATATTTTATATGTCAGCTACACATCAATGTAGAAGGTAGGGTTTGCTTTGGAGGACAAATCATCGTATTTCCTCACCAGCACTTGAATGTAACTTCAAAGACAAGATTATTATTTTTGGTTTATTTGGTTTTATTTAAGTCCACAGATATTATGACACAGCACGCTTGCAGGCATATTCTGTTTGTCACTGAATTATATAACAAATCTTTGTTGTCATCGTCATCATCATCATGGCAGGCCACCGCTGCCCCAGAGGAAACTTTGAAACCTCTGAAATTTAGTCAGACATATTCTGGGTTAGAGCTCCACAAATATAGCTTTTTTTGCATAGGTTGGAGGAGAGGGCTATGGGCAAATTGCTCAGGTTAATGACTTTGTGAATTATTCATGTTCAGGTCTAAGTGGGGGAGTCTGAGTAATCTGGCCGACAGTGGTAGTCATGGTACTTTTTTTTGCACTTGCAAGTAAAAAATTCAGCTACTTGATGTGAAACAGGAACTCATACATTCCAGTTTTCTTCTCTCCTCCTCACTGTTTTCATGTTTTCTTGTTTTACAGTATTGAGCCAAAGGGGATTAAATGTGATTATTGACACTGAGAGAACAGACCTCTGCAAAGTGATCTAAATTAATATTATGAACAAAAATTGGTTCATAAGTGTTCATCACTGTTACTAGTACATACCTAAATCATCACTGGTGCAAATTGGTTTGACACCACATAATTAGTTAAATGGAGATTACCTGTGTGTAATGAGTTTAAATGTATTATAGTATAAATACACCTGTATCCAGTGAGGTGCCAAAGGTGAATCTACTAAATACTTACCTGGACCTGGTGGATAATTATGCAGACAAGCAGTTTGTATTTTGTATTTGTAATTAATTTAAATTACTTTGTAGAGATCTGAACATTAAAGGGTCTTTTCCTTCTGATCAGTGTCAAAAAGCTGCATTAAATCTACTTTGATTTAGTGTAGTAGTTTTGTGAGAACTCCCTCGTTGTGGCTCCCAGTTGCTTGAATCACTGCCCATCAACCTGAGTCTGTTGTAACATATTAACACCACTACCTATTTTGCTAGAGAAGCAGAGAAGTTGAAATAGTTTGCTAAAGGTAAATGGTTGACGACAGTTAAAAGGGATCAGTGGCTGTGATAGTTAAAGTTGGCATTGTTAGCTGGAAATAATGAACTGACAGGCAAACACCAACTGAAAACCTGTTCTATATAAAGACCAGAGGGCTCATAGCAACAGCCCCAGTACTCCACAAATAAGATTTCAAAGTTTAAAGACTTAGCAGTTGTCTTTTTTAAAGTAAATAAGATTTAATAAGTTTATTTAGTTCACTAAAAGTAATGGACAAACACCAGCATACCAACACATACTGTAACTTAAAGATAACTATTTCAACTGTCAATTATTCTCACAATCCACTTTATAATTAAAAGTGTTAAATAGCCTCCAGTTTATAATCCACTCAGAGCATGTTTGAGTGGTGGGTACTTGAGCTCAACTGACAGGGCTGTGAGGGTACGTCACACTTAAAAGCTTGGGAACCACTGTTATAACGCACCGTTACACTGTGTAACTTCAAAAATGAGCCAGACAATATTGGTTCTCAGTGCAGTTTTCGGTTTCATCTGACCGACTGTGAATTAGCTTTAACAGCTCATTTTCACTGGAGTTTCCCTTTTCTTAGAATGTCTGATTTGATGAGAACAAGAGGAGTCAATTTCCTGAAATATGAATATAATTAGTTCTGTAGAGGTTTCTGGTTGGTGCTGAATTTCAGGTGAATATAGAGCAGGATTCCTAGTGTATATATTCATCACACACAACAGTACCAACACTGAAAAAACAAAGTTAAAGTTAGTACTATTCTTGAACAGATTTTCTTCCAAAAACAAAACCAGCGAAGACCTGGTATGGCATATAAGTTGCATCACTTAATTATTTTTTTCCCTTTGAACCTACCAAAGATCAAACATATACATCCCATTATTTGTGGATTTAACTCAAGAGGAGGCTTTTGCATCATTTTTAAGTGCCCCCCCCTTCCCAAAACCAACCGCCCACTCCTTACACACACACATTTGATCATCCGCTCTGGCACAAATCACCTTTTCTGAAGAGATTGCCTCCTCCCTTGTGCAGTTTTAACTTCAATGGGGTTAGAAACACAATTACCTCGTCTTCCCTTGAAATATAATCTGGGACTGTAAAGAAAAAGGAAGAGAGAGAGGGAGAGAGAGAGAGATATGGTGGTGCTGGTGGAGGGGAGCAAGCAGAAATGAGGGCAGGTGTAAGGGAGATAAGGAACGTTAGCTGTGCTCATAAGATGATGATTCAGAAAAGGAACGGTAGGGAACAGAGTTCAAATGGGCTGAGCTTTCAAACAGGGCCTTAATCATTCCCACCGTGTATAGCCTCTTATGGTTTGCCAAAACCTCTGCAGGAGGAAAGGATGATTCCTGCATATAAAACTGGGGAATAGAGATCAAAACGGAGTTATATCACCGCAGGAAGACATCCTGCATGACTATACAACATGTGGAAACAGTTTACTGTAGTAGACATTAAAAATATGTCACACAATATACTGGGCGCAGGTGCAGTCTGAATATTCATTCATCCATCCATTAGCGATACAGCTTATCCTTTTGAGGGAGGATCGGAGCTAGTCCCAAGCTGACATTAGATGAGTGGTAGGGTACACCCTGGACAGGTAGCCAGTCTATTACAGCATTAGTCTGAACGTATTATCAACAAAAGAATCATTTGACATTACAGATGCAAAGCTGGACCTGAATAAAAACATGATGTTAGCTATTAGAAAGACTGAATAAAACCTGTCTGAAAACCACTGATGCCCAAGGCTTTAGAATCAAATTAGACTGGATTCAAAATTGCAGAGCTTTTAAAGCTTTAATTGCGTGAGATAATGTAATAAAAGGTTTAAAAAATATCTGTCAGTTTCATTATAATGTAAAAATATAATAAAAGAAAAAAAGGTGTATAAGACCACGCAGTGTACTGTGTGATTCATGCCACATATTAAACACACATACACAAAAGGAACAGGTGTAACAGTAAGAGTATCATAGGTGATTATTTAACTGTTCTCTGTGCTTATTTTAATGTCAGTACATCATCCCTGTGACTGACTTCTTACCTGAAACTGAGTCATTCTTTTCACTTCACCAGCTGCATTGTTCCAGCTCACATTAACTTACCTGAGTCCATTTTGGCTTTTTATCAAGGACAGTTCCTTTTTTCCTCCTTTTACAAACAGCATATTGAGAGACAGGAAGTGGACTCATAGCAACATTTGCAGTTGTCTGCACAGGGAGTACTGTTCTGGAGAAACAAAATGCTGTTCGGATTTTGAATGTTAGGTTAATGCTGGATTCAAGGTAAATGAGTGTGAGTGTGCTCAGAATCTGCTCGTCTTAGACATTAGCTACACACATCCCAGCTCTCTTTGTGTGCTTGGTTGATCACTTTTTTTTTTCTAAGGTTATTGCATGCTTGTCTAATTCCCGTTCATTTCAAACTTCAGACTGCTAGAAAACATGGTCATGGTGTGTTTGATGACACACATACATTACTGAAGGGAGATATTTGGAAGTGAGTTAAAGCTCACTGCCAGAGAATCAGTGTCTTCACAAGAAAAACAGCACAATCATTTCTTTCAGAAATTCAAAGGCCCAAAACATTCCCATCTTTAATCCATTTTACTGACAAATTAATTTTTGAAACTGCCACTAAAACACATTCGATGAAGTATAACATAAGGTACTGAGCTTAGAAAAGTGTATGTTGTATTTCTAGAGCGAACTTGTGCATTTTCCTTGTCAGCACAATTTTTCTTGAAAACTACCATATTTGGGACCGAAGTTTTCGGCGCATCTTTGTCTTCGACTTGTTTTGTAGCTGCTGTTTGGAACAACCCACTGTTGCTGTTTCCAGGAACGTAAAATACATTACTCATCTACCGAAAGGTTTTTCTGAGCAGCCACTGCCCACTTTGAGATGTTTCCAACAGCTTTTAACAAGAACTACTACTCTTTTTCTGTAGAGAGCAGCAAGACAGGCATTTGAAGCATATTTTTCTTTTATATTTTTCCTTTATTAATCGACAAGAACTCTGTTCCTATGTTCTTTTGAGAGATGGTGTTTACAAAGGAGTAGCAGAAACTCAGCCTGTAGCCACGGAAAGTTGAAACTAATATAATTGTGACCTACAAGCTAAAAAAGATAACTTTGTGTCTAAAGTTAAGCGGTGAAAATGTTCTCTGCCTCGTGTTTGGTATCTCTGCTGCAGTTCAGACTCACTCGACAGCATCTTCTCCCAAGCTGCAAAACTTCGCTGCTCTGAGTTTTCTTTCCAAGCTCAGTTCTTATCTGCCTGGAGACCTTCACCCAGTTTTGTACAGGACTTACAGACGTACAGACTGCTCAACCCAGTTTGCTCTACATGTTTAACTGGCTGCCCTGATTTCATGTTTGTGTGTGCCTAAGGAGGGCACACTTAAAAACAACACGCATGTTTGCATCCTAAAGAGTGCTAAGTGGATCAAAACCAACATATGGACTTTCTTTACATTCCTCACTCCCCTCACATGTATCAGATACTCAGCTGAGAGCATAATAAATGAACAACAGGGATGGGAAAGCTGCAAACCACGTCCCACTCGACACACTTTAGAACATGAGATCAAGGCTCACTCAATTAAGAATAATTTTCCATGGAGCTTTATGCTAATCCAGTGCCATTGCTGCATTACGAGCTAGACTGCAGCACATATATAATACATGTTAGTCTATGGGAGAGACATGTCACAGGCGACGCCTTGCAGTCCCCCTCCACTAACATCTACCAGTCGGTCTTCTCAACACTGTTTCAAAATGACTCACACAGCTGGAGACTAAAAATAGCTCATAAGTCTCCCTCCTTGGCTCTGGATCTCTCTCTTATCTCTTTACCCCTCTGCTTCTGTTTCTCTATCTATTCTCTTCTTTTCATTTGTCTCACACTATTCCCTCTCTCTCTGCGTTTTCCACACAAATACCCGAAACTGGTGAATTAGAGTATGAATCATCAGTGTCCTCTGGAAAAGCAAAAAATAAAACAGGAGGGACGGAAAAAAGGGAAAAGATGATGTAGCACAGCTGGGAGATGATGAACTCAGAATATAGGTCATAGCGAGATGATGTTATCAAAGCTTAAATCAGACAAAGGGAAATGATATGGCTTCGTTCCATGTTTATTATTATGCAAACGTAACCTACTTCGCCACCCAACTGTGCCATGATACGATGCTGTTTTTTTTATTATCTATTAAAAAAAAAAAAGCCAAGCCAAATTCATCCAAATGAAAATTGTTCTGCAAAATTGCATTCCATGCTGCAAAATACAGTCGGCCCCTTTACTCTCACTCACTTGCACAGATTTTCACTGGGGAGATGCAGAGTACAACACTGGGCTTGTACTGATAGTCACTGAGCCGTTCCATTGGAGCAGCTGGAGGGTTAAGTAGTTGCTGATGGAGGACAGAGTGTGCTATGCTCAAGACTTTTTGTCAACCCGCCAGGCTGATATTGGCTTTTGGTTAAGGAAGGAAAAGTTATTTAAGATATATGAATGCATTTCCTGGAGTTTAGTTACACACCTGTTGAATGTGTACGGTAGATGTATTTTAAAGGTAGCAGTGAGAACCAAGAGGGGTTTAATCATGTCTTCTGGAACCGTCTCAACAAGATTCAAGATGTACTGTGAATCACAGCACAGATCTTCAGTCCATTTTCGGCACTCCACAGCCTGCATTTTGAATGTTTGATAGTTTCATTGAAATACAGTAAATCTGGAGTCCTTGTGAGATTATTTGGTTGTGATTGTTGATTATCTGGCAAGCAGATCTTCTAGCTAACAAACATGGATAAATGGCTCAAACATCCACTTGCCTGGTGACAAAAGGATAAAAGAGGCCACTCCGATCACTGGCAGCGCACTGAAAAATAGGATTTGAATGGATTTACTTGTATGTCCACAGATCCACCGCAGATACAGAGTTTTCTTTGTGGCCAAATCATAAGAAATAATTTAATGTGGTCAGTCCATCTACAGAGCCACTAGAGCGCCAACCACTCACGAAGTCTTGGTAAAACTGAGAAGTTTTTCAACTGAAAAAGAATTCACGTCAAGTCAGACTATACTGAAGAAAGCAACACGTGTCAACACCACTTGTGGCTAAGTCAAAAAAGCCACATTCTATCACTGAAGATGTCATTCTGCCTGCAGCCATAGTTTTGGCTGTAGCCATGATTGACAAGACAGCAGTTAATGCACTCCACACAGTTCCATTATCAAACAACACAGTGTCCCATAGGATTGATGATATGTCCATTTATGTTGTTGGACAAGTGGTGGATAAAAATGAAGCGAGCAGTTTGCTTTGCAGTTGGATGAAATGACAGGTGTTAGTGGGGAGACTCAGATCCTGGTCTTTGTACGTTATAACGAAGTGTCAGACATAAATGAGCATATTTTGTTTTATAAGAAGTTTACAGAAAAAACAAATGACGCAGACATTTTTCAGGTTATTGACAGCTTTTTCAAAGACAACAAGAGAGTAGAAATCCTGTAATGACATTTGTAGAGATGGTGCTGCAGCAGTGACAGAGAGAATGCATAGGCTACTTGGGCATGTGAAGAAGGTAAACCCCAACACAAAGTGCTCTGTATTATTCACTGGAAAGGCAGTGGCCAGCAAGAATTAATTTCACTCAGTCCAGACCAATGAATCACAGGCTGTTTCAAAATCTTTGTCATGACAGCAGGTCAGAGCACAAGCAGCTGCTGCTTCTTACCGATGTCCGCTGGCTGTCTCCTGGAAAAACTACTGAAGCTCTTTGAACTTTGCACTGAGGTGTTTGTTTTCCTGAGGGAGCACTTGCACCCCCTTTCTGTAGTGTTTGAGGACACTGAGCCTGTTGCGTGTCTGGTATATCTTGCTGATGTGTTCACCAAACTGTACGACCTTAACCTTTCACTTCAAGGCAAGGATTCACATGTCCCTCACATATGTAATAAATTGAATGTGAGGATGGAGACATGAGCCGTTTCCAACTGCTCGATGTCTGTCTTACCACCACTGACACTGGTTTTAACCAGTACTTCCATGATATTGAAGCAAAGTCAGAAACACTTGACTGGGTGAGAACTCATTCAGTGTGGATGAAAGCAGCAGCAGCCTTCCCGCAAGACTGCAGGAAAACCTGAGGGATTTGTCCTCTGGCCGGGCTGGAAAGTTGTAGACAGTGTTTAGGTGTAATGTTGAATAGGAATATTGTGAGCTGGGAAAATGTGCATTGAATTAACTTTGGCATCGGAAAACAGCTCAAGGGCTACATGCAACAAAAAAGGTTGGGAACCACTGCCCTAATTCAACCTTTCAGCAACAAGCCTTCCTTTGGCACCATACCTGCACAGCACTGTGCTGTACATGGTGTACCTGATGTTTCAGTATTGCCTGCAGGTGGTTTGAGGTCTGCCAAGTATTCCATCATTTAACAATATATCAGCTGTGTAATTTTCAGAATTTAACTAGCAGCCATCTTAAACTTCCTCGCCAACTAACTTTCCCCCTACCAGCTCCTAGCAAGGAACATTTGTTCATTAGTAAAACTAACAGCTCAGTCTTAACAGACTTTCTTCTGTGTATCCAAGCACTCAGAATTCTCAAAAACATTACCAAGTGGTGCTTGGCAAGAAAAGCGAGTAGGAATTCCATCCAGTGAACCTTGTTTACTTTTATGGGTTTGATACTAGCGGTGTTAATTTTGAGAGCTATAGCTGCTAATAACAGGCACAGCTCCATATGACTCAATGCTGGCACCTGCACCGCTTGTGTGGTAACACAGAAACTGCACCATGATATTAAACTCACCCTCTCTGCTTTACAGAGGAGCAGTTTGTCTGTCAGTTGAAGCAGATTTTAATCACTAATTACTGAAAGAGCAACTTGACACCCCTTTTTGGCTTGAACCCGCCTCTGTCACGAATTCAGAAAATGTGCTTGACTCAGTCTTAATGCCCCCCCACCTCTATTGTTCCTACTATCCGACACTTTTCCGCCATTTTCACTCATTTTCAGAAACTGAATGTGCAACCTAAAGCATGGTTTTTACAGGCCAGAAATCATTAAATTATAAATTAGAAATATGGTCGCTTTACTACACTAACACTGAAAAGTGAATTTAGAGGTGTTACTCTTTAAAAGTAAATAAAAGAAGGATTTCCAGCAAATGTGGTTGTTTCGGCTTTGGATTCATTAATATCCATGCAATTTTCTACGGTCACTTCTGCATGGGAAATTGTCAGAGCAGCCAGAAGAAGTGTGTTTATAGAGGGCTTCCTCTGAAATGTAATTAGCCATAGAAGTGTCAGGGCCAGAAAGCAAAGCAAAAAAAAAAGTTTGCTGGGGAAGCTGCACAGAAGTAGTTCAAAGACCAAAAATAGCAGCTTTTTGGAAACAAAGAGTGTGCAGTGGCTAGACAAAATGAACATTATATGACATTTCGCACATTTATTATGCAATGTCATGTGGTGACAAAGGACATTTGTATGAGTCATCTCTCTTCTGCTGCAGTGGCCTGCGACTTGTTGCATGTGCTTGTTTTTTTTTCTTGGTTTTCTTTTTGTTTTACCATAGCCAAGCTTGTCTCTTTGTGTTTCCCAGTATACTGTGATATAGTTTTTTTCTTTTTCACTGTATTTTTTTCAAATTGTCAAATTGCAGCCATGTAAAATATTTTACTATCTACTTACTTATTACATTTCAGCATGGCTGAATTTTCTTTTCTTTCCCGAGCTTGTTAATAGCTCCACCCTTGAGAAATTTCTACCACAGTGTGCATTAGGCTCTCCTTCACTCACAAAATACGATTAGTAGGCAGTCCCAGTCGCTGACTGCATAATTACAGTAGCTGCTGCCTTAGTAAATCAGACATTAATTTCACACAGATTGCAAGTGCATATTGCATGAAAGGCACTGCAAAATATCCACTGCACCTTTCATGTACTGTATGTATACCTGGTACTGAGTGACGTTACTTTTATTATCACAGTGTGGTGATTATTTTTATTATGTTTGACTGTTAAGTATATTTGACTTCATTAAGCTAACACCTCCTATTTGTGTATTAAGAGACTCTGTGAATGTGAGCCTTTATTGTTGTTCACCTTTGTTAAACTAACAAGCTTAAAGGTGAAGTTGGCAACATGGTGGGTTTGCTTTGTATTCAATGTTGATGTACTCCTTTGCTGATGAGAGCAATTTAAGGTTTTGCTTTGTACTCCATTTACACTGCCTAAACATAGTTCCTTTCAAAGTAATACACAGAAATAAGACAGAGTAAGAATGCTCACTAACTAGCTCCCTTGTTGCTGCAACAGTTGGTGTAACAATCAATAAAGCATGGACAGCTCTGCTCTGGGAATCATCAACAGGGCTGGAGTACATCTTTGGATGACAGTACCTGTTACGTAAATTATCGAGAGGCCTAGGGACAGCTAAGTCCAGCACCATATGTTAGATGGGTAGATGATTGTGTGCGGTAGATTTGTGTTGGAATTCTCTCCTATCTAAACCCTGACTGCCTCACAGGATACAGCGTCTGTTCTTCACCAAGGGTAACAGACTCAGAGCCACTTCCTATCCATTTTTGATTGCTGCTGTGCCTGTCAGTCATAAGGTTTAGAGGGAAACTGTCACAGGCATGTTATCCATCCTGTAGACAGTTTGACTTGACATACTCACTCCGAAAGCCTGCAGGAACAGCTCAGCTCACAGAGGCAGTGGAATCATCAGGGTATGTCAGCTAAAGGTAAAGACTAGGAGAGTTACACCACCTGAATGGTCTCGAGGGAAATTTTATCATATAGCTTTTGTGAAAATAACTTTTACCAGTTTTAATATTATGTAGTGACCCTATCAGTCAAATATTAGCTGTATTGCCATTAAATTTGATACATGCATGTGTAGTGCACAGGTGATGAATCCCACTGACCTTTCATGTAGTGCCACCTGCAGGAGGTCAAAGCTTTCACTTACCCAGTGAATTATCTTAACATGTAGTAGGTATGTATTGGCACCAAAACCAGTCAGTCTGTTGGTCAGTCGGTTCATCAGATGATAGCATGGTAATTGTGGGCATGTTGTCATTAGGATTTAGTTTGACAGCCTCACAGAGCTGCTACATGACTGTAAACTCTATATTGTTCAACTGCATGACTCGGATTTCTGTTTTGAACACTGACAGCCCGTGGTTTAATGCAAACCACACGCTTTTTCATCGCTTATTCTGTAATTTATCCACAATTACATTCAGATTTTAGTCATCCAGCTGGTAATTGTGTCTGCTGACACTAAGAACAAGTATTTCACAAAAGATTTCATTTATTCTTTAGCAACATTTGAAGTAACCACAGTAATGTGTGAATCTATCAAAGCAAGAGCATGTTTTTTTTTCTTTCTTTCTCTTGTTTCCTTTTTTTTTTTTTTTTTTTGTTACCAGACGGGAGCAGGTTCATTTTAAATGTCATGGACGTGTATCAATGTGTTGTGGGTAATAGAAGCTTGGGAAAGCACGGGATAAAGCGCACACCTACCAGACAGCATGCACAGTACACTTAAAATCTGTCTATCACTGCCCACCTACGCACACACAGTGTTGCTGTGTTACCATTTCTCATTCCTTTTATATCTCTCTGTTCTCTCTTTTCAGCTTCTAAGAGCAGGGTGCGGGGAGTCATTTGCTAATTGGTTTTGCAGAGGAAACATATTCGTTCGCCTCTTTCTCCTTAATACCCCAGGGCTCTCTTCCTCGTAGATGATTCCCCTGTCTCTTGCTCCTGCCAGCTCAGCCGAGCATTCACTAGGGCTTGTTATTCTTCTGTGCAGCGTAAAGCTGGGGAGCTACAGGGGCTCCAAAAACACTTCTCCCAGACCAGGAGTCCATAAAGTTTTTAAGGAAGGGCCTTGAACTTGCCTTACATAGATACATTATGTGACATTGATCAACATTTTCTTACTGAAAGACTCAATAAATAATAATAAGACTCAATAAGTCACAATCCCTTACAAGATTTGAGTAAAAAAAAAAAAAACTCCAGGTCACAGTGTTTCACAGAGGATTACTCCAAGTTTCCTGAAATCCTCCCCATGTTGTCAAGCTCATGTTTAGTTTTCTAATTAATTAGTTGAGGAGGTCTTGTAGCAGGCATGAGCATGTGCAGTGGGAACAAAAAAGTAGCAAACTCTCAAATCCAATGAATCGCCCCCAGAGTTTATATTTGTACATGGCTCCACATGATCCAGTTTTCTGATTTTCATAAGAACTTTATTTAAAGTGAAAGAATGCAAGAAAGGAAAGAGAGTTTTTCCTCTCCAAATTAAATAAAACCAATCATATGGTACAAATCTAGGTTTCTATTTTGAAAATGTTGTCACAAACACCAGCTTGAAGTGCTAGGTCATAGGTCTTGGTGGCATAGTGGTTGTGATACTTACCATATACTGGAATCCGTCATTGTACATTCCCCATATCTCCTATCTCTTCTTACAGTTGACTACGAGTAAAAAGGCAAAAATGCCAGGAGACGAATTGCTAGGTGATGCACTATTCATGGTGAATCCAAGTACTCCTGGTATTTTCATTCATAGAGGTGCAGTGCACTAGACTATAAGACATGGATGAAAATGGAATACAAATCAGTCATTATCCTCTCAACCTGTCACAATATTCATCTCGTACATTTTAAACGATTAGTGGCGCATGAAGAATATGTCTCTCCAAGTGAGACCACATCACTGTCCTTTATATAGGAATATATTTTTGCTGTTTGGGAGGTTCAGAGAGGCAATATGCTCATGTGCTGCAGAATAAATCTCAGTTCAGCCAAAGACCTCTTTTAGACTTCATGTTTCTGGGTGAATTGTGCTAAGTGTAAATGCATCCAGGAAATACTGAAGAAGTCTATGGAGACATGGACAGTGGATGTGTAAATGGTTTTACTTCATAGGATGTATCACGTGTTCACCCGTCTGTAGTTGGTGTGTATATAGCACGTAGACCATAGTGGACAAATGACAGCATTTAGCTTATTGAACTCCTGTGGCCCCTTGTGGTGGAAAGCACTATTTGAGACATATAGTAAATGTGTATGAATGTGCATTGATAAACACTCAAACTGTAGATTCTCTTACACTGATAGTGGTTTTAGTATATCGGTTTAAGGATTGCCCAAGCAGCCAAGTAAAGATAGATCTTAAGCTCATTCTTACTCAAGTTAGAAGTATGACTTTCTCATGGCTTACACAACCTTTCAGTGTAACTTAGTTAACGTGCTGTCTGTACTCTGGATATGTCTTGAGCCTCAGCAAGCTGTTTTCCCCTCTTTCATCGTGTAGGAAATGAAACAAACCACAGATGGGCACATCTGCTCAGGGGTATTTAGGAGCTTGTAGAAAAAAAAAAACAGTGCGGAAGTCATGAAAACTTCAAAAACATCCCTCCTTTGCATGAGGGGATTGAGGTGCAATAAGGATGAGAAACAGCCTGAAAAATGTTTGTTCTCCCTTCAGATACCCTTTAGTCAAGCCTCAAGCGTTTCTTAGAGTCAGAAGTTGTAAGTGTAGAAACGAGCTCTCAGGTAATAAGAGGATTGTGGGTCAATTTGCAAACCAAGTGACCAGTCATGCATTAAAATATATCAGAAAATTAGCTTGACTAAAAGTCAGTCAGTCTGCGAGGTAATTATTTCTTTATGCTGCGTGTCTAAACTTTGTCGTACTTTGTAATGTGTAGCGTGTCTTTTACCCGGAAAACTGTATAACTGAATGATAAACTTCACAAAGTACATACATGTTTTTCATGTTGTCCAATATTCTGCATGTGTAACATCTAACCCAGGTTGTGGTTTGTTGTTGCTTTCTGTTGAGGAGCACTCATTTGCTGTTTTAGAGACAGACTGGATTTTGCTTGCACGTTTCCATTTCATAGTTTTACTTCAGTAAATACAGAAATTCATTGGTGATGGGACACTCAAAACATTTTTTTCTTAAATAAACCTTTTTCTTAAATCTACGAAAAATGTTGTTCCTCCTCTCAGGAATGAAAAAAAAAAAAGAAGCAGGCAAGAGTAGACACACTCGCTGTCACCCTCTTGACAGGTTCACAGATAAACTCTCAAGTTTCACCCATGTGACTGCCACTGTCTAGTTGGTCCCAGGGTGACAGAGTAGAAGTCGTGTCCTCAGGGTTATGTGTGCATCTTAGAGCAGAGATGAAACTCCATAGGCAATGTTTTGTCTGCTGTCGTGCTGAGCTTTATTTACACCCTAAGCTCCTTTGACTTTTGGGACTTTGCTCCTGTCTCACTACTCATCACATCTTTCTTAGACTGAGAGAAGCTATGAAAGAAAAATTCTGAGTTTGTAAAATATTTTTTTAAAATGAGGTACTACTATCACTGTAGAATAAATGCAGCATGAGTTGTGCATTTAATGTAAATACTAAATACGGTGTCCCATTATGAATGTAAGTTTTCAAAGCCGAAACAACCACCTCTAATCCAACCTGGGTGAGCCTGCAAATATAAGGGAAGTTTGCATCCAAAGTCAGGGCCTAGTGCAAGTTAGCTGAATTTGAGGGTGAAGTCTGAAAGACCCTGAGACCCTTTAGAGGAAGTGGTCTGCAGGTTTGTCCTAAATAGCTCCCGTGGCCTGGCATGCTTTGCATATTGGGATGCAGATGACTGTAATCAACAGTCGCTAAAAGCTGGTTGGAGACTGAGTCGAGGTCTGACCTGGACTAGCAATGAAATACACTGCTTTCTTGCAAAATGCAGGAAAAGCAACACGCTGAAACCATCCAGGATTTAAAGATGCTCTTTAACTAGAGTGGATGCTGCAATTAGTGCAAACCTCATCTCTTCAGAGCCAATACTCATGGATTCATCCTGGCTTTTCCCAGCTGAGGGTGTTATGAAAATTTCCAGTGTGTGTCCTGAGGAAAAACCCACAGAGCCCTTCAGATGGTGAGGCAAACTGTAGCTTCAAAAGAGATCAAACATTCGCTGATAGCTGAGCAATCTATACAAATGTGGATGTATTTGATATGTAACTTTGATACTGAGGTCTGTTTTATATTTTCCCAGTTTGGGATTTGTTATCATGGTATTTTGAAAACTCTCCACATATCGTGCTATTTTATCAGCTATGCTGAACCGAGACATTTTGGATTTAAGTGCCAAAAGCTGTACATTGAAAATGCTTTTTTAAATATTTGATGACGTACCATAAATGTTACATAGCAGTTAGTTTCACTCTGCACACATTTGTGTTAGCAGCAGTTTAGTGTTTTAGAAGTTTAAGAAGTAGCTGTATAGCTGAGAGGTTGGTCTAGTCCCCATACTTGTATGATAACTCTGACTGACACACGTTCTATTCAGTGTTTCACTTTAGCGGAGCCTGATAACATATTTGATTAATTTCAGCTTTGTCAAAAATGCATGTGTCAGTTACCAGACACGGCAGCACAGATGCCGCACTGTCTATACAATGAAAACAACAGAGTAAACTGCTGGGTAGACGATGGGAGCAGCTATGCATTTAATTCATGCATTATCTCAGGATTAAAATTTAATTGCCTCACTATGTCAAGATAACAATTTTATTCATGCCTGGTGAGCCTGAGAGTATGTATAGAAAGTTTGAGAACATAACTGAGAGGTGCATTCTTTTAATCAGGGCATTAAAAGGAGGAATTACAACCGTGGAAAAAATGTTTTCTTATCTCGTATGATGAGGATGAATGATCACAAGAAAACTAAATTGGATTACATGACTGAGCAGATCATGTGAGTTTACCACATGTGCAGCTGCTGTTCATTTCTAGAGTAACAATGGAGTTATCAGTGATTGGATAAACAAGAAGCTGAATGATTGAGCGCAGACAACAACTTATTTGGAACCATGTATATGTTGTAAGCAAAGTGTTCCCGATTCTACCCATTATTGGAAATAGTTAACAATATTTTCTACTTAATAATCCCAACCTAAGAAGTTTTTAGATGTGTCCCGTCATGTCTCCTACTTCACTTCTATGCGCACTGGAGGCTCACAGTTTTCACATCACATTTTTAACACTGGACGAAGGCTGGTGTACAATCAACTCTCGTACTTCTGGAACTGAGACTGCAACAGAAATGGTTCATTAAATCCACTAGTTTGTTCATTATTTTGTTTTGTCACTCAATTCTCTTGTGAGAATGAGTGTGTGACTCTTTCCGTGTGGTAGTGGCCAAACAGATTGATAATTTTGTGTTAGAGGAAAGAATAACTTTCCTGTCTCTTAAAATGGTCCCAGCGGTGGTGTCACTGGGTTAGCATTATGGATAAACAGATTGATTTGAGTAACCCAAGCTGCCTCTCCCTCCTTATGTGTATCCCGGGGCCCTACCAACTGCTGCCTGACTCATTATTTAATAAAAAAAAAAAGACTCACCACACTTACCATCTCAGTCTGTGTCTCTGCCACAAAGCAGAAAGAGAACACAACAGGCAGCATGCCAAGACAACTGTGTTTCCTGGATTAAATGGAAGATCAGTAGCTACTTTAAAGTAGCTGATGTGAAGCTGTGGTATGATTCCCTCATTTTTAATTTATTCATGAACAAAAAAAGGCTATGCTGGAAACAGTCTGTTATTTGTGTCAGCCCGCTGGCTTTTTAATCTATGCATGCAGGCTAGAAAACACATTGGCACATCATGACAGCTTAGGGACATTTTTTTTGTCGGCATTTAGAAATGGAAAAGCGTCTTGCAAACCAGCTGAAGTATTGTTTAAAGGTTAACATTTGTGCTTATATTTCCAAACAATAGCATTGCATTGGAAACCCTTTGCATTGTCCACCACCTTCCTTTACTTTGGACCATATGAAATCAATGACTCTGACCCTGCTAATGCTGTAGTCTGAACTCTGAAGTAACTGGAAGTCTTAAGATAATGAAGATGTTCCACCCATTACTCTTGTGATTCATGTAGTTTGAGGCACAAAAGCAAATTTTTATGTAGATCTGCCCATTAGCTCTCAGTCATTCTGGTTTGTTTTCTACCCTCCTCCTGCTCAAACATCTCACTGATGACCTGATGCTCGGAAACCCGTCTACGGCAGTCTCACAATTAGTTAGTCTAGTAATCGGTTTAAATGGTACAGCTGGACTCCAGTCAGACACTGAGTGTGTTAAGGTGCCACAGAAACCTCAGCTTGTGGGATGAATAAATGAGCCTTGTGCTTTTCATTCTCTTTGTGTAGTAGAAGCATTTAGTAGCATGGAAATGATCATGTCAGTACTCTTGACCTCAGCTTGGCCTTAAACTTAACACAGTGATTATTTTTCTACACATGTATGCCCGTGAGCCCAAACCTGTATCCACTGTATCTACACATAATCACACTCACAGACTCACAGCCACTCTCTTCCAGCCAATTTAACTTACACAAAGCTGAATTAACTAGCAATCCCTGTTTTCTCCCTGGGGCTGTCTTCACTTTACACTTGTCTCAGTGAATTATTGGAGGCGCTGCCTTCTCTTTCCAGGGCTCCATTTACATCAAAGTGTTTAAAACAAATGTTGCCCATTCAGCCGCTGCTGACACATTTGTATTTTTACCTCATTTGAAGCTTCAGTAGCAGTGAATTTACTTCGCTTTCCTTGTCCAAAACCAAACTGATTTCCTAAAACCGTTTGACATGTAAACATGTAAAGTATTCCCTAGATCTAGATATAGCAATTTTGTAACCATGGCAACAAAGATAAGTGGGTATGCTTGAAGGTGAGCCAAAGAGGAAAATGGTAAATATTTGCTTGAAAATATGTTTATAAGTTATCTTCCATTACTGGGGATAAGAGAGAGGGCTTTTCCCCTATCCAGCAACAATAACCTGTGAAATCACAAACAACATTGTACAGAAAATGCATAACAAGAATCAGAATCAGAAAACCTTAATGATCCCTGCAGGGAAATTTCTTTATTACAATTGCTCAGCACTCAGTTAGGAAAGAAGAAGTAAATAAGTAAAAACATAAAAACTACTATAAAACAATAATAATTATAAATACACAAACGCTGTAAATAAATAGAAAAATGCACAAATGCAAAAAGTAAAAAGTAATGTGCAAGGTAGAATCACAGTATGGACAAAAGTGCAAAAATGGAAACATACAAAGTAGATTAACAGTGAATTAACTGTACTGTGCAAAGGTAAACTGAATGAAAAGTGCAATGTGGGCCAACGGTAAGTTAACAGCAGGGGACTGGTGGATCTGTGCAGAAAGAGGAGGAATGGTTTATCTGGATGGCCACAGGAAGGAAGGACCTCCTGTAGTGTTCAGTGGAGCACTTTGTCATTCTGACTCTCTGGCTCAATCTGGTCCTTTGGCTGCACTGTGTAGCGGGTGGGGAACATCCTTGATGAAGAGGAGTTTTGACTACATCCTCCTACATCCTCCTCTTCCAGTATGCAGAGGATCCAGCTCGTGCTGGATCCTCTGCATACTGGAGGACTGGAGGGTCTTCAGGAAAAAGAGGTAACTCTGGCCCTTCCTGTAGAGAGCCACCAGTTCCTGGTCCAACTGAGTTTGCTGTCCAGGTGGACACCCAGGTTTTTGCACTCCTGTACTCCTGTGCTGGAATATGACACACAGCTGAGGGGCGCAGGCCTTGAGCGCGGCTGATGCTGTGGGGACCAGCGTTTGCTGTGTGGAGTCTACTCAGCTGAATGTTGTTGTTGTTGCTGGGTGGTTTTTTATCAAAGTGGCCAATGTGATGCTGCATTTCATCTACATAAGCAGCAGTTCAGCTCAGTGTCCCTGTAATGTTCTCATTTACTTTCTATAACCAAATTAATGTAGAATGAGTCCTTTCGCTCGGAACTCAACTGTCCATCTTGCATGAAGGATGCAAGGACAGAAGGCTTATTATCAATCTGTGTCATCTTCTCATATATTATGTCAAGTTTTCTTTCAGTTCAGTGACTCTCCAGTCAGTCAGTGGGCGAGGGAGCATGAGGCGTGCCCGGAGGCTGTACTGTATCTGTGCATCCAAACACTTCAAACTACACAGGCCACAGCTCGCCTGCTGTCATGCTGGGAATTGTTTACAAGCGTATCTCCGTCCTGTGTTTGGATTTTTCAGTGCCATTCTGCTATTAATCACAACCTCATGCTGAATATGCTAACGCAGTGTAAGCGATTTGTAGATTAAGCTGAAAATGAATACAGCCGTCTAGATTAGCTTTGCATGTAAAATCCCCTAATGCATTGTGCTTAGTCTGAGTTTTTGTGCAGCGACTATGAAAAATGATGGGACTCTCCAGGGAACTTTGTCTGTCCTTCGCTTTATTTTGGTTACTTTGAATAAAACACTTTTTTTCTGTGGATGACATGACTGAAATGTGTGGGCAGGAAGCTTTTGACATATAATTAAAGTCCTCAGCCGGCCTTGTGACTCATGTTAAGAAGGTGCAGGAAAACACTCAAAAGTTGCTCAGCATAATTAAATAAATCCATGTACTTATGGCTACTGTGAATTATTCTGCCACCATTCAGATTGGCAAATTGATATCAAAATTATGAGACCGCAAACAATAAGATAGTAAAGCATCACTTTGAAACAGACTTTAAAAAAAAAATACAATTTACAGTAACTGAACAAATAAAATATGACTTATCCAAATAAATAAAACATTTTAGATACTTAGAGACGTGTTGGAAGGAAATGGACCCATCATCTCAGTATTTCCAAAATGTTTACTTAAAAGTTAGAGCTATAAACAGATCTCATCAAACTTTTTTTTTTTAGAAGTAGTCTGTTGTCATTGTCATGATATCGTCATGGTAACAGACCCTGGTTGTAGCACTTACGAGAATGGAATCCTGTGAAATAAAAAGTCACAGTATGAACATGATTAGCACTTCTAAACTTAGGTTCTGTT
This sequence comes from Toxotes lorentzi, assembly GCA_037833715.1. Classification (NCBI taxonomy): domain Eukaryota; kingdom Metazoa; phylum Chordata; class Actinopteri; family Toxotidae; genus Toxotes; species Toxotes lorentzi. Next base: position 4,677,010 of record JBBMJY010000017.1, read on the forward strand.
CTCACTACCAGCCACAATATTTAAGAATAACAATAAAAAATTCACGTGTGGAGACATCCTTTTATAAACTGATGTCCACGTAGTCTAGTGTGTGAAAGACTCCCTGACATGCAAAGACTCCCTGCACTATATCACCAATGATCTAACAGCATCAGACTCTTAACAGTTGCCTCTTCATGTCTGCGGGGACGGAGACAACTGCAGCTCCGCCGATGAAGCCTGCTTGTAAAACGTAATTAGAGTGAACACAGATCTAATTCGCGGTGGCAGGGGTCGACCACTTTGCACGACTGATCAGATTTTCCAGCCCGTTGGAAATACTCGGCACACACAGACAAATCTCATTGGTTTGTTTTCAGTCCAGGCGTTTGCGGTGACAGTGCTGTCACATTAGAACAAACCTTTTGGATTTAAACTAGAAACAGTACCACTTCTTTTTTGGGAGCATTTGCATTCACATTGAAATGTTTTGACACTTAAAAATAAAAGTATGCAATATAAATTCAAATCAAAAACAGTAAAAGTTTGGTCATGTTAGGTCATTGTCTGTGAACAACTGCTGGACATGTTTTTATCTTCCTCTGTTCAATGGAAAATATTCGTGACTACTGACAAGTCCCTGTGTGTGGGCTCTACTTCTCACAGTTTTCACCATGGAAACCACAGATGGTGGAATTACAATGACAATGGCTGATATTATAATCCAAATGGTCCTTGTTGTTGCAGATAGGGAAGCAGTGTGATGATGTGCACTCCCTCCTGCATGATGATGATGGTTGCTCCGATGAAACCCATATGAACCACTTGACTCCGCGCCCTGGTTGTATTCATGCTTTAATTTGCCTTTTTGTGTTTTTTTTTCTTTTTTTCCCATTCCTTCCCAAGCAGTCCATTCCCACCTCAGGGGTAGCTGCAGCAGAGGCAGTTAACATTTCAAGAAGTGAGTTTGTGATTAAAATGTCATCTGGTCAAACCTGGTTTGGATTATCCAGCTAAGGGACGGTTACTGTCAAGGTCTGACCCGTAGTATATAGACTGTGGCAATAGGTACATCCCAAATATGAATATGTGTGACTATAAGACTCCCTTCCCACTCAACTGCTTCCACCAGGTTATTGCTGTCACTCTAAATACTGAAAAATCCTATGAGAATCATAGATGTGTGTGATTTGGTTAGGATCACACACAATAGGTTTTTTTTTGTCTCTGTTGAGTGTTGTAAGAAAACATGATTAGAGAGAGACAGAAAGGAGAGAAATGAAAGTCATCACCATATTGACATTACTTGGTAACAATTTAGATTACAGCACCCAAATTACTGTGAAATTATTTAGTGTATACAGGGTATCAATCTATATTGTCTCTGAGTACATGGGAAGAAGGCAAAAGGTCAAGGAATAAGAGAGTATATATTTTTTACACTTAGAAATTATCATCTTCACTATAGTTACATGTGAAGTGTTTCCTGTGTTCCCCCTTATGTACTAAGCATACTGTAACTTGTATCTTATGTCACTTTGACCTCACCTGTCTGTAAACTCAAATGTCATTGGCTATTGGCAGTCTGCACCTTACTGATGGCAGAAGTCGTAAACACAATGCTCTCCAGCCTTCCTGGAACTTTTTGCAAAAATGTGCAAAATCCCTGGCTAAAAATGTCAGTGTACTATATGTTTGATCTTACTCATCAAATATTAAATAAATTTCAACTTTGAGGTGAATTTGCTGAGGAAAAGTCGAGCTTTTTTCTCTTTCCCCAGTAAATCTGTGTGCCATAAAAACATTTTCTTACTTTTTAAAAGTTTTTCTGAGTCTCATAACTGGTTATTCATGTCTTCTGAGGTATAAATACTGTATGAGGTGACACCTGGGCCAGACCGCTTAAGAATCTTTTACCATGGGGATGTAAGAGAATTTAAAGACGTGATGATGGTGCCTATGGTTTCTTTGTTGCACTATAAGGCAGACAGTTATAGAAACTTTTCTTGCGGTTGTATTTTGGGGTCCCAAAGAGTACAGTTAGAAGCAGTGAAGTCAGGGCTTGTCAGACCAAGTTCAAAGGTCAGATAGAAATTTTGGCAACGAACACAAGAGGTTGGTTTGGTGATTTCAGAGTGATGCATAGCATTATAGAATACCTAGAGGTTTTAGATGAAAATCTGGCTCCTTCTGACAGGAGGCTAAACCTGGGTCACAGCAGGATCTTCCAGCAGCACAATGAGAATCTCTAAAGCCACACAAACATAAGTCATTGACCATAAAGTCAAGCTTTGACAACGGACATCCCAGTTCCCAGACCTAAACCTCATGTGAGAGCTGAGAACTCTATGGAGGATCTGTGGAGCTTCTGTGTGGATCCCTTGCAACGTGATCTCTCACCTAGTCAAACTTGAGAAGCCTCTGTGCTGTTTTTTTTTTCGTTTGTCCTCCCAGACTAATGGCATCACAAAATTTGCATTTATGCTGCTGTTTGAGCCAGAAGCTTTGCATTATTTCCACCAAACAGCACACAGTTGCTTTTTGTAGTTTATAAAGCAAATATGAGGAACAAAGCACGTCAACAAGTCAAGCCTCAAAGTGGATTATAGGATGATAAGATGCTTAACATCATCAAAAAGCTCACTCTCCGTCATATTTTCTGTCCACGCTCCAAAGGCAGAACAACATTTTCAAATTCCTGTCGAAAACATTTCTTTGTGGAGGTGGAAAATGTTGATCCAAGATTTAAGGTCAGGTTGCATTTTTAAATGTATCCACCTGAGTCTTGCTTTCACACTGTAGTTGTGTTGACCAAAAACCTATGACTTGTTTCCTCCTGCAGCCCTTTTCCAGTGTCATGACTTGCCATGCTGTGTTGTGCCGTGCTGGGAAAAACACATTAACAGGCTGTGGAAATGTACTGATAGAAAAGTGCAGGTTGTAAAGCTTGTAAATACTAGTTCTGACTGGGACTTTTTCTTTTATTTATTCACACGGCATGTTCATTTTTAGTTCCTGCACAGTTTCAACTGAGGAAACCATTTACAGTTAAAGTGTGCTTTCATCAATCTCCATATATTTTGCTCCATTAATATAAATAAAATACATATGTAATTACAAATCTAAAATTCAATAAATTTAGATTTGTTTGGGTGAGACCCTGGTTTCCTCAGGTTGAAATGCAGGTAGGGGAACTGTTTCCTTCAAAGGTTCCTGTTCCCCGGGAAAAGCTCCTGTGGTGGAAGCACTGTACTTCTGCTTTATATACCAGAAACATGCCACATGTGAAGACTGAAGCCACCTCAGAGGGTCTGGTTCTGAAAACCACTGTGGATTTTTTTGAGCCTAAAGTAGTTTAGAACCCTGCTCTATACTGGCGCTGGACTACAGGCATCCTTTCATAGACCTATTTATTTATAAGGCAATGCAATAATGCAAGTTTAATATTGTTTTAATAGATATCCAGGAATTACATGTGAAAGTAGAATTAACATAGTAATTTTTATGTGGGTATAGTAGAAGTTGCTCCTCGTGGCTGTTTATATTTCAAGTAATATCTGATATGCACATAGTTATAGAAATTAAATGTAAATGTCCTCATTTTGTCCTCCTAATTTTAAATATTACATAGGAGTTTTTTTTTTTCATCCACAGTACCCCTTGTGGCTGTGAAGTTGTTTATGGTTATAACAGGTTAATGTGGGAAAGGGCACACCTCACTGTTGAGCACCCTCTCGAGCTTGAAAAGATTCAGGGACAAAGGATTTAAGCAGCCGGTGCTATCTTCAAACCTCCTCAAGGTTGTGCCACATACCCCGTCAGGGCCACATACTGGTTCTTTACACAACATGACCCACTGTGCCTCTGCTGCATAATACATCACCTCCTTGACACCAAACGGGAGAGACACCATTGCGTCTTACATCTTCCGACTCGTGAAAGACACGTCTTTGAAGCTCCACTGCGTGTTAACTCCACAGAGTGTCAGGAGCATCGCAACCTGACATTGCCTCTGAAATAAGAAAAAAAACTGAATATAGGACTCTGAACGCACAGCAGCACTCGGAGAGCCAGACTGTCTAAAGGTAAATTTACTGCTGGGTTGGAGCAAGAAAAAAAAAAAAAAAGAGACTGAGTTTATCTCAAATGCAGTGTTGTACACTATGACAGGTAAATAATGACGCGTTGTTATCAGGACGAGGCCAAAAAAAGGCCCCTGTTTTCGCTCAACCAGACAATTTAGTGTCCTTGTCATGTGCTACAAAGAGTGGAGTTACAAAATCAGGCCGCTCTCATTTCTGTGACTCCTGTCACTAGGGGGCAAATAGGATGTTTTTTCTAGGAGGAACATATGATAAGGTGTTTTTTTAATGATAAGTTTTGTTTTCTGTCAGTTTAACATCTTTTCTTGCAGCAGACTAATTTGTCTTAAATACTATTGAAAGGTATAATAAGCAGCGACTAAGCTAAGTACGCATGATTAGATTAAATTATTTGTATTTAAGTGTCTCACATTCAAATCAGCCCCTGCCGGCCAAGCTAACGGCCTCTGTCGTCTCCGTCTCAATCAAATGCTTGACTAAACCTGACAGCAATTATGTGGTGATGACAAAAAAAACTTTTAATCAAATATGCTATTGATTTGAGGTCAGCTTTAAATTAGGGGCAAGATTAAACAAACAGAGTTTGTTTCCAGAGCTGTTGACTTTACTTTACACACGTAGAAAATATTTGCAGCATTTGAGCAGCATATGCAATTGTTATTTTTGTGTGTAGCAGTCTAGGTTGAACTGGGTGAGAACATGCAATTAAACTGAGATTGAATCTCATCCAACATTTGGCAGTGAAAGCTCTCACTAAATGACAGAACAAAAGAAAATAGAGACTTTGTTGCACAAAACATTGTCATTAAAGCTTCTAAGTGTCTGCTCCCTTTAGTGACAGATTAATACCATTCTCCAAAAAAAAAAAAAAATGGCAGCAAATTGAATGTTCAAGAAAAAAGAATACAATGAAATAAGTGACTTAACATCAATACCTTCCCAGCAGTTGTGTGGCATACTAAAGTGTGTTATTTCTATAAATGGATGTGTGCTGCTGTCTTCAGGTGTATTTACAGCGTCAAAGAATGTTTGAACTGTAATATATAAGGCCACTTAGTACTCAGCCTGTTCTTTTTGACTTCTTCAGTTGAAGCAGTAACTGAGAACTAAATTAGTTTGGGGAAACAGTGACATAACATACGTGTTGACTTTAGTGAACTTTGACACATAAAGTCCTGTTGTCAACCAACAGCAAACCTTCCGGACAGTTCTGACCTTTGTGGGTGTCCAATATAGTGGCAGCTGTTTTTTAACCAAGAATCTCTCCACTAAAAATCTTATGAAATTATTATTAGACAGGGGTCAGTGGAACAAATACATGTCTGGACTAAACCATGTGAAGTTATTGTCCCATTAGAGCAAGTTAATGAGCAAATTAGTATGTTACCGGCTTTAATGTGTACCAGTTCAGCCTATGAGCAGATGACCCTGTCAACTGATGTTAAAAGTGCATTTTTCCCTCAGCAGATGTTTGTTGGTAGCTCACCTGACCTTTGCTGTACCACGATGTTTATCTTATTTTGAAGGAAAATGTCTAGTTGCCTATAAAACATAGATAGCTCAGGACAGGCTGCGCATAAATTTGCTCACTGGATGCGACTTGAAGTCATGTTTCAAGCAATAATAGACCTGATGCTCGCCACAACAGTGTCGACAGCTTTCCTCACACCACATTCAGTCCTGTTTTTCCTGCAGTCAAAACTTGACTCACTAAAACTATGACTTCGACAAGAGAGAACAACAGTGCTAATGCGAAGAGATTTCCTGTCCGCTGTGTCGGAACTGAGTGCTGCTTGGCATGTGTGCTTCAAATGCAGTGGATTTCAATAGCAGTCAGGCAACTAAGCGACCAGCCGACAGGCCAACTATTAGCTCTCACACACACACAGACATATGCACACAGAGAGAGAAATCAATTACCTGCTGTTGTATAAAACAGAGCTTGACTAAGCAGAAGTGTAAAAATGTAAAGGTAATTAGCAAAAGGCGTTAAGTTGATTTGGGGCCTGGTGAGAGTGTTTGTGTGTGCATTCGTGCATATTTGTGTGTGTGGAAAACCACTGCCAAGGGTACCATTGCATTCTCTGCCCCCATCAAATATTATTGCATTATTGCATATAGGCATTTTGTGTGTTAAGGAAGAAGATAGAGGAAGCATGTGTAGGGCATCTATCTATCTATCTATCTATCTATCTATCTATCTATCTATCTATCTGTCTATCTGTCTATCTGTCTGTCTGTCTGTCTGTCTGTCTGTCTGTCTGTCTATTTAAAACTCCAGATATTATATATATACCTTGTTATCCGTTTGTCTGCCTGTCTGTCTCTCTCAGTCTTTTTCTCTCACTAATTCTCAAGGTGAGTTCAGCCCTTCACAGCCCAGTGGGCTGGTAACATTTCCTACCCATTAGGATGGCCAGCTATGTACATGCATACACACACACACACACACACACACACACACACATACACATTCACAAAGGCTGGGAGGAAAAGGGAAGGCGAGGTAAGCGCCAGGCAGAATCCAGGCAGGCCAGCCAAGGTTTTCCGGTACACGGGTCTCATCCCGCCACATGTCACCCTCAATTGTGGTTAACGCCACCGTGATCAGAGGCTTCCCGACACTCCTCTGTTGCTTCAGCACCCAAAGGCAAAGGAGGGGCAGAGAGCATGGAGTGGAAGAGAGGAGGGTGGTAGATAGAAAAACAAGAAGGAGGAAGGAGACGAACAAGGAGTGAGGAGAATGTGGGGTCAGAGGCAAGCAACATCAAAGGAGAGTAGGTGGCAGGAGAGAGAGGGGGTGGAAATTTGGAGAGGAACAAAAAGTGGCATCAGCTGAGGAGGAGGAGGAGAGGAGTGACGGAGGTGACAAGAAGGTTGCGGGTGAATAAGGAAGGAGGCAGGAATGTGTGTGCGTGGTGTGTGGGGGTTGTGGAGGGAAAAGGGAAAGTGAAAAGATATTGGTGTAAGAGTGTGTATGTGTAAATATGTGTGTGTGAGAAAGAAGGGGTGGGCTTGACAGAGCGGAGATACGTTAAAGGGAACATCAGCGCTGGTGCCCAATCCGTTGTTATTTCTGCTCCACTCTCCTGTCATTAGCCAGCATCACTGCTGCGGCAATTATCTTCACAACAGCATGTGTGTTTGTGTGTATGTATGTGTGTGTGTAAATTAATTAGGAGTGAGAAAATGAGGGACGGAGGGAAGGAGAAAAGGGAAGGGTGATCATCCTCCTCATCAAGCACTGAAAAAATACAGGCGACACACACATGCACAGCCCCTGTGGAGACAGCGTGTAAGTGTGTGTGTTCTTATCCTGTACGCTCAGTTCAGTCAAGCTGCTAATTATTTGATGTGTCCGTTTACTACATTCTCTGTGTTGTGTGTATGTGAGTGTGTGTATTGCTCTACAGCTCCATGCCTCATGCTGGAATCAGTCACGCAATCATATGTGTGAGTAGGTGTGTTTCTCACTTCGTATGTGACTTTTTGTGACTCAGTCTGAGTGTGTGTGAGTGTGTGTGTTGCCAGACCCAGTCAAGTAGCCTCCCTCAGTCTGTGCTTGTTCCTTTTACTCTCTCTGATGTGTAACTACTCCTTTGCCTCCCTCCAATTCTATGCGATAACTGTGTGTGTGTGTGTGTGTGTGTGTGTGTGTGTGTGTGTGTGTGTGTGTGTGTGTGTGTGTGTGTGTGTGTG
>JBBMJY010000017.1:4688107-4703723 GCA_037833715.1 Toxotes lorentzi
ATACCCCCCCCCCAGTGGAATCTCTTGGCTGGGGTTCAGACGTTTGTTTTTCCGACTTATCACTGGGCTATAAAGTTCCTAGTTTGGTTTTTAAAAAAAAAAAAAAAAAAAAAAAAAAAAAAAAAAAAACATTTTTCAAAAAAATAAGCAGTAATGGTGCAGGGCAGGAGTGCATTTTGGTTTCTCTCTGTCTTCTATGTTTGTCTCATATTTGAAAGCATTGTGAGTTTTGTGAACTGTTTAATGTCAGGAACCTCTCAGCAAGTCCCTCCCCATCCTAAAAGGCCCTTAAGCAACTCTCTGAGAGTCTGGCCAGTGTCAGAGGTGCACTGGCCATCTGGACTTGCAGTCAACCTGTCCACCAAGGGAGAGTCCAACATCACCTCAAAATGTCCCTTGATGTTTAGAAGTGCTGATGTAGACTGGAAGCTGCCCAGTTTAGGTGTGTGTCAATGAAGGGGTCACAAGTTCCTCCCATGTAATGAGTCCATCTTTCTCTGCCCCCCCGCCCCTCCCTCCTGCCGTCTTTACTCTCATTCACTCCAACTTGCACACTGAACTGACAGCGGTTGGCAGAATTCGGAGTGCAAGCTGCAGATGTGTTGACCTAACAGAGGGGCACGGAGGACCAGCAGACCGAAATGTAAAAGTGAGGTTCGAAAGTGAAGCCACAACTGTCCCTTGTGGGCAAATGTGATCAGATGCCATAAATTAAATTATGTGGTTGCACTGGAATTGACAGAGCAATGTAAATGTTGCATGTCAGCATGTGGCACCATAATGTTTTAACATACAGTAACTGGCATTCTCCTGTATTATCCTGCCTTCAGGTGTCGTAAATATCAGACTTGAGAGTTGAATGCACATGAATGATGGAAGCAGTGGGGTAAATATGCAGTATAGTGGGATTCTGTGTGTTTTTCAGTTTCAGTTTTCAGTTTGCTTAGATGTTATCCTGGAAATGTGAAGTACTAAAACAGCAATGCATATGGCACCTCATGATTATTCTCCAGAGCCTTTTTTTTTACCACAAAAAAACCTTTCATGTGCCATATAGTTTGCACACATTGCATATTTAATGAGATCTTCCTGAAAAGCATCTCCGCCTACATTTATAACTCTACTCAGATAACTGATGCGTCGAGTCGTTTGTAATCCTCTTCAGATGGGCGCTATGAGTTAAATAAATTAAATGGTCCTCAAACAGCGTATATAATGCTAACTCCACTGATAGCAGTGGTTATTACTGTACACTCATTTACTGTACGAGGCTTCACTATGAGTTGATATGTACAGTTAGTCTGTGGAGGCCGATTCACTCCAGCTGTATTAATCAGCACCTGTAAATAATACTAACTCCATTCAAAAGTGCTCAGTGCTGCACACTGATCTAGAGGACGTAAGTGCGTTATGATGACTCATTCCAATCTGTGAAGGCCCATTAAATTATATAGTATTTGAAACTCATCACTGTTTGAAAGTGCACATCAGTGCACACTGATCAACTGTGAACATGCTCATTATAGTGAGATGTTGGTGAGTAATATTAATAAACGTATTAAAGTCCAGTCCAGTTGCATTGTTTGCTTTACCTCCCATTGTAACTGTCAGTAGTCAGTTCATATGATTAGAAAGGCGACCAGTAATAAAGCCATTGTGCATAACAATCTCACTATTTTCTTCAGGAAATGCTTCTCTCGTTTTTAGTTTTAACACATACTAACAACTGATATTGTACCAAACTTGTGACTGGCTGCCAGTCCCTGTTGACTGATCCCACTCATTAAATATCTCACTCAGACATGCAGCAATGGATTGCAGTGGCTGCTGCCAGGGCTAATCAGAGGAATGAGGGAGGAGGTTAGCAAAATTTAATGCCAGCATCCAAAAATATTGGAGAAGATTCTTGTTACTTAAGTTTCTGATGCCAAAATGGCTGAATAACATTTTCTGTCTTATAACCTAACAGCAAATGTACCATCTCCTACAATTTCTTTTCATTTGCCAGATCATTAGAATATAAAAGACATTTTTATTCAGCGCTCACTGGCAAAACACAGACAAAACTGACTTTGCTTCACAGTTAAGAAAAAAAAAGCTTTTCACATGATGTAACATTTTTATACCATACATTGTTATAACAGCCTTGGATAGCTGTGACATAACAAAGCATTCATTGATTTCCAATCGTTTGGAATACTTTTTGAGTGAAATCCATATTATTACACTGTATATATTTCTGTCACACTAAAAATGATCTATTTATTTTTCTGAATTTTCTATAAGTTTTTTTTTTTTTCTTGGGAGATACTGGATACACCTCTATAGGAGAGGAGATGTGGCAGATGCCGTTTAAATATTAAGTACTCACAAGCCTAAAAGGTGCAGTTTGTTGGTTCTTTGTCCTGGTTTGCTGAGTTAAATGTAAACAAACATTCAAGTAATAACTGACATTTCTTTTCATCAAATATGCTTGAATTGGCAGTGAGAACTGACTCTGGCGCCCACCTGCGGCAGCACATGCATGCCTTGAGTTTACCATGCACCAGGCCTTAGAGAGCAATCAGGTGCTCATAATTCTTACACTCTCCAAATCCAAACAAATCTATCAATCCATCATTCTAACTGAATCCATTCCTGATAGCAATCTGACCCCAATCTGGTGCCAGATCTGCAGAGGATTGCAGTTTTCCTTCTCCATTCCACTGGCCTCTATGGTGCCAGGCGGGATCAATCAAGCCCTGCTGAGGCATTTGAGAGGAAGTGAAGTTGTGTTTGACCCTGTAGGTTTGCTGCCAGACGATGATAGTAAGCAGAGCGGACAGGTTCAGCCTGCCTCCACTCTCCAGACGACCAACCTGGACAAGACTGGACAGCCAGGGGAATAGAGATGAGCAGTGAGATGACGACTGTGAGTGTGTGTGTGTAGATATGTATGTGAGTGCGCTCTCTGGTGAGAGTATGCACTTGTATTTGCATGTGTGCATGTGTTTTATTGGTGAAGTGGCTGCCGTACCCGGGTTAGAGTAGAGCCACAGAGGATAAAAGAGAAAATACCTTTAGATGAGGCCAACATCTATCCTGCATTTTTGTTGCATCATAAAGATAAAACTGCAAAAGGATTAGGTGAAACTCTGAACCTTTTGCCACAGAAAATAGAAAAGGAAAATAGTTAAGAGGAGTATAACTTAAGGAAGTTTAAGGAAATGTGGACATGGAATCAACCTGTTAGATTTATCTGGTGACCCTTTAGGCCGGAAACCACTGAACAACAGCATTCTTCTGTCATATCCATATAAAGTAGCTAACACGGACTCCGCTGGCATCAGAATTAACAATCCAATAATGTCTTGTATGATAATTTAAAATCAGTCTTAAGGTTTTTTTTAATATTACATCTTCCTGCTTCTGTCATGTCCAGGCAGATCCTTCTCAACGCGATAAACCTGCATAAATAAATAAAAAGCTCTTAACCTTTTCTTGCTGGTACATTCATACACATAATCAATTTGCTTTTCTCATGCAGTGGAAGTTCAAATGACACAACATGCTGCTTCTGTTATAATAGGGAAATAAAAGACACAGCACAAGCAGGTGGAAACTGCCACCCAGAACAAAAAGAGCATTGATTTCCAGTCATTGTTCCTGTACACAGTCGCCATTTGCTGTAGGAGGAAGAGTGGTGGGTGGAAAGGGAGGGTCCCCATGGAATTACATTATTGAAAAGCAGTAATTGCCTAGGTATTGTAGAATTTGTCCCATTCATCTCCACTGAGTCAACAATGTGATACAATAAGTGATGTCACAGTTAATATCAGTACACTCTTTAAACATAATGTAATCTCATGTTTCTGTACTCTGATCTCTGTTTTTTGAATACCTAAAATCCAAAAATGTTTATAGACAAGGGGCCTGTAAAACCAGCTGCACCTGAGTGCCAACCCAGCTCAGCCAGGGGCCCCTATGTAGGGAAGTTTATAGGAGGGAGGCTGCAAGCAGTTGCCATCCAAAATGAGATATCCACCACTTAAAAAAACTGACATCTGCTCCTTACAAAATTGTTATTGCTGACATGGAAGTACAGAATATAGTACCATTGAGGGTATTGAGCCTGTGTGTACATGTGTTTGTATATGTGTGTGCGTGCGTGTGTGTGTGCATGGGTGTGAGATTACAAGCCCTGACTGTGGCCAACATCACAGTGCAAATTAGCATTAATAACACTATTTGATTCCAAATAAAAGGAGCAAACAAATGCGTACAAGCACACCTGGCTTCACAAATTCAGTCAACAGATGGGTACACTGCAGGCCAGTTATTGTGGAGGAAAAAATGCTAATGAGCATTCACTGTAGGGCACAATCACAGAAAATCAGGGGGGGGAATGGGCTCATATTTTTGGCCAGCATGTTGTCCAAGGTGACTGCAACAGCCAGAAAGGGGGTAGCAGTAAGCGGTACACAACAATGTTTGAGTCTTGGTGTTTGCCTGTTGGCCAGCTCCTGGCTGGACCGCTGCTCTCCTCTGCCATGAATAAAACTCCTGGCTAATGTGTAACCTATTCCTTTTGAGGGCCAATTGAACAACCAAATGCCATTACATGATCTTAGTCCCAGACTTGTAGTCTGGTTAAAATGTTCATGGCCAATTTACTGCCACTTTTTTCTTTTTTTTTTTTTTTGATAGGGTAAAGCAAGGACAGGAATTGCCATACCAGGATTTAAAAAATGGAACATGGAAAAGTTGAGATCCATTCGATTTCATGCAAATAAGGAACTGGCAATTTGCAAAATGTCATTCAGTATTTAGAATTTTTGGTGGAGCCATGAGGTTGCAGTATACTGGTCCAATAGGAGAGTGAAATAGTCCTGATAACAGCCAGGACAGAGGAAGTAGAGGCAAATAAGTATTAAGGTACTTTCTGTGCCTCGAACCTGTGGAAGCACACATGTCCCTGAGAGCCAAAAGAGAAATATGCACTCAGCATGTTGCCCACAGTTGCTTCAGGAAAAAAAGGGCCTATCAAATGGCATATTTAACAGCTTCCATTTGCTGTGACATTTTTTAGTCACAGTCTTTTTTTTTTGAGCTCTCTCTCCCTCCCTGTGGTCACCTCTGTATTTGAGCCGTTTTTTGTGTTGCATTAATGGAATGGGACTGACACGTACACATTTTACTTCTATAAAAGTGTTGGGGTTTCTTTTTTTCTTTTTTGGGGGGATGGGGGCAGGAGGGGGTTGACCTTTTAAATGCATGAAAATACTTGCCAGATGGAAATTAAAGTGTGTGTTTGAGTTTGCGCGTGCAGTTTGTGTGAAAAGCCTAAATTTATCTTACAGTTACTGTTATGCTTCCACTATCTTGCCCTGATTTTCGCTTTTGGTCTAATTTATGCTAATTTATGTCCTTTTTTTTTTTTTTTTAATAGAAGCTCTCTTTTAAATAGGTATGCCCCATTTAACACATCATAACAATCATAACAGTCATACATGACACATCCTATTCTCAGGATTCAGATCTCAATTAGCAACACTAATCTCAACAATAGGAACTGATGGGTGAAACAGTTCTACAAGCCTGTGGTTTTTGGGGGGCTTATTTGTTTAACTATTATAATAATTATATCATATATGCAACCCCTGTTTGTATGTTATGTTTTTAGTATAAATGATCCAGATGATGATGCTGTTCTAGGCTGAAAACGCTCTTGTGCATTGAGAAGTAGTGAGCAGTAAGTCCTGGCCTCAGATGATTTGGGAAAAAGGCATAACAGCTCAGCAGAGCCGGTTTCAGGTTGGATTGGCAGTGTTATGGCAGGGTGATAATGCCGCTGGATCAGACTCACTCACTCTGTTTGAGGATGCTGGTGCTCTCTGTGTTAATTAGGCCTCTCTCTGCTACTCTGTTTCTGACAGCAGCGTTCAACAGCAAGGTCTGTAAATCTGAAAACAATCCTCCGTCTCCTGCTGTCTTCCCCACACATCACTCTCTACCTCACTCTTTTGTTGACTACATTTGATTGCTTTTTTTTTTTATGACAGTGATAGGAGTACTTGTACCCCATGAGGTATTTCAAAGTTTCCAGGGGGTACATGGAAGAATTGTACAATAGCTCAGCTAGATTGAAAACATAGAAATAAACACCTGAACAGTACGTGTTGTGATTGAGAGTGCATGAAATCTAGTCTAAACGGTTAGCTAAAAGTATTGCAAATGATTGAAATACTAAAAGTAGTCAATAAACAGTTTGAAGAATTAATTTATAGCAGTTTAAACAGATAAATAGTTTAAATAGCTACTGTTAAACTTAAATGGATTAGATATTTAGAGAGAAACAGTTCAGCAAGTTAGCTCAAAGTAATAGATAAATGGTTGATATGTGCAGCTTCCACCAAGCCAAGAGGCAGCAGTACAAATCCAACCGACTAAACTGACCCGACCATTAGTGTTAAATAACATCTAGTTTGAAATCAGTTCTAATGAAGACATTTGGAACATGACAGCTGGTGTGTGTGAAGGGGTGCACGAGTTCATCTGACAGAGCTGAAGGGGTACGTCAGACACAAAAGGTTGTGAATAACGGCTCTGTTTATACCACCTTGCTCCTGATGTTTTAGATTGTCGACGTGTTTATGTAGAGATGATATATTGAGATTCTACAGCCCCCCCTCCACCAGTCCTCTCTGCACACTTCTAACCATCTTTGTCTTCTCATGCTCACTTACAGGTGAAGTATTATTGATGACTTGGGAACACTTCCACCATTTCTTTACATCTCCCCTTCCTATCGTGATTTAAGCCAGATTAAATTGAGATCATAGGTTTCACTTGGATTTACGCTTGTCAGTGTCTTTCACTGAGAGCGTAAAGGCTCCCTTAAGGATACTCAGAGGATTTAGCACCTCGGTTTTCATTTGCTGCCTTCTTGGCCGGGTCTTACCTTGAAAAAGAGATTGTCTTCCTCTCTACGGCACTGGTTGAATAAATGGCTTAACTGACTTCTAACTCTGTCGCTTTCACACCCTTTCATATTTCTGTCTCTATCTTCCTCTGCCGCACTTTCTCTCCGTCAGCAGAAAGTGATGCGGGTATCAAATTGCAGAGCAATAACATTCTTATGGCACTTTGGCCAGACCAGCGGTTATTAGAAAATCAGGAGAGCAGAATCCTCAAGCTCATAGAAGCTGTGCACTCACTACAGACCTTAAATATATACTCTCAGAAGCTCATACTGTACATGTATGGGCTGCACATACTTGTACAGCTACAAGAGAGAGACACAAAACCAATTAGATGAATAATGAGTCGATAATAATAAAAATTCAGCTGTCTTTGCAAGTAGACCCCGCCAGGACCTCTGACTGGCTGCTTTTGAATTATAGATGTCTGAATGACAGATGAATACTGGGAGGAGATTAGTGTCTGTCACTACCCTTGCGTGTCTGACACATGCACACACAGCCACACATAAATATGATTCCAGACTTCCTCGCTGTAATCACAAAAAGTGCAGATTAAATCTGAGTATACAGCAAAGATATAGCTGCCGCAAATCTGCAAAGTCCGCAAATGTGCAAACACACACACATACACACACACAGGCACCCACACATATTAGTGTCAACAGCAGGTTTCAGTGATTCCTTGAACCATGCGAGGTATTCACTGTTGTGGTGGAGAATAATGATTGACTGGCTGGAGCCTGATCTGCGTCAGACAGAGTAGGAGACTCTGAACTGTGCTGCAGGCAATTACTTTGTTTTAGAGGAAAAGAAGGAGGGAGGGAAAGAGGGGGGGGTGCAGAAGAAGACTGGCATAGAGGGAGTGCAGGGGGAGAGGCAGAAGCACAAGGGGGAGGGATTTGCCAGGCTGGGGGAAGGACTGCTGTGAGTTAACAGTGGCACCTTGTGGTAAAGCACAGTACTGTTTATTGAATCATATTCACTGAAGAAAATGGAAGGAGATTTTTGTGTTGTCACCCCTGTCTGATATACTGTAATCACCCTTTTCTTCTTTTGTTCTTCCTGTTCTTCCTTCCATAACTGGAGGCAAAGTTGTTCATATTCTGCAGACACCCACATGTTTCTGTCTATACCCTTGTTGACTTTCCATTGATTTCTAATCTCTAACCCTATAACGTTAAAGGTGCTACATGTAATGTCTGATGGTCTCACTCAGTCTGTTTGAGGATGCTGGTGCTCTCTGTGTTAATTAGGCCTCTCTCTGCTACTGTTTCTGACAGCAGCGTTCAACAGCAAGGTCTGTAAATATGAAATTAATTTAAATTGATTAATTACATCCTGCTTCTTACTAATTACACATTTTGCAAATGCTGTGAGACGGGCCTGTGTGTTTCCACATTACTCATCAGCTGAGTGATGATATCACAAAGAAGATATTACTATGAAATTACTAAGACATTACGTGTGGAGTAATGAGTAGCTTATGAGTAATTTTTAGATATCAAGTTAGAACAGCACCATGTTTAGACTTATTTTTATTGTGACTGAAGATGGAAAATATAGGTGTGAGTGCAGGTCTGATTGATATTGTGACTGTACTGCTTTTTGTAACCTCTTTTGCCCTGCACTGCAAAGGGCAACACATTTTATCCTAGTCGTGCATAAAGGATGATAATAAAGTGATGTTTTGTAAGGTGAAGTAGATAAAGCAGAGCAAATGTTTATCCCTTTGTGTACTTAACCTCGTGATGCTGCAGCCTGTGAAAGTGTTACCAGGTTCGACCTCATGAGATTACCTTCAGAACTTCTACGTAAAAGGACTTATTTCATGTTTGTAACTGAATGTCCGTTGCAAACTAATGATCACAGCTGGCTTGTTGAAGTGTGTCCTCCACACGATGAATATGTCAACCAACCCAGGGTCAGTGGTTGTCTCGTGGTGGTCTAGTGAAAGGTGAATTTTCTTCCTTTGCAGTTCTCACTTTTAAACCCCCAAAACGAACTGGTTTAATCATGACAGGGTTGTTCTTTGTGGCAGTTTTAATATCCATGACTCCACATAAGTTCATGCTACTGAACATCGACAGATCCATTGACTTTAGACAGTATGTGTGTAGATGACACATAACTGTGGTCATACTCTGAACCTTGTATTTACACTGGGTTTAGAAATACCTACTGTGGAATCACTGGATATGTCTGCATTAACTGTGAATCACCAGTTATTAATCCTGTCTCACTCCACTCTTTTTGTACTCACATCTATAATGTTCTGTTCTGCTCATTGTTTGATAGTCAAAGCATCCACCTGTCCGGATATTCCCACACCAATCTTTACTTCAATCTGCTTGATTTCACTAAATATTATTGCACTTCTTAGTGCAAGTTATGTGTAAGTCCTGAGAAAGAAAGCAGCCTTGCAGCCACAACCCTGGATTTTTACTTAATACTGTTGATGGGCTGGTAAACACAGCCCCTCCTTGTGCACCAGTTGAATGTGATGCTAATAGTGAAATGTTTTTATCTTATTTATCTGATAAAGTAGAATCAAGTAGAGTCTCTGTCACCCTCACAAATGCCACTTACTCTAGTGTCCCTCACCTGCAGCAAGATAGTTTGAACCAGTTTTACCCATTATTATAATCATCATCATCTGTTGCTGTTATTATTGTTATTGTTGTTGTTCATAAAAGTAAATTGCCATCACATTTCTAACAAGCCGTAACTGTTCAGTGCAAGATTAATTGTTACTAGCTAGTCAGTTTTATAGTATTTCTGTGAAAAGAAATAAACCAATCCAAGGGACGAGCAAGAAATTGTCATAGCATGGTATTTCAGGTGGAAGCTATATATACAATAGACAGAAATGAATTATAAACTGCTTCGTGATTGAAGGATGGTGCAATTTGTTGAAACACCGTCACCACACCATTGGCTCATTTCCATTATATTTGATAGTTTTCTATGTTAAATGTGGTTTCTAAGCTCTGATAGAACTGCAAACAACATTTGCTACTCCATATATGTCTTGGCTGCTCAAATGAAAGGGAAGTTTGACTACAGCTCCCGAAATTTGTTACATTAAATAAATTATCCCTCCAGGCCAGCAGACCTCGAGACAGACTCCGGTTTTAAGATCATAAGACAGAATACAAGATGAATTTTCTGCTTTGCGTTAATGATACTGCCAACTCCAACTGCCATGCTGTAAGTTCTATCTGTGTGTCTTTTAGACCTTAAATGTACTTAAAAATACTTTAAATCATTAATGAACTCCCTTAGATTTGATACAGATGTACAGCAGCAGCTCTATCTACACCTTTTTTCTCGACAGAAATTTGATAAAGATGTTTCCTCTTTGTAAGACAGATCCTAGATTATATTCGAAGTTACACACATACACACCTGCCCGACACAAGAGCTGCTGGACATTCAGTGGCTCCATTGAAGGTGTTGTGGGTTAATAGCCATCTTAAAGGGCAGCCACACAGAGGTTGTCATAAGAGAGGAGTGCATTACTATTCGCCTTCCTAGCTTGGATTTGCCCAAATAGTCGGCCTGAGGATTTGAAGTTACAGTCCACCACTCACAAGCCTGCATCTCCAATCTTGTACTGTTCCAAGAATTCGAAACAGTCGTGCCTGATGCATTTTGTCAGACATTTACCGGCTTCAACGCCGGACACGCCACTTTAAAGACAAATATTCAGAGAATGTTTTCAATTACTAAATCACCTTGGTCTGGTTGCCAGGCAACATTAGTGCAAGAACCGCTGCTTCCATTTTCTTTCAGCCTCTCTGGTGATTTATCTTGTGTTGTTTATGTATATTAGTCTGAGAGAAAAGGAGAGAAAAAAAGAAAAAAAATGTTAGAATGGATTTACAATTGGACAGGCACGATGGTAAAGACACAAACACTGTGTCGCTGTAATGCATGCAGCCACCCACGTAGCAGCACACACAGACACACTTGGACGCTAGATTTTTGATTTTATGTGTGTTGTTGTTTTTCCGCTTCTGCTGCTTGTTAATTACGTTCACTGTGTCCTTGGCTTCCCTGTTGAGCTCTTTGTGATGTTCTGCAAAATGTTCCTCCTGTTTTATGGTAAAAGTTATTGTTAAATGCATTCGGACACAGATGGAAGAGAGAGTAATCTGTTTCCTAACATTGATCTGTTGTCCAGCTGTGAGCATGTGTGAACGTGTGTGTGTGTGTGTGTGTGTGTGTGTGTGTGTGTGTGTGTGTGTGTGTGTGTGTGTGTGTGTGTGTGTGTGTGCAAGGCAGCAAACAACATTCAACTTAAATTTAAAATCACGTAGATCATGTAGGTCTACATTATAATTGGTGTTCCTCCTTGTGCAAGTATTCAAAGGTGTGTATCTCAGTGTACATGTGTGTATACCAGCTATTGTGTGCATGTAATGTGGCTCTGTGTGTGTGTGTGTGTGTGTGTGTGTGTGTGTGTATGTGAGTGATTGAGAAGGAGACAGACACACTCTATCATCCTCAGCTTCATCTGTCACCGCAGGACAGCTGACAAACACACACATACAGGTGCCCGTCCAAAGGTTAACGAGCACTCTGCTCTGTGTGTTTTGCTACGTGTGGCAGCGTTGTGTGATATATGTGTTGTTCCCTGTGCCAGGCTCCATCACATTTTCTTTGCACTTGAAGTGGTAAACAAGTGAATTGTTGTTATCCCAGACACATAGGAATTTGTCTTTCCTTTCAGATTTGGAATAACTGTATTTGCCAGGAAGAAATAAATGGGCCGGGGTTTGTCTTGGGGACACTGATGCAGCAGCACTTCAACTGATAAGATTACAGTGACAGTTTGTGTTGTTACACATGGTAGCAGACTGTCTGCCACATGGGTTTGAGACCACGTTTTTGACAGTTTGGATGTATTTTGTGTTTATTTTAGCTCTGGCTTGTTTGATATCAAGCCCTTTTGGAACTTATCAGCTTTGTCTCTCTGTGGTCCACTTTTGTTTGTGTCCTCAACAGAAATGCAGTTTTTATGTCACTGTGAAATAGAAATGCAAATTCTTTTTCAGTTAAATGTCATAATCAGTAACATGGAAGGATGCAAAAGACAAGACAAATCTATGGTTTGTCTCTAGTATGTCTGTAGGCATTGTGTGTGTGGATGTGGATTATCCAGGGTAACAATGACACTGTTTCTGGTAGAAGACAGTGAAATTGGTGAAATTTCAGACAGGTGTCTCACTTAAGTGTCTAAATGGCCAGACTATGGAGAAGCATGACCATTAATTCAGACATTTTTACTTTGTTTATTTATTGGTCATTTGGGTGAAATATATATACATATATATATATATATATATATATATATATATATATATATACCTGAGGCAACTACAGTAACTTATAGGCTTAGCACAAATTGTGTTTTCATTATTTGGCCTACTATGTGTTGCCTTATTTTTCTTATAAGTTTCATTCTTGCAGAATGCCACTACTGCAGGTATTAA
Organism: Toxotes lorentzi; assembly: GCA_037833715.1. Lineage (NCBI taxonomy): Eukaryota > Metazoa > Chordata > Actinopteri > Toxotidae > Toxotes > Toxotes lorentzi. Next base: position 4,700,565 of record JBBMJY010000017.1, read on the forward strand.
TGCATTTAAGTTACAAAACCGAAAACTCTCTCTGTAATAATCCTCGCCAGAAAAGAAATACTGTGATTCCTCAGAGGAACAGATATTTGGTCCTTTGTTAAAAGTAAAACTGTACTGACAGCTTTCACGGTGCAGGGCTCATCCTCGGCACAGTTGCTTTGTTCCCAGTGGTTTCACTGTAGACACTGCAAATCAGAGTGCAACAGCTTACCTTGTGCTGGGCAGAAAAGCATATGAGTTAACGAGGTGGTCATAAGATGCACATCAGAAGATTTAAATAATTAATGAACTCTCCGCTGCTGTGTCATGTGTAAAATGTGCACAGCCCTTCTCAGTCTGGAGATACACACATACCAACCCTGCTGTGTGATGGCCACAGCTATTTAATTTTAAGGATTTACATTCTACATTTTCTCTGTGTGTCTGAAAGTGAATATTCAAGCCAGAGTTGTGAAACTTGGCAAGGCTGTGAAACTGAGGAAGACAAAGCTGAGCTGCATTTTTTTACATTCAGCCGCATCTTGTTGGAAAGAGTTAGATGAGATTGATAACATTCTCATGTCTGTAGGGAAACTATGACTGGCTACCAGTATAAGAGGTAAAAATAATACTGGGACTTAGAAATCCTTATTAATTTTCATCTGGTCACAGACGTCTGGTTCTTGTGTTGAGTTCTTTATGCCAAAGTGCACGACAACACCCGTGAACTTCAACAATTTAGTCTTTGTTTGTAAAAAACATGGCGCAGAAGGTCAGATATATTATACAGTATGAACCCTACTGATGGAGGAGCATACAGTTCAATTAGAAAAAGGTTATAGCTAAGCCGAAGATTCTCTAACAGCATAATTATTAGAGAAGGGAACAAATGTCAAAGCCCTCATTAAGTCCCTCTGGTGCCAGTGTGTCCAGTGTATAAAGCCAAATGGCCTCTGTTCTAAGTAGGCGGGCATTTATGTCATCCCCTCGATGGCAGCACTTAACCTATTCATGGCCATAAAATCAGACCGAGGTCAATAAGTATGCAGAGCATTTCCACAGACACAGTGATGGGAGAACGAGACATTACATAAAGTGCAAGACAGCTGTTGTTGTACACCTTCTATCATTGATAAGTGAACTCAGCAGTTTGCCCCCAACCTTTGATCTTCACCACAAATATTAGTCTTAGTGTCTCCACGGGGCTAAATCTGCCCAAGTCTTGTCGAATACCTTTTTCACCCAAAATGGCTTGAAGATCTGTCATTGAAAACCAGAGACAGAGATGGAAAACTGAGATCACACAAAGAAAACAAAGAGTAACCTTCACAGCATGTCACGTCAATGTAGAGTGTTGTAGAGCCTGAGAAATAAAACGGCCACAAGAAGCTAAAGCATACTTTCACAGCCTGCTGGTATCATGAAAAGTTATAAAAGCCTAAAAAACTAATGAATATAAGTATATGTGTGTATCAACAGATGAAGACTAGTCTTTTGAGTCATTGTGGTCGTTCTCATAAAGAATTACCCACCATAAGAATTATCCAGAATTATCCACAAAGCACAGAACTTTATAAATATCATATCTCCATCTGGGGTCTAGACTCTTGGGTTGAAAGCATGTTCACATTTTTTGCTTAAAACCTGCTTCTGCATGCATCACCTCCACTATTGTGTATGTGTTTTGTTCGCCATGGTCCTGCCTTTAGACCCCAAACCGCACTAAGTGCAGCCAGTGTGTGGGAGGGCTACTGCTTCTACTGTAAAATAAAAGATAAGAGTGTGTTACTTAATGTATCGGCTAACTTGTGCTAATGGTTGCAAATTGCATGGTGCATAGCTCCAGCAGTTCCTAAGATTCCTGTGCTGAGTGAAGCAGCTTGTTCAGTGCAAGCACCTTAATTTTCTGCCAATTGTGCTAAAGGGTAGTTGTTAACAGTAAGTAGCCTGCTGATGATCAGTACTTTGGTGAGGGAAAGATTAAATAGACTTCTAGCTGCAAGCTCAGTGGATATGCATGTACAATGTGTGTGAATTACCGAATGACACCAGTTTGTCCACCAACTTGCTTTAGAATCATATTTCAGCAGGTTTGATGAACAGAAAGACGTTATGGAAAAAATGACAAGATTGCAGTTTAGTTTTTGACTCTGCAGTGCTAACAATCTGCCAGATAACCTAACCAACTGATCAAAACTGTCACTGTTTGTCTGGCGTTCTCTGAGCTTTATCACTAAGTGTGTGTGTCCTCTACACCTACACGGAGGTGTCCTTAAGTGAGGCATTGAACAAAAGGAGTCTTTCTCAGTTTGCTTTCAACAGTATAAGCTAAAAATACACTGCTGTGTTTTTCTTCTCAGCATTTCACCAGAAGAGCTGAACTGTTCAGTGCTTAATGCTGTTTTCAGAGCTGAATTTTCCATTGAGCCTTTGGAGTTGCCACTAGTAAGTCCCTCTCTGCCTCAAACAGTTGGAAGACTTTTTTGTATGTTTTGTTTAGACTGATGAGTTATGAATGAGGCGCGAGGATTGAGATTTGAAATTCATGTTTTTTTGATCACTGTTCTTCACTGAAGATGTGCTCTTTTGTCAGAAGACAATGTTTTGTAGGAGATGTTACTGTGGGTTTGAGTGTTACATAACCTAGTGTTTGGATTTAATATTTGGCATTGCTGCATATTTTGCCTGCATTTCTTCATCTTGCACGTCTTCACTGGTGCCTTATCTAAAAATCAGAGCTGACATGCCATAATAAAACACTTGTGATTTTTTTTCCAATATTTGTAGAATTCTTCCGTTTTGGTTTTTTTTAGCTGCTCAAAGTATTGTGACTGGTCGGTTGGTCTGTTGGTCGGTTCTTGACTGAAATATCTCAGCGTAAATGACAATGAGATGACCCACAACTCAATAATCAGAGCTGTCACTTCTAATGTGCTGCTATAATGTGTCGCAGTCAGAGGCAAACTGAATCATACTTGAAAACATAATATAACTTTTAATTTTCGAATTGCTGTTGAAATAATATACAAGCTTCAGTCATGAATTGCTTCTATACAGTAACTGAGCATATATATATATATATATATATATATATATATATATATATATATAGATCCCCTCTTTGCATATCCAAAAAAAAGTTCTCACACAGTATCTTCCCTACAGGTTTTCCGTGGTTTC
>JBBMJY010000017.1:4703823-4725549 GCA_037833715.1 Toxotes lorentzi
ATATATATATATATATATATATATATGGATTACCTCTTTGAGTATTAAGAAGACAGTTTTCACACAGTATCTTCACTACAGGTTTTCAGTGGTTTCCCCCAAACAGCAACAATAATACACAACAATCAATGAGACTTAAGCCCTTATGTAACTGTAATGCTTCTTCTCCGTCAGGTCTCGGCTACATCATGCAATTTATTTCTCATGTCGCTTAAACCTGGTGAACAGTAGGGAAAAAAATCCTGCTTCAAATCTCAACTCAGTGTTGGAAAAGAAATATGCTCCATGGCCAGGTTCTGATCCTGCAGATGAATTCTAGTTCCTCATAGGTTCGGATTGGTAGAGGTTAAAGTATACTGAATCTGTAGCCAACAATGCAGGTTGGGAAAATCTGCTTTTGCATTGAAATCAAAATAGATAGACCTTGTATTTCCAGTCAGGACCGCACGGAAGAAAGAGAGGTGGAAAATGTAAAGAAAAAAGAGACTGTGTCAAGACCACTGTGCTGTTGTGAGGCTTCTAATTTCACTATGTTTTGCTTGGTGGATTAAATATTGTGTAATAGAAACCTTTTTGTTTAACGTTGCCCTGATCAAATTGCTGAAGGAGAAAGAGAGGAATTGGGGAGATAGCGAGCGAGCTGGAAGGAGAGAGGGTGAGAGAGGAGAAATGTTTCAGAAAGATGAGAAAAAAAATTCTGGGGGTTTATTCAACTCATATCACTCCATCCTATCTGGACTTATACTTCAGAAAGAAAGTGAAAAGAGTGAGAGGAGGCAGACAAAGGACAAGGATAAAGATGGGATCAGATGAAGGTGAGAAGGGAGGGGGGAAGGAAGGAGGGCAGGCAGAGCAGCTGAATTGGGGGAAGCTTATCGGCGTGACGCACAGCTGGGCCGCCGTCCTCTACCTGTTCTCATGTCTCTGAGATGAAAGCTCTTATAGGCCAGAGGCTGTGCAGAGGTCAACGATCCAGTCTCACCCACGTTCATCCATTGCATCATCCAAACCCCCTCTCAGGGAATGACACTCGTCAGGTTCTGAGCTGTTTTTCTCTTGTTTCCACCCAAGCAGACAATCAGATTTCGTAAAGCTAATGTTATAATTTCATCGCTGTTAATGCCACAGAGACAAAAGTATCAACACAATATTTTTAAAGATTCTGTACAAAAAATGGAAGGAATTTTCTCAGAAGTTGTATGATTGTCAGTGTTAATGGTTTTGTGATCAGTTTTGTGATCAGTATTGTTGTTTCAGCATGAGGTGTGTTGGAGAATGCATGTGCTGCTCAGGGTTTGGAGACAGCTACCCCATTATAGTCACATTCACAAACATGGTAGGCTAGTTTTTACAGCAACATCACATCTGAAGGCATCTGAACACATGCCTCCCGTGCCCCCCGGCTCATAGTTTCTGCAACTTCCCATGGCGGGGATGGAGACAGGGAGGAAAGGATGGAGGGAAACGACAGATGGAGAGATGGGTGCGAGTTTGATTTAGGCACACAATTAGACTTTTGAATTGTGGATGGTGGATGCATGAGAGAATATTTAATTTTTGTACTGAAGCAAGAATATTGAGTAAAATTATTATTATTCATGCAGATATTATGGCAAAGTATAGTCATGACAAGGAGGGTTGCTGCACACGCACAGACATGTGTTGACTGAGAGATGCAGTCCCTTACTTCTGCTCTGTGCCTTGATCGGAGCACTGTGATAGTGACCGTGGTAAAGAAGACAATGTCGAGTTTGCTATTGTTTATACTCTTGGATGGATTGCCATGAAATTTGGTATACATTCAAAAGAATGAGGAGGCTGCGTTTTCTCGTGCAGGATTAAAGCGTACTGAACGTGGGCTAATGACAGTAGCTGTTAACAACTTCAGTTTCCCCAGTAGAATTAAAACAAGTTGGTGGTGTCCTGTCACAATCTGCATAAAATGGAACCTTTCTCAAATGGATGCTATTTTGAGTTTCCATTCACACTGGAATGAATGCTTGCTAATCAATTAGTAGACTCAATGTAGTCACAAATTCCTAAAATCATTTTTCATTCATTTTTCAAATCATTAGCTGTACCATTGGTCCTCTGAGGGTTGTGAGGGGGTTCGAGCCAGTCACAGCTAACTTTGGGCGAGAGCCGGGGTCCACCCTGGACAGGTCGCCAGTCTATCACAGGGCTAAATTATTGTTCCAGGTCAATAAAAAGTAGGTGGCTTTCATTTCCAGCACACCAAAATGTGCCTTATCATCACTGCGCTGAGACACCCAAGGGATGTTGGGCAATTGTGTGACTGCTCGTTTTCTGCAATATAAACAGAAATCATCCTCATAGGAAGGGTTGGTGAGGAGGCTCTATTGTATCTTGCTAAGAGATAAATTGTTCTGTCTCAGTGGACTGACTGCTGTTTGATTCCACCACATAAAACTGACTTAGCGTGCAGGACAATAGCAAAAGACAGCCCGCACTGTGCCAGCCAGAGACCTGCCGATGAATGACCCGTATTTTACCCTTAAAAAGCAATCATAGGAGTTTGATGTACCTTGGTGACTAATTTCTCTCCCTTATAGGCACTGGAAGGTCTGAGGGGGGTGTTGGCACACTCATGTCACTGTACAATGAAATGGAAAATAGAGGGAACTCACTAGTGATGGAGAGAGGAGGAGAAATGAGGGGCTTGGACATACTGAGCATTAATATTTTCTACTCTCTGCCCTCATTTGTCTCACTCACCCTGTTTTTCTCAGATCTAATAAATTTCAGGGACGTGTGAGTAATAGAGAATTAAAAGGTTGTTTACATGCATATATGCCTTCTATGGTGCACATTATTAAAACATTAGATGAAAAAAATAAGTGAGGCTATTACATTTGCAATAACAGGCACCTTATTCTCAAGTTTCTTCTCTATTCACATGAGAAAAGGCAGGAACATTAACCGATTATTAACATTAACGTTGCATCCTGTGAATAACACAACAGAGACATGATTTCCACAAGTCTCAAATCATTCCAGTAGTTTCCCATGAGCCCTGGTGGAAAGACAACAAGTATAAAGAAAATGTGTCCAGGTACAGGTCAGATACATCATGGGTGTTTCTACCGCAGTTCCCACTGCAATCCAATCCACTGCACATTATTATGAGTATTAGCAAGACGACGAGGTGCATAGGTGTGAGGTGTGTTGACACATCAGGGACATGAAGTGTTTTAGCCTCTAACTCATGGACTTTTTTTTATTGCAAAATGTGTTTTAAAAAGACTGATAATAGGAAACAAGCTGGCAGGGTTGGTTTTTGGACCTTGTGTGGGAGTGCTGGTGAGTGGGCTCCTTGTGTGTGAGCATAATGGTATTTGGTGACTCTACTAGGCCTTCATCCTATGAAGTCATAAATTAAACCTGCTTTACAGAGCTGTGGATTCATATTTGATCCAAAGCAAGCTGGTAAAAAAGTGTTAATGTGCTAGAAGCAGCTTCAGTCACACAGGGAGGAAATATAGTGAAGCTTTTCACAGATAAAAAAAAAGCCAGCCAGCTTTCATTTAATGTATAGTATGATTTCAAATATGTTCTAAAAACAAACAGTCTGTGAGAACATTTGGCAAATTAATGTGAACTGTGAACTTATTCCCAGTCTCCACCCTGGTCAATACCCGAAATAAGTTTTCTCATACAGCTACATTCAGCTATTATAATGAGCCCCATTCCCACAGAAAGGTAAGATTAGTTCACTTTAAGTTCCTGCTGAAGGGGAAAATACAAAAGACAGAAGCTTCATTTACATCAAGACCAGGCCAGGTGAATAAATGAATTGATCCCATTAGATGGTTAAGATGTTAAGCCTTTGGCCTAATGGAAATCTTAATTATCACTAATTGCCCCAAAATAGGGCATGCAAAGGTTGTGGCAAGCAGAATTAACAAGTAGCAACAGAGTTTAATGTGGATAAGGATAAAACACACACACTCACACAGAACAGTCAGAAACAGGCTTCCTGCTCTGACGTCCAGAGGGTTAATTTGCCTCAGGCTGCAGGAGAGACATCATTGCAAGGTTAGAGATGTCCACTGGTCTCCCAGGTTCAGAGTGCAGAGAATTCTGGAATAATTTAAAAACCTGATCCACTGCTTCAGTATTCCCTTGCTGGGGCATTTAGCCAGTGAGGCTGCCCACCAACTGCTTAACGGTGTGCATCAGGGAGGGATTTAAAATATCAATAACTAAGACTGACAATTCAGATCTTACATTTTGTGTCCCTGACTAGTCTCGTCATTGTGCACCAGCATGAATTTCAGGCCTTTTCGGGAAATGTACTACTTAATTGGAAATGGCAGAAAGTAAATGACGTCACATAGAGGACAAAAGAAAAGAGGGCGAGGAAGGGGGGAAATGTAGAGGCTGACTTCAGTTCTTTGCCAGACAGTTAAAAGGTTCAAAAGCAGAAACATCACATTATCAGTAAAAGAAAGTCTAAACAAGCAAATGTTTTTGCGTAAGTAGATGCAAAAAATGCCTGCAAGCAATTGCACACTATTAAGTGGCTGGACACAACATGCAGTAGCTGCACAGTTGTGAGAAATTAACATAAAAACCTTAGTTAAACTGAGCAAAAATGATCAAGTGGACAGTATTTGTTGTAGACCTGTGCAACTGCAACAGATTATGTTTTCCTCTGAGCATTAAGTAAATACACCCTGGCATCTGTCAGTCATCTGAAGGATCCTGAAACAACTTTAACGAGTTATGACTCCCTCCACTTAATACTCGATTTGAAAATGTCAGCAGCATGAAAACTGGGGAGAATGGAGAGATGTGGGCAAAAGGACTGTCGCGTATGATGATGTGTTAAACAGAGATGACACGGTTCAGTTAAATGTTTTTTTAGCTGTGACACTAAGCCAGGATTTTGACAAAAAATATTAAAACAAAAGTGTTTTCAGCTGTTCTCCTTTAACCTGCTGATAAATGAAAGTAAAAGCCTTGAAAACCAGAGAGTATTGTTTCAAAACTTGTGTGTTACAGGAAATGTGACAGAGGCAGGAGCTGTAAGTTCATGGAAAAAATCTAAAATCAGTACATTATAGAGTTAAAGTTAAAAGGGCTTTTCGTTTTGGTCAGAAAATCAGATGTATTTACAGAGATTTTGGCACCTGGAGCTAAATTTATTCCCCAGTTACGCAGGTCAAAACACAAGTAAAGTTCCAGATTAGGCTGACGGCACTATCAGGACTCATGCAGCACAAGTTAAAGTACAGGTTGGAAATATGCAGCAGTAGACTGATTGAATCATAGTGTAGTGTTAATAAAAACATAACGGTGAATTCAGTTTATGCTCACGGAAATCAGCTTATGCTAATGAAGAGACACGAGGCTGTGATCTGTTCGATTTAATTTGGTGTCACATCTTACTTTGCTACAGATCTCTGTCCTTTCTGCTGCGTCTCAACTGGAGACATTCACCTCCTTTTCTGGGACAAGACTGATGCTGGGTTGTTGCCCTGCTAATAAAACTTCTATTGCTTCTGGGAAGGGAAATTTAACTGAGGAATCATGTTCATTAGCACAAACAGGGAGACGAGCTGTTCGTGAAATAAATGCAGCTGATTAGAAGGCAGAGAAAAATGAGAAGACAGAGGCAGGACAAGGCGAAAGAGGATGGGAGAGAAGGAGAGTGAATCAAGAAAGATAACTGTATCAAAACTGAGCAAGAGAAAGATACAGAAATAGAGGGAGACAAATAAATGGCAAGAGAACTAATGCAGCATAAAAAGCCAATTTCCTAAACCTCTGAAACCCCCTCCTGGGTGGAAACAATTATTGTGTATGGGGAGACAGTTCTGATTAAACAAGCGAACGCCTTGACAGTGGAGATAAACTTTAGCGCGGATGGGCTGACAGAGTCGTGTTTGCTGCAGAATATGATAGCTAATTCACAGTCGCTGATCAGCGCCTGCAGTGAGAGCCGCAGCGTGGTAAATGACAGTTCAGAGTCAGATGCATCGAAACACAACCCACACTCACAAAACACATCCACACACAACTGCGGGTTGTGGTTCGAAGAAGTCGAGACTGAACTTTACGTGACTTTCCCTCTTATTGAGGATCACACTGATTGCCAGTTTCTCAAAGAAATAGAAATTACGTTAATTGTATTTATTTGAGAGCTATGAAAGGCGGCGTGGAATATCTTACACAAAACTAATTTCAAGAAAAGATGAGTCTTCAAATGAAATTACGGTGGATGGTTTCAGAGTGCTGAGGCTTTGCTGAATAGCATCATCAGATTAGAAAACAAGGGACAGCTATAACAGACTTTCAGAAATCGTCAGCTGAATTAATGAATTAAAAGCGAAGTCCTTCTGAGACCGATAGGAAAACGGTCAACAACAAATTGCAACGCCAAAACTGACAGCAGGGGGGCCACTTTGGCATCTGCTGAAAGCCGTGGATTGTCATTAAATAAATAATGTTAGGCTGGATTGCTTTACTCTTTGAAAGACGCTGCTGTGAAATTGGTACGCTCCTCTGAGGGAATCGTAAGCAGATAATTGCCGCAAAACCGTGCAGGAGTTTCAAATGCGTGATGGGCTATATGTTGCTGTTTGAATTTGGCCACCCCCCCACCTCCCAGTAGTTCACACTATACACTCCGTGTAGCTGAGAGAAACAGCAAAGTCAGGTGATAATTCTCTGTGGGTCATTATGAATAACCCTTTTATTTTGCCCAGTGTATGAGCAAGCAATGAACAGTATGAGTATGCAGTCTCATACTCTTGTTATTTATACGGAATCTTGTTCTAATACAAAGATAAACTGAACTTTTCATCATGTAAGTACCGCAGCTGTCAACATAATGAGATCTACGATCCTGTACTTTGAGGAACATTATCAGCAGCAACATTACATGTAGCCTGAAGCAGGGTGGTGACACCAGTTGCTATGATGCACATCCTTTTTTCTTCCTTCCGTTAAAGCTGGTCTCTCGCACCCTGGTCTCTCGCACTCTATAGATAGATTTCAGTCTCTTTCTTGGTCTTGTTCCAAATATTCATCTGGTTTCCAATGCAACCTATTCACCCTCCTTGTTTATAGATATGAAATGACAAGATAAGTGTGGAGGATGGCGAAGAAGCAAGCAGATGCTGGCATTTCAGTTCTGTAAATGGCAGTTTATAAGGAACAACAGAGGCCAGGGAGTGAGGGGGAGGGGGCAAACATTTCTGGAGCAGCGTTGCAGCCTTTGGCTCTGAACTCATTACGGCTCAAATCAAAAGGTTCTGTGGAAGGAGCATGCCGCTGTTACTGAACTCTCCACCCTGCTCTCCTTATGAAACTGAACTTTTCCTTCCGCCACGTCATTTGCCCCTAACCATACCACCACCACCGACGCCGCCCTCCTCCCCTTCCCCTTCCCTTACTCCTCTGAAGATGACAGGCAGCAAGACTTCACACGGCCTCCTGCAAACTGGGTCAATAACAAAATGAGACTGAGAAGAGTGAGAGGGGAACGAGGAGAGCGAGCAGCTCGTTGCTGCTCCAGTTTTAAGACGTGAATAATAAGACGTAACAAAAGGGTAATCTATCATATGTCGTTTGTTTTAATGGTTGCTCCCTCTCTCTTGCAGTGCGTGGGTGGACACACATTAGGGCTAGGCTGAAAATATGGTCTTTAGCTTCTGCAGAATAACAGTCATGCTGAGGCTCCCTCTGCTGTCTGTTAAGGCAGTGTCATTTTTTCATTGTCAGTAATTGGCAGCAGTGCATTAAACAGAATTAGCATGTGCATTTGGATGTTCTTCTTAGACAAAATAAGACTCTAAACCATATAAGATGAGGCACTGAAGAGCAGCCTAAAGCAGTTTCCTTTTTCTAGAGAAGATTCTGTAATTCTGTCCTCTAGATCCCCCAGAAATCAGGGTTTATCAGGGTTCATCAACATCTTGTACTTAATCTGCAGCTGCAAGTCTTCTGACACACTTCTACCAACCTTGAATAATTCTATTTCAAGAACTTTTTAATTTTTACTCCATTACATTTCAAACACTGGCTCCTTCTTCTTTCTGTTCAAAGCCAGGATCCGGCACTTTACTGTGCTGCATTTATTCAGCACTTGGCCAAGTCACTGAGTGTGCTGAGATGATTATAACAGCTGAGTTCAGTCACATTCAGTGCACCTGCTCATCCTCATTGATATGCATGTTGACACGGAGGACTAGTGTATTTTTGTCTCTGAAAATTAAAACAAAAAAAGGTCAAACCTGCATGAGAAGGCAGGTTATGTTGTCCTAATAAATGCAAAAAACACCCACACAGTTTAATGAATGTCCCGAGCCAAACTGCCGCCTAACAAATCTGTAATTTTTAAATGTGCAAGTGAAGAGGTTGTGTGGGAGTCTTTTGATGTTTACTGTTGTCTGCCTGCCTCTCAGTGCTCAACTACCACGAGGAAAAAAAAAATTCCAGGTGCACAGAAGATTTCAACTTTCACAGTCTGCCTCTGCCTGCGTCACTGCAGCCCAGTGACTCTGCAAAAACTTTAGAACTGATAGCATCATTTGCGCGTTTGAAGAATTTAATATCTCTGGCCCAGAATCACGGTTATTAAATGAATTTATTGCAAAAGTCACACATGCTAATGTGAATGCTGTTAAAACAACGCCTATATGTAATCTAGACATCTAATAAATTTTCACTTGGTTTCACATCCTCCACCTCTGCCTAGCCTACAGCCTCTCCCCCTCTCTCTCCCTGCATGTCTGAGTGTTTGAGTGGAGACAGGTGTTCTGGAGTCAGAGTGGAGCCCACCAGCTTTAACCTCTCCTGTAATCAGGACTAATACCCAGCTCTGCCTCCACCACCCGATCATAGCACGTTTTAAGGTCTGTCTGCGTTTAAGCCATTCTAAGATATATATTTCTTGTTGCCTGTTACTTCTTAGCTAAACCTGTTCTCCTCTTCCTGCAGCCCCCTGTGCCTTGCTCCGTCCCCTGTATTCAGTCCTTCATCCTGTCAACCTGGCTCCTCTGCCTTGGACCCCACACGGCTCAGTTCCCACTCTCCGGACACTCTCCTGAGCTTCACCTCGACATTCTTCCCTGCTCAGAACAACCAGCCAGTAGCCCAGTCCCCACTCCCCCAGCCCAACTGGCTCAAATCCCAGATCTACACTTATCAGCCCCAGCATTCAAGCCAGTTACTGGATGTATGATTATGTACATTATGGGGAAAAGCCATTCTGGTCCTTGAGAACTTGAAAGAACATCAGGAAGGGTGAGGTCATGAAGAGCTTGCAGCAAGGTCAAGCTTCAGCAATAGATTCTCCAGAGACCATCCTCCCGTGACATCTGACAGCCTCTTGTGCTTGTGCCACATGGATGCGGGGCCATGATGACATGTGTTTCCAGCTGTTCCAGCTTCTTTGCTTTCACATTTTCTCTGGAATATGAGTTACTTGATTTGAACAGCAAATGGATTTCGGGTCACTTCATCCACCTCCAGCTGTCTGCAGAAATTAACTCACAATGTAACATGTAGCACATGGGGTGTCACTTCAGTACAGAGAGTTGTCACAACAAAGCAAAGATTTTCTGTCTCAGTCTTGCTGTTTTTACAAGCTTTTTTTTTTAATCATGCCCAAATACTTTGGCTCCGTTTCCAAACAAACACCACTGATTTCTAAAATATGTTTCGTGGTGTTTGTTTTGTGATTTCTCAGAAGAGGAAGTTTGATTTCCACTTACTTTTAACTGTTTGCAGTGCCTCTTGTTCCCTCTTGTTTTGAAAATGGGGTAGTTTATTAAAATTATGTAAATGGTATGAGTAACATAACATCTCACAAATAGTTGCAAGGGAGTGAAAACAGAGCAAAACAGCCTGGAGTTTAAAGGGTTAAAACCAGTGTACATATGTCACCCAAAAACCTGTATGTTTCACTGCCCTAATAGGAACTCAGTGTGTTTCTGAGAATTCAGCTGTGTTTTTATCCAGCAGGTCAGACTATTACAATATTAATCCATAACCAGAGGGACTTGTCTCACAGTCCCAACTGACTCTGGACTCTGCAGCCAAGCTCGGCCATTAAACTCTATTCCAGACCGCTGCTCACAAGTCTGCTCACGTTGAGCCCAACAGCAGATTGCCCTGCCTGCTCTAATGCAGCACCACTATTGGCTCATGGCACACTGGGTATGGCTGAGGCATCATCGGCTTCCTGAAAGCCATTAAGTCTTTTCTACTGCTCAGACGGCCCGCTATAGACCCCTCTGTGCCACAAAGAAAGAGAATGGGAAAGGATTTAAAAGATGGGAGGAAGAGGAGGGAAAGAGACTGACACATCGATGGAGGAAGAACTTGCTTACATAATACTCACTGACAGACATAGTCTGAGCCAGAAGCTTTTTTGGGGCCTTTGGGATTCATATGCACCAGGCGTCGTAGGTTTTATTCACACCCAGGAACAGAAAATCACATCTTTAACCTCATGTGACCCAGAACTAATAGTTTTTTGAGACAGAATAGATGTGATCTAGGATGCATTAGGCTAAAAATCAACTTGTCTTTTCCTGTGCACACACAGCCTCAGAATAAGATCTTGTTCCTGCTGTGATCTAAAATCCTATTTCATTGCTGCACAGCTTTGGCAACAACTTAATCTTTTCTAAACTCAGACTTACTGGGACTCTATTCAACAAAGACACAGCACTCCACAACTGGTGGCTTGTGATTTTAAGTGTTGAGTCATGACCGGTCTCAAAATAAAACTACAACACAACTCTCTGTGCCCAGGGACTGCGGATACATGCTATGTTTAAAAGTTAAAGCTGATATTTGTGGGTTTAAAGTTTTGCATTTAAATCTACGAAGTCGCAAGATTAGTTTTTTAATGTTCATGACTCTGAATTACCTGGAAGAGGTGTCGGATTGCTTGGCAGAGTCAGAGAGATGTACCTTATTTGCTATTACCCTGTCTTGCCAAAATCCAGACGTGTTGGCTCTGAGCTGTTAGATATTTCCTCCAACTCATCTATCACCAGTGTGGTTGAAACACATTTAACCAGATTTTACACACAAAACAAACAGAAGATAGTACATTTCCCTGTTTTTCTTTTGCTATCAGCCCATTAACTTCATGCTGAGCTCAGTACGAGAGTCTCTGTTTTCTAATTTTGTGAACACAGTTAATCAAAATGCTTAGTATCTCAGGTACCATTTCTCAGCTTAAACAAAGTACTTTGAAACATCTCTGTCCCTTTTGTGTCAAAGAAATTTCCTATTTCTATTCAATCATGCACATCTAAAAGCCTTTTTATTCCTCTTTCATAATTAGGAGCTGGAACCAGTGTTCAAAGTGTTGCTCTAAAATAATTATGTAATTCTAAACACAGCAGATAGAGACACTATTGAGAATTTGCATGAGTGAATTAGCATAAGGCTGGTTGGGATTTACTTACAATGCTGCTCTTGTTTCACCCCATTTAGGATATGAGCAGTGTCAATGAAACTAAAAGTATGACTGTGGTTCAGCAATGGAGCAACTATTATAAAGAGCCTGTGAGTGTCTCAAAGTGATTCCCATTGTAATTGTCACTTTTAAGCGCTTTAATCTACGGAAGGTCATGAGTGGTTGAGCAGGGAAAAGCAGACGTGTTCGGTACATGTATGAATGAATCTTTACATCTTTGACAAAGCATTTTCTTTTTTTTTATGCTGGATGTGTTTTTATTCTATATGTGCCATGTCGAGCTCATCAGCGACAAATTTTCTCTGCCTTTCAATGGACAGTAAAAGTTTTTGAATCCTGGTTCTTGTCCCGAAACCAGTTTCAGAGCTTTTAGCAGCGGATGTATAGTATGCATTGATGTACTGTATGTAACTTACAATATGTTACTGAACGTATTGAAAGATTGCAGACGGTGTGACATACGCTTATGTAGCATACAGCTAACTCTTGCAGACATTTCCCTTTGTCTTTTCTCTGAGATTATGAGTAAACATTCTGGATGCACAAACTTGTATTCATTTTTCAGCCTTTTCTCTAATCTTTGATTTTTTGTGAAATATTGGATAATGTTACTTCATTAGGCCTCGAGCTGCTAACAACTAAGAAACATCTGAGACATGACAAGGGTCTCCAGCTAGACACTTTTGCAAGAGGTTGTAAGAGAGTAGAAAAGTATATACAAGTCATTGAATAATTCCTCAGACAGAGAGAAACAAAGAGAAACAAGCACTTTGATTTGGATATATTCAGAGATGTACTGAGACCAGCACAGCGAGCCCCAAGAGGACTGCCTCTTTGACACTTTCTCTGAAGTTGAGTAAACAAAGATTTATTGAAAGAGCATAATTCACAGCCCACACATTATACACACACACACAGATACAGACAGAAAGACTTGGCAAATGTCGCGCTTTCCTCGGATGTGGCAAAAAAAAAGAAAAAAAAAAGAAGTTTTGCGGCGGGCACCTGGCGGAAGGATTATTCTGATTCTCCATCCGTCCGTCTCCATTTCCTCCAAACATTTCTTTACCACCTGGCGTCTATCCAAATGGCTCAGTGACGCCAGTGAGGTGTCCGTGGCTCTGCCCGAGGGAAAATATCTATTATCCCCCCTCCTTGTTTTTCTTGCCTGGCAGAGGAAAAACAGCTCAACGATTCAGGGCTTTCACCTCTACTCTGATAAAGGTTATCTTGGCAATTTAGTGCAGGCGATATCCCATTATGGAGAGAGTTATGAGGCGGAAATCAAATTTTGCTTCCAGTGACTCTGAAGAGAGAGAGGATGAAAGGAGTATGGGACTGCACAGTAATGATACGGTAGAAATTGTTGCATGTGTTTGTGCATGCAAGGATGTGTGAGAGTGTGCATGTGAGTTTGCATCGGTGTATGTTTGCATGTCTGCTATTCTATACAGTCTCCCAGGGATGGTAAACCTGCAATTTCACTATAGTGGAAAGTGCTTTTTACAAACTTGCTTCATTCCACGGCAGACTTATATTATACATGAAAGTTTGCTCAATGGCTAGTTTAAGCCACTCAGAATGATGGACAAGTTGCAGTGAGTGCCAAAAACTGCACTCCTTCTCAGAGTCATAACTGTCAAATTTGAACACACAGACTTCGTTGTTTCAACGTGGCTCCAGTATGAATATATTTTCAAAAATGTGCTTAAAACTTCAGAAGTTTTCTTTAGTATCAATGTAATCCGGAAGTAGTTTACTATACATCCGTGGGCACAATGCTAGCAGAAACAGCTAATAGCTAATGCGGCATACTTTAAATGGTGCCAGTTTGCCAAAATGCTAATAAATGTATTTTTAAAACACACCATATTATACCTCTATCCATTCACATACACATATGTGCCCTGTGTCGGAAACCTGTGACCATAGAGTCCAAAAAGTGGCACAGCTGTCTCAAATTTGTCTTGGCGACATCGTAGGACTTTGAATACTCCTGCCCTAATAGGATCAAGAAAGTAACATTAATTAATTAATAATAATTAATTTACTCAACCACTATTTGCCACTTGGATAATTTATTTGCTGTTCTGCGGGATGAAAAGGAAAACAAACTCCATTTTGCTATACTTTTCTGAAACTGCAGACCCACACTGTACAGATAGCATTCACAAAAGCAAAGCCGATAACTCAGTGTGTGGAGTGACACTTCCTTCCCTTGTAAAAGAACAGGAAATTAGAGAAACACATTACTATCAGGGCAACCAAGAGAACCTACAAAGCACACCATCACATCACACCTCCTGTATTTGTCAGATGCATTATCACATTATTATATTCACAGTTTACCCTACTCCCCGGAGAGCAAAGAAAATATGCTGTTGCAAGGCCCATTCTGCCAAAAAGGTTGCCATGACAATGAGATTTCACTCTTTTTTTCCTTTAGTTGCAGTATATTCGACTCTACAGTTATTAAAATATTACTATTGTAACATATTTGCCTGAGGAAATAATTTCATCTGCTGCTGTGTAGTTTGTGGAACAGTTTTGCAGTTTATAAAACAATTATAGAGAAGGAGTGGAGCCTTTGCACCTTTAAGGTAGCTGGTGGCAACTTGGTTTCCCCACAGAAAACTGCTTGTGTGATGGTGGTCCTCTTACTATCAGGGATATAGATACACATTTAGCAAAACTGGGTAGGATTTTTATACCAAGCTGAACTCACACAGTCTGAAGTGCTTCGAGGACATCATGTAACAGGGTGGTAGGACAACACTGGCTCCACTGTCTTGCTGTTTTAGACGAGATGACCCCTTTTGATGTCACCTCATTGTACCAACTTCTAAGTACTCCAGTGATTTTAAACTTAATTAGTGTCTGGGGTAACTGTACACGCTTTTGCTGAAGTGGTGTTAAAGTTTATAATACATTGGTGGTGAAAGACCAAACCACTACTTTTACTTTAACACTTTAACTACATTTTGTTGGTGATACTTGATTTTTCATGCGGCAATTTTACTTGTAATGGAGTATTTTTTTACTTTGCTGTATTGCTACTGTTACTTAACATAATAACACCCCCAAGGCTTCTTCTGATTGTAAATACTTCACACTTAGCAAGTGATAGTTTTTAGCAACCAGCTGCTAAGTGTGAATGTTCCTCTCATAGCGAGGAAGCCCTTACACCTTTAACCCACGAGTCCAGCAGCTCTTAATGTGATGAGTAGAAGAATATCACAACAGTGACCCCAGCTGGACAGCCAAAACCCTGAGCTCCGATATTATGTCTGGATTTGTTTGGCTTCCAGACGCTTGCTGTACCTCCCACAGCGGTGAAAAAGCTGAAGTTAAACCCCGTCCAGAGGTTTTTAGCTCCGGCCCTACAGCACACAATTACTGGATGAAGGACTGGATACAGAATTTCAGTGTTGGAGATATAGTCTGCTCTGTCTGTGGCTGGTTTTATTCTTACTCTGGCAGTTAGTTTGATCTTTTCTCCAGTACTACTAGTCTTGTTAATTGGGTTCGTTCCCATTTGAGTCATTTATAGAAATAATATCCTGAGTCCTGAGATTTGTTGCATAAATGCAATGTGTCTCTCCATCTCTGTCTCTAACCATCATTGTTCAACAAATATTTAAGCCTTTTCTTGCCCTACATCTGCAATATACCTACATATTTTCGTGCAAGCAATAAATAAACTATAGTCACTGACCCAGTGCTGGCACACACTCATGGTGAATGCAGCCGCGTCAGGTGAACGCCCTTGAGGTTTCCACACCCTCCCTGCTCATCCTAATCAGTGACATTCCTTAGAGCGTGGAAGCCTCCTTTCGAAGTGGAATACATTTTTATTCACTCCAGTTTTTCCTAAAGAATGTTAGAGTTAGAGACCAGATGTGAGACATTTGTTTTTTGAGCACTTCAGCTCTCATCCACAGCAGCTTAATGAGCTCAGTCCATATCACTGTCAACAGTGCAAGAAGTGAGCGCTGGGCATTGCAGAGGTCAGAGTGATCAACTAATCGATGGAAGAGAAATGAGGCATGCATGCTAATCGATACACAGTATGTGTGCTATCTGTTTAATTTAAAACCACAACAATAGTCTTCCAAAGAGGAAGAAGAAGTTATGAGGGATCCTATAGTTATAATTAAACAGGAGGGTTATGTGATTTCTATTTCTGATGAAAGGAGGTTAGTCTGACTTTGTTGCTTTCATTTATACGGTTGATGGTTTGGTAGCATATAAAAGCCAAGTACGTGGGAGAAGGTGAAAGTTTGAAGTGAAGCATATGGTAGTTTCCTGGAGGCAGAATGCATCAGAGCAAACCCAATACATATCAAACTCACAAAAGTACTAGTAGAAAAGACCATACTGTTGCATCCTCCATCCTCATTTTTACCATTTTGTCATTTTTACCATAAGTTAATTATTTTGATATGCAAGGGTCCAAAGAAAATATTAAAAGTGAGATTGAGGAGGTTTTATTTAATACTGGAGCCAAATTAAATCATTTTCACATATTGACAATGCTTTTAATTCAAATGTAAAATGCACCACTTTAAATTACTTGTCAAGATGGACATTTGTGCAGTGTTTTCAGCCGGTCAATAGCCAGGTTCTCCCCACCCAAACAAAAGCACGGCTAGCCGAGCCTCACTCAGTATCCATATCACGACTTGTAGCACCAGCACCAGCAACTGTTTTGTGATTCCCTTTTCTCCTCTCCAGTTCTGCCCCAGCCAGGCATGCTATGAGCATCCACTGAGACGCTTCAGCATAGCCTCTCTGTACTGCATGTATTCTCTGTATTGTAATGAAAAGGAGAGGCGGCAGAGAAGTCAACAAGAGGTGGAACAGAGTCAGTATTCAAAGATGTGAACTCCATAGGGTCATGCGATTCATATTAGCATACAGAGTGGAATACAGAATAAAAACCAATGGAGATGCTGAATGATGTGAATGAGTACAGAAGTGGGAAGCTGTTGTAGAAAGGGAATATTTCACACTTTATTGATTATGTGCTCCGAGTTAGAAGTGATATTTATATGCAAAAATAAGTGGGTGATGTCCTCAAATGTGGCAGTCCCATTTCCGTAGATTGTAGTTCAGACATGTGAAGTAATAACAGTGAAAAATCAAATTTTTGTTATGTAGGTTATTTCTCCAGAGTCGGCTACAGTATAACGGTCTCCTTATCTGAGCCAGACATTGTCCTGCAGCTGTAGGCAATAGTCATTTTAAAATCAACCAGTCAGCTCTAACTTTAAAGCACTTCCAGCCAATCAATAGCCAAAGAAATGTTAAGTTAAGGCCCCAGACAAAGCAGAAAGCTAAGCACAACACAAGTAGGTACACAAGTGGCAATACCCCAGCCACTCGATGCCCATCCTGCAGGCAACAGCAGGTGGGATTCCACACAAAGGCATTGTGCTTGCCAGTGGTTGCCAACCTTTTTGGGCTGAGAGCCCTGTGTTATGTCTAACTGTGACCCTTCTTCTGTGGTTTCTTAGATGGTGGTGATGGTTCAACCGGAAATCATGAAAGAGTGACAGTTTCACTCACTGATCGATAAACATATGCATCGGAAAATGAGTTATTTTGTATAAGACACATTTCTGAAAAACTGTAGTAGTAAAGTGCTAAACCTCATCACCAGCTCATCACGATCATATCACAGAAATATAGCAGCCTGATCTCCATCTCAGCATGTGTGCCAGCGAGGGAGGAGAGGCGATGGACTTTGAGACTCTGTCCTTTTACAAGACTGTTTCAAACAGTTTGCAGTGTCTGCTTGACAATCCAGACACAGTTCATCTCCCACAGCAGCAGGGGTTTTAGGTTTCATTTCAATTTTCTCTTTTTTTATGTGCAGGGCATTCTGTTGGGCTCAGGAGGAGTGAGATTCACTGAAAAGAAAGACCATTGCTTGTGGCGCAGGACACAAACTTCTGGAATTGCTCTAACTCAGCCATCATTAAATACTCAATTTTCAGACCTTGCTGGCTTCATAGTAAATGGACATTAATCATGTTTGATTCAGCGGGCTGAGAGATGACTGGGCGAGTGTACGTGATGGATGTTAAGGCCTCTAACACTACTGGTATGCGAGCTAAATTCAGCTAAGTGGTCTTTTATTGTCAAGGTGGATCAACAAATTTTCTGGGGACAAGACAGGTGAAACAGTGTAGTTGTCTGTCATCATATTATTAATTTAGAGGGTACTAGAGTGTGCTACAAATATATTAATCTTTACCTTTCTTGCGCTGGAGTGCAGCAATCACTCTCTGATATTTATGTAGTGTATACAAATACTAAAGGTGCCTTAATTTAATGGCTCTGAGTTATTTCTAACTTTGGGTGGAGCAGGATCACAGCATATAAAGGACCTTAGTGTTAGACTTCCACACTTGATTGCACCGAGTCCCTTAAGGAAACAGTCCTGATTGAAGGTGTGTGGTGTGCCCCAAGTAAGGAGGGAAATGAGGGTTGTCTGTCCACTTGAGTGCTCGTTTCCCAGCAAAAGAGCTAACTCAAGTGTTTACATAATCAGCAAGGTGTTAGCGTGAGTGTGAAATAAGAGGAAAATTAATCATCAGCCTGAATCTTCACCCTTCACTCATACTTATGCATGGCTGCGTAGCTCATCAGCGAAAGTGCGTCTATTGGGGATACTTTGCAAATTTGTTGCCGTTGCATCATAGCGCCACAGATGTGAAAACTAGGTAAATTAAACTTGTTGTTTACTCAAAAATCCACAAGAGTCTGGGGAGGAAATTGCTGAGACAAGAAAGAAGTGAAAATAAGCGGGACAAAAACAAAAAAGAACATTGTGTGCTCTTGCAGATAATACAACAAAAGACAAGAATAAATCTTGTCTTTTGTCCAGGAGTAACACTGGGACTCTCACACTGAAATTGCATTTTTTGTGGTAGTGTCAAATGCTTTAAATTAAGATGTCCAGCAAATATCATAATTATGTTGTAATGTTTATAATGTTATAAAAGGTTGTACAGATATTGTTTTTATTCTGACTATATTATTCTGATTCTGTTTCCTGTAAACAACAGGTGTGTCCAAACATGTGTCCAAACTAAGAAGGTGCAGATGTTTTAAACAGTTTAAACTGTTAAACAGTCTGAGATGACACAGTTTTACATGTTGACCCAGGGAAAAGAGGAGCCTGAATATGTGGTATTATTTCAAGAGTCATTTTCGGCGTTGTTCCTTACAGTGAACTTGCTGGTGAACAGTTTCATTTGGTGTTGTGTTGCTGGTCACCTGGTGACCAGCAACTAGTTGCTAACTGTCTGTTTTTGGAGCTGAGCAGGCAGTGTACAGTGGTTTATTAAGAGCTTTTTCACTGAAAGCTGCAGCTGCCAACAACCCTATTTTTTTACCTTAAATCTGTTATATACAAAATAATTAGGTACTCGAAACCTCACCTTAACCACAGCTGCAATCAGGTGATGGTAAGTGGTACAGGCGTACCTGACAATCAGCTTTAAGGACCTTCACATCCACACCGTTATTATGTCTGATCAGAGTTGCGCTTACGCTTACACTATCATTTACCACTTAGCCAGTGCATTTTTAGAAGAGTCTGAGGGCCTGTCACTCCACTGAAAATGACTTAATTTTTATTATTTCTGTCTCTATATTCAACAAACCTCTAACAAAGCAATGTAACCCCTACACTCTCTTGCTGTAAGCATGTAACATTGTCATGATGTCAACACCTTGAAGAAGAATAAAAAGCTTTAAGGGTAAATGAGCAACAGCCAGCGAGACAAGAAAAGTGAGAGGGAAGTCCTGCAGGCTTCCTGACCTGGATCCAAATTAATTTGCCAAGTCATACTCTCAGTTGATTAAAGTGACCTTTCCCAGTGGTGTGGTACTCACAGCTTCATAATTATTCTGTCTGGAATTGATCAGACGCTATATTACTAAAATAGAGGAAAGAAGGTGAGAGAGAGGTCTCAGCTCACATTGTTTTCAGTGAAGCCCTGGAAAAGGTTTATGTTCATTGCTGGGGACTTAATGATATGTGTGAGACTGCCCTTGGTATGTCACGAGAACAGAGCTTCAGAAAATCTGAATAATAAAAAGAATTATTAAGGACATTTGGGCTGCTCTGACGGTTGATTTAGATTGATTTTTTTAATGTGAAATCCTGTTATCCTTTATTGATTGTACCTTGCAGTTTTAAGGAAAGTCCACACGGTGGTGCTGCTCCACAATTATTCACAGCAGCTGAGTGTTAACACAGTATTGGCTTGCTAATTAGTTGTATCAGTTCCAGTGGATTGCTTTTAACTTTAGATCTATAGCAGCCTGGCAAAGAACCTCAGAGTGTCCAGGGATGCTCAGTATGATTAACACACTGCCCTGTAAGTCAAAGACAGGTCAATATGCATAAGGGAAACTACTCCTGTGTCACAGTACAATACACTTTTTGTTGATGGAAGTTATCTGAAGCTGCTGTAAACAACTCGGTGTGTTTTGAACTCTGTTCAAGTTGCATGTTCCCAGGTCTTAATTAATATGTGAAATACAGAAATGGAGAAAGGTTTGCAGATAGTTTTCTGTAAAACAGTAGTAATAAGAAATACAGCAGGATTCCAATCCATTCATACTTTTTAAATGTTTTTCTTTCTTCCCTCTATGTGGGCAA
Source organism: Toxotes lorentzi (assembly GCA_037833715.1). Taxonomy (NCBI): domain Eukaryota; kingdom Metazoa; phylum Chordata; class Actinopteri; family Toxotidae; genus Toxotes; species Toxotes lorentzi. The sequence continues at coordinate 4,723,965 of JBBMJY010000017.1, forward strand.
GATAAAGAACACATTCTTATTATTTTAACTCTAATGCGACAGACACGTTTCAAGTGTGTCTGCACTGAGAGGAAATCCGAGGCTTGAGGAGGGCACCACTCGCCCACATTTGCACAGCAGCTGACCAGCAGCGCCTGGCTTTGCAGAAATTGATCGGACTGGGTGTGAATGGCTGCTCTCGGGCAGCCAATGGCTGAGCACCGGATGCGAGATATCCGCTGCAACAACAAGCGCTCTGTCCCCCCCCCTGCCCCCCCACCATCCCCACCCCCACCCACCCCTTCAGCTTGACGCCATTTACAGCCCAAATCCCGACCTCCTCTCCGGAAAGAGCAGAAAAAAACACTCACACGAGAAGAAGTACTTGCAGCCCCTCAGAGTCCTGCGGATAAGACGCACCAAATTAAAACTACTTTGCAGCTGGAGTTTTGTCACTCGCTTCTCACTCTCTCTTTTTTTTCTTCTTCTCCTTGTTGCAAGAAAAAAAAGTGGAGGCAGATGAAGTTTACTCTCCGGCGGTAACTGAAGTTTTCGCCTGTTTTAATGCCTCGTGCTCTTGCGCAAAACACGGGATTTGCGTCTCAGCGCCGCTCTTTAATGAAAATGCGATCTGCGTGGAAACTTTGTCAATGGATTTTACCGACGGCTTTCCCGACTGAACTGCTGATGTAGAGAATAAACGCTCTCTCAATTTGGATTTATTTCACCTGAACGGGGGCTAAAGTGTCGGCAACACGGTAAGCGTACTCTTCTATTAAATGCTCGTTTTTAAGCTATGTATTTATTATATAAAGTTGTGTCATAAACGAGTCTTTTTGTCGCATGTTTGTCAACAGTGTGGCCTGTTTCCATCTCTCCTCCGCTTCCTCCAGCTACAGGGTTAATACAATGTTATGATTTTATTAGAAAGGGCTGGCGCACTTATAACCACTGTGGAGCTTCTTTTCCGTGACTGTTTCTAATGTAAAAGTGAAATTCTCCTCTAGCGAAGACAGGTGCTTTTGCTTTATGCCATATTTATGCCTTTCCCAAAGTTTTGTCTAATGTCTAATTTAATGGTAGTCACACTGCTGGTGTCTGATTTACTAGGAGGGAGTCGTGTCCAAATGTGCACATGTGTTTGCTCTCATGTGCATTCACATACCATAGACTCTCTGTTTCCTCCCCCTTATGTACACTGTATATCTACAGAGCTTTTATGACTCTATGCTACTGCACCCATGTGTATTTGCCATGTAAATCAGTTACACACAATGGAAAATACTAACTTATCAGTGGTGTATCAGAAACAGTACAACTTCTATATTTAACTCAACGTGGGGTTTAGAGTTTGTGCTGCAGCCTTGTCATTTGTCAGGTTTTCCATGCAGAACCTTGTTCTTGTAATGTATTGAACCTGTCATCAGTTTGTTTCAGTTTACTGATCATCAGGCCTTCACTCACCCACCCACTGTAGCCTACATGGCTTGCACACATGGCCTGTAAGGAGATGAGGGTTTGTAGGGGGGGGAGAGGGGGAAGGGGGGGGGAGGGGGGGGGGGGGGGGGGGGGGGGGGGGGGGGGGGAGGGGGAGGGGGGGGGTGGG
>JBBMJY010000017.1:4725649-4749348 GCA_037833715.1 Toxotes lorentzi
CACCCACCCACTGGAGCTGGCGGGGATTGCACACGGGGATGGGGAGGGGGTGGGGGGCCTTAACCCCCCCCCCCCCCCCACTCCACCCAAGTTAAAGGGTTGAAATTTGCGTGTGCCTTGCAAGCCCTTCATATGGAGAAGAAAAGCTCATAAATCCCAAAGAACCCTCATGCATGCTCACAGACAGCAGTGCTACACTCCCACCACCACCCTTGAGCGCATCACTCGAACTTTACATGGGCTCTTTCATGCTCCAGACTTTTTGTCTTGCCACTCATCTTCTTTTCAAGAGTGGCACAAATGTAAATGTGTTAGAGTGGGGAAGGTTGCTGCGGGGCATTTGTCATGCAACAAACAAAAGTCCTAACTGTATTGTCACCCCCACCCCCCCTCCAAAAAAAAAGGCATTTGAAAGGTAATTAGCACAGTGAAGGAGAATTAAGGCCACAACTGTCAGTTTCTTTACTCTGGTGTGATATATTGGTCAAAACAAGGCTGTGAATTTGAATATGTGAGATTAATGCAGAGTGACCGTGTAATATGCTAATCCTTACTCTCTCCATACAATGAATCAGCGAGATAACTGATCTGGGGCCGTGAGTTCTTACAGACTCCAGTGGCCAGACTTCTTGTTTAAGGTTAGAAGCTTAAAAATGTACACATGGTATTGAATTCTTACATCAGAAGGCTGTCCATTATTTAACAAAAAGCCATTTAGTTTCCTCCTTTTAGCCATGTAGTTGACTGTGACATGTGCTTTAACTTTCCATGTCTGCATTATCTGTTTCACCCATATCAGTCTAAAGTACCCTGCTTCCTTCAGCCTTCAGTAAACATCTGCATACACAGATGCCTCTGAGAATGGAAATATTGATCCCCTGAGATATTTAATGTAGGAAATAGCACGAGCATGTGTCCATTAAGGCCACAACTAAGCATTATTTTCATTATCAATTTATCTGCTCCTTATTTTCTTGATTCATCATTTTGTCTGTAACATGGACAAAAAATTCCCATTATGATTTCCCACAAGATGGATGTCTAATTTCCCCCTTCTGATGTCGTGCTTTGTCTAACCAGCCGTTCAAAACCCAATAAAATTCAGTTCACTGTACGAAAAGCATGAAATCCTCACATTTGACAAGCTGCATCCAGCAAATCTTTGAGGTTTGCTTTTTAATTAGAAATAAGAAAGATAGTGACAGACAAATGTTGCTCTAATATGGTTGTTTTCTTGATCAAAAAAGAAAAACTGAAACTTCATTTAAGAAGTAAACTTGTGTAGTTTTGGCAGTCAATAACAAAAATAGCTGCAGATTGCTTTCCTTTATTAATTTTCTGTTGAGAATTTAAAGGTATTTTAAGCCTTTACCATAGGTAGTAGAGAGATAACAGGAAATGAGGGAGAGAGATGCAAGAAAAGCCCCACTCTAGATTGCTAGAACTGGGGATGCTACAGTTCACGGTCGCCATCTTAAGATATGAAGGTGCTCTCACAAATTCATTTTCTGCTTCAATTTTCTGATTGACTAATTAATCGTTTTTAGCTCTGTGGTCCAAGCCAGCGCTTGCATTTATTTTTTAGTTTGGTTAGTCATTGCCGTGTCGTACAGTAGGTGTGGGGAAACAGGAAGTATGCAACAACTGGCGGGGAAGTATCTAAATTCAATTGAGCAAACAAGTTTTGTTTATAGTGGACGCAAATATACTGTTGCTGTTGTTCCTTAGCTTCACTGCTGAGTGAAAGGAAGTCTCCAAAAACTGATTCGAAAGGCCCAACCACCCCTTACTACTGGCTTCAGACATTTCATCAAGCATGTAGTCAAGCGCACCCATGCCAGTCCCCAGCAGTGTGATGTGTTTGTTAGCCCTTATTTCCATAGTGGTGCTTGTACAGATATCAGTTAAGATTTGCATGGCATCATTTGCATAGCCTGTCACAGGCAGATATAAACTGTCTTTTCTCTTTCACAGGACTTCAGATGTGTCCCATGCCTGCCAGAGTGGCCCTTCAGTCCCGAGATGGATTCCAGAAGTCAGAACGACAGCGATGGGGGAGGAGGACACCACGGGTGGTCACCGTCATCGACCAGCTCGCCAGACGTGCAGCATGACGAAAGGAGGTCTCCGCAAACCCGCAACGGTCCGCCGGATCCTGGATTGAACAACGGGCAGCCACCCCATGCTCCTGTTGCCTGCCTAGTGCTATCTCTGGATCAGATAAGGATAAGTGGGAGTAGTAATGAATATACAGAAGGGCCCACAGTCGCCCAAAGGTCTCCGGCCTCTCAGCAAAGGCAGCAGAAGAATGACTTGATGTCATCACCTGGTTCACGGACAAGAGGGCAGCAGGAAACTCGGGAAGAGAGGCCTTATAATATCCGTAACCTGCCTCCATTGACTCAGCATGGAAATGCAAATACTTCCATCTCTCCCAGGGAGGGTGTGTTGCAGTCCTCTAGTGTAGAGGACTCCCTGAGTAGCATCAGGACCAGCGTGGGGAGCACTTCTTCAGGCCAGAGGCTCATCAACAGCCTGGCAGGCGGCGACCAGATCATCAGAAGCCAGCCGAAACGCGCAGAGCTGAATTCAGAAGAGTTGAAACCCCTGAACGACGAGTCCAGGGCGGTGGTGGCCGTGCCGGGCAGTGGAGGCTATAAAAATCTTGGTAAACACTCCAACAAGTGTGAGAACTGCGGTCGGTGCCAGTGTTCAGAGTGCAGTCGCCCACGGGCGCTTCCCTCCTGCTGGATGTGCGGTCGGCGGTGCATGTGCTCGGCGCAGAGCGCGGTGGAGTACGGGACATGCGTCTGCTGCATCAAGGGACTTTTCTACCACTGCTCCAGCGACGACGAAGACACATGCACTGACAAGCCCTTCTCGTGCACGCAGTCTCACTGCTGCGTCCGCTGGACCACCGTGTCGCTCCTCTCCCTGCTCTTCCCCTGTCTCCTATGCTACCTCCCAGCTAAAGGATGCGTCGCCGCGTGCGAGAGCTGCTATGACCGAGTCTCACGACCCGGCTGTCGGTGCAAGAATGCAAAACCAATCCACTGTGAGGATGTTTGCAAGCAAACGTAGACGAGGTGGTGGTTACGTCTGATGAAATGCAGAAGGATGCAGAAGAGTCCGTGTTGACTGAACTGATTAATGTTTCGGCCCTGTAGTAGTGGAAAGGTTTGATAAGGAAGCAAATGATGCTGATGCGCTTGAGTTTTTGTGTTTTCCATCACACATGCCTACCAGGTGTGCACTGGAGGTGCATTCACTCGCCCTATAGCATTATGAGTTTCACTTGAAAGGTAAACCAAAAGAAGCGCTCCACATGTTTAAAGGTATGAAGACATATTTGACTACTGTCCTGCAAACTAATTTCTTCATGTGCCCAGCTATAGTGTTGTTGCTAAGAGAGTCCAAATGGATCGCCTTTTGTTTTTAATGTTTAATACAACTTATATGCTAAGAACAGACTCCTGTTACTAACTATTCGTAAAGTAGTAAATGCAAAGGGTATGTACATTAGAAAAAGAGTTTGACAGATGTTTTATTTTTGTACATATAATATGTCAACTGTGAAAAGTTTTCTGCCATACCAGAGGCACCTTGATAAATTCACATTTATATGAATCAGCAAACATTCATACAATGTTTTTACATTCACTGGAATGTATATCAATCATTTTTATGTAATTTACAAAGGAAAAATCTTATCCCCTCTACTTGTAAATTGTACAGTGACCTTTTATGAAAAAATATTTTCTAATTCCAACATTGCTTAGTGTAAAGTAAAAATATATATATTTATTTGAAGGTTTATTATTTTATAATGAAAAATATTTATTTTGAGAAAGCATTGTTAAATGTGTCACCTCTTCTGTAGTCGCTGCAGATCGGCGGTGACCTGTAGGAGTGTCAAGGCTGGATGGTTCACTATGAATTAGAAGACAAATATATTAACGTTTGAAATTAAACTACCTTGAAGTCTGATGGATCGCTTTTCCTCTTTTTTTTCTGCATTGTTATTGTCTCTCTTGATGCTCTTTAAAACATATTCAGGTAATGGAGAAACCACTTAAGACGAGTTAGCTGAACATGTAGAAGTGCCATATTTTGTTTGTGTTCAGCCCTTTTTTTTTTGGAGACCTTTTCCAGATAGCAGGCTGAAGCACCTGCATCAACGTTTTTAACTGAACCTCTGCACGAAAATCCCAAGCAGAGCTATCATCAGCCCTGCCCTGCCCTGCCGTTTTGTCTCTGTAGCGGAATGACTCCATGATGTTTACAGAGATCAAATGAGGAAACAAGGACGTATTAATGTTCACCTTGGGCCCTCTTTAAGAGAAACATCTGGCTCTGATAGAGCTGTGTGCATATAGGAATGTGCTCATGCGCACCAGAAAATGATTTGTATTTCTTATTTCTTATAACTCAAGTGCTCCACCTGTATTTTTTGCAAATATGCATTCGTGTTAGCCTACTATTACACCCTGGCCAAGCTTCAAGTTCATCTCATACACGTTCCTCTGGATCCTGCAGATACTAGGCCCTTTTTTTTGTTTTGTTTTTTTAATCAAAGGTTTGTTCAGGAATTCCTTGGTTGTGAATGTCCCTGCAGGCGAAACATAAGCCTGAAACATAAGCCCCTGACACTTGTTGACAGCATACGGACGTGTTTGCGGCACAGTATGTATTCAGAGCTGTGACTGACATGCCAAGGCCCAACCTGCACTCACTTGTTTGTTATTCATCCCGAGCCTTTCACTGACGGAGGGGGAGGGAGGGGTTTGCTTTACATAATTATCAACTTTCACCTATTTTACAGCGGTGAGCGGAGGAGATGGAAACATAACGGGCAGAATCCCATTAGAGACAGAAAAGGGAGAGTTGATCTTGTGTTTAGTCTTTATCTTTCCAGTTGCAGGCCTTCTCTGTCTCTGCATTGTCTCAGTTGTGAATGAAGAGGGAAAGGGCGGGTGTGTGTGTGTATGGGGGTGGGGGGGGGTTTAGGAAGAGGGACCGCAAAGGGTTAAAAGCATCACTTTGAATGACAAAGACCTAACAGTTTACCCCTGTATTCAGCCCGGCATGCATTCATCCTGTTTTCAATAGTTGGGGGTTTATTTTGGCTCCCCAACGCTCCTCTCAGCTACCTGCTCCTACTTGGTATTCCCATAGGGAGATGGTTGTCTTGTTGGGGGGTGGGGAGGGCAATTGGATGGATGTGTTGAAGAAAAAACATAGCCCTGTCTGTTGGAATATGCAGTTCAAAGGCAAAAGGAGTCATGCTAATCAGAAAGTACATTAGAATCTCAGTTGTGAGCAAAATGCTCAAAAAGAATATGGGCCCGCACTTAGATTTTCTCAGGTCATTTCAGTTCCTATGTGCTTTTTTTCCCTCGGTGATCTGAAAGGGTTTTTTGACAACATGCTCAAGTCAGAATTTGTCCACAAAATAATTAAAAAAGAATAGCAAGCAACTCCAACAAAAAAAGGAAGAGTTGATGCATAAAAGTATAAAGACAAGAAACACGAGTGCAGAGAGATTGTTTATCTGCCGGCAGTCCCAGTGATTTGGCAACAGAGAGTAGCAGGAGCAGGAGGTGGAGGGGATGTGAAAAAAAAAAAAAGCCCCCAGAACGGCTCTCTTTGTTGGTTTTAGCTGCCGTGGCCCCTGCGGTTCATGGCGGCTGTGGGGCAGAGGGGCCTATTCACCCTGCTCACCAAGGCAGAATGCAGCACAGGAAGACAGGAAGGAAGCGAGGCTATTCTTCATGGATGCATTGTCTGTCTGTCTGTCTGACGGCCAGGCTTAAGCAATCAAACAGCACTGTGAGAGAGAGAGGCAAAGGGTGGTGAGGGAGATGTGCGCCACCATGTGAAAACTGTAACAAATATATAGAGAAGGTGTTCTCATGTTTGCTGCAAAAGGCTTTAGGATACTTCTGCTGCAAGTTTCAGTTCATGGTGAAAGTAAAGACATCTCAGACAAGGAAATGCTGCTGAAATGTGACACAGCACCTCAGAGTGTAGGGTTAAAAATGTAATATACATTCAGGTGTTTCCAGTGAGAAAATAATTGTAACTTTCACAGTGTAACTGTGTGGTTTATTTTTGAGTTTAAGGAATGAGAAGGCAGTTTAAGCAGTGACAGTGCACCAAATTTTTGAGCCAACTGTACCAGTTCCTGTCAGCTGTAAAAGTCCTGTGCGCTTCATACTTACAGACGCAGTTACCTTAAATCTCTGCCTGTTAAACACATTGTGTAGATGATGTGACTCTAAAACATTATGAAATACATTATAAAACATCTTGATCATAACCTGGATGATGTAACAATGAACTCAGAATATCACTAAATGCAGATTGAAATAATTATTGTATTAAAAAAGAAAACAGTGAAGAACATTTACACACTGTGGTTTGATGCATGTGAGTGTTGCAGAGTTAGAAAATTCAGGTTTTTGAAGAATGTGCAGAACATAGCATTTCTGTCTTTGTGTTTGGACTGATTGTGATTTGGAGCCTGATGGTCAAACTGTTTTTTGATCTTTTTGTAAGCATCTGGACCTTGAAGTTCAACAGTGACAACAACATAAACTTTCTTTGAGTTACTCAACCTTCAGTATTAAATTGAGAAGATGCATTTAGTGTTTTTAAGTCGTGTCTGGGAGATGTACGCCTCAAACACCTGCTTCCTAAACCAAACCTTGTAATAGGTCAAATGAAGATCAGATTTTCTTGTTGGTTTTGTGATCAGGTGTACACATTGGCTTAATGCATTCTGGGCCGAGGTTGTTGCAGAAAAGTCAGTTTAACATTGGTGGAAAGAGAGGCTATGGTGCTAAAACCCAAAACGTAGGCGTGAAAGAAAAAAGTCACCACGCCTTTCTCCTCTCTACCAGTGAAAGCATTTTCTCAGAAGCTGAACTTTTCTTTCTTGTTTTCCGATGTGGGTGGCTGAGAGAGGCACACGTCTCGAGCTCAAAGCGCATCCCCCCACCTGAATGTGGTTTTACTTTCCATTGAGTTTGTCCTCTGCTGGTGTCACACTTCACTGTGCATACAGTCGAATTACATAGAGAAAAGAGCTGAATTTTATTCTAGGAAGTTAAATAAGTGATACCCGGCCAGCAAATTCTCCACCTCATCTTTTTACCTTGCTGAGAGACAATTCCCAAGCGCTTAAACGTACAGAATTTCTCCTTTTATATTACAACTGTTGCCTTTTTTGAAATTTCAGATGCACTTTTTATAGACGAGCTGGGAGACACGTTCACCTCTGCAGCTTTGGGAGAGAGTACAGCTTTTCAAGGTGAATTACGGGGCACGCCTGCAGCTAAAAATCGAAATCTTATGCAACCCAGCTCTACCTCAGTGACAGCTGAACTACTGTTATGCCTTGAGGAGGAAGATTAAAGCAGTAAGGAAGGCAAAGAGAGCAAATAGAGGGAGCAAGAGACACTAGAGAGTGTATCTGTCATAAAAGTTTATAGGGTGTGTTGGAGATGGAGGGTGTGTGTGCAGCATAAAGTGCTGCAGACAGGTCTTTGCGCATGTTGAAAGTTCAAAAACCTGGACCCGAATGTATGCATGTGTGCTCATGTTCATATATGCATGTGTGCTCTTGCACACGTGTGTGTTTCTGTCAGCATAATCAAGTCTTTCGCCCAGACAATAAAAGCCCGACTGGAGGCCCAAGTCTAATAACAGCACTTAACTTCAATCCACCACAGGAAGTTGGCTCATCTGCACGCGTACACACACACACACACACACACACACAAAGTCGGACCGTTGCTGACAGCCAGTGGATATTTGTTGGCGACACCGTGGCTGCAAGGCTCTTTACAGCTTAGCGGCCAATTGTTGTTCACTCAGATACACACACGCACACACACACTAAGAGCTTAGAGCTTCAGTTGTTATCCTGAAAGGCAATCCTGATCCCTCTGCTACACAGTAGGACAGACACACATAAAAAGAGGAATTAGTGCGGTCTGACAGCTCACTATACCACATTGCATTTAGTGTGTGCATGTGTGCGATGATGGCAATTATGTGTACGTGGGTGTGTGTGTGTTTTGGGAAGGTACATACACATGTGGATGCATGTGTGCAATCAGACAGCAGACAATTATATACTAAGAGTTTATGTTGTATGAGGAGAATAGCAGCCATTTAGTGTTCATATACCTTCAGCTGCACACTGTTTGCAGACTTTACAGAAAAAAAACTAGGTCAGTTACATCAAGAGGAAAACAGATACTGTGTCCTTAGAAATTTTACAGAAATTATTTGAGATTTCCTTTTCAGTGCCATAAAATAAGAGATTTAATATGAAAAAAAATCAGTTTTTCAAAAAAGCTATCACATGTGCAATGTACATTACTGGTATTATCATTTAGTCAACTAAATGCCTTAAATCTAAAAGTGTAATGGCTGCAAACTAAATTGTGTTAATCATTTTGACAGATAAACTTTATTTTGCAACCAAAGATTCACGGAAAACATTAAAGCTGCGATCATTATTATTATTGTTGCTGTTATTTGTTGCCCTCTTTACGGTTTGACACAATTCTGACGTATTATCACCTGATAAAGTTCAATACCAGTTTACACATCTAACAGCAGCGATGGGAGCGGTGAAAGTGACCCAAACCATTAAGGTTGCTGGCTGTAAAACCAAACCAGTGAGCTGGAAGATGTTAAAATGCAAAGAGAACCGTGGAGTCGGGTTGAAATTTTTTAGTCTAATACACTGCTGGGGGTCAGGACCCTCCAAGGCTTTGCAGGATGAGTCTAAAGGGGTTGTTGAAAGACAGGCAAGATTTGAAAGAAGACATTAAAAACATTCCTGCAGCACAGATTGGTTTGTTTTTTCAAATGGTTTCTTTAACTAGGTGAAATACTGGAGAGAGTTCACTGTTCAGGACTCACCTGTTCAGCTGAAACAATCTGAGATTCTTTGAATGCTTTTTGGGCTATAATATGTCAAAAACGTTGAGAACAGATGGTTAAGTTACATACTTTGATGGCTTACACAAGCCACTTTTAAGGCATGCTACAAGGATCTGTCAGTACAATGGGGAAACGTGCAGTGGGGTTTACGCAAATATATTTCCATATTTGAGTTTGGGCTTTTTTTCTCTCTGTGTTTTACAGGCCAGGATTTGCAAACCACAATCCTCTTTTCCAGGAGCAGTGGCATCACACCATGAATGGTGTCATTGAGATCTGGATTCAATTATTCAAATTTCGTCACAAGGAAGGAAGTAAGTCCAGCGAGAACATTTGCAAGTCAAATCTACATACATATAACGGGTGTATGTAAAAATATCATGTAGCAGACTACAACACACTCACACATACATTTTAAATCTAAACTGTGAAGAAGAGGATGATGTCAGACCTGTAAAGTTAATGTCCTTCGTCCTAACTGGCACTAATCATCGTTAGTGTGTGCATGTTAAGAGACACCAGAGAGAGGAATTCCAGAGGAATTGCAGTGTGATATTACCGTACATGTCTCCATTGTCACTCTTCTGTTGTCAGCTGGAGATCGGCGGTGAGGAGAGAGAGTGAGATCATGTGGAACAAAGCCGTGGAAGAAAAAGATACGATCAACCTGTGTGCCATTCGGCTCCATTAAAAACAGATTTCCTCCCTCTATGGCTCAAACTTAACGATGCGTTGGGTATGTCTTAGTGCTTAAAAGACTGCATCTGAGACAGGCTGCACTGAACTGAAATGTGCCATTATGTGTGAAATACTGAAATACTCTTGAGGCTTCCAGGCATGAATTTAATTGGATTTTGCCTTTTGTTAATTCTAAGAAAGGCAGTGGCACACACGGAGCATCGTATCTTTTTAAAACGGCTCTCTTTTGACAGCAAAGTCTGCAGGAAAGTCAGTCGCCTCTTTCAGCTTTACACTGCAGTGATATGATGCTCTTATTTCAGTTTTTCAGAGCTTATATATTATCTGTGGCCTATTATAGCAAAGGACTGTACTTCCCGCCAGTTCTTGTCAAAACCGACTGTTTTTCTTGGGTGCACCACTTTGATCCAGACTGACATATGTCATCAAAAGTGCTCGTGCAAATGTTGGCCTGCTGCTGAACATGGTGAACATAATATGCTTAGCATCAGTATGTTAGTATTGTCAGACACATGCTTACATTAGCATTTAGCTCACAGCAGTGCTTTAATCTCAGAGGTGCAGTCTCACAGAGCTTCTAGCATGACTATGGACTCTTATACTACATCTAGACGGAGGGCATAGTGTGGTGAGCAGTGTGTTAGTGGAGCTCAGGTGTGTGTGCAAGCAGGGTGGTCAGGCACAGTTTTGGGTGTAGGTCACCTGTGCTTTGAAAGCACTCTGAGTTCGTTACGTGTGTAAAGCTCTGGAAAATAAATGTTGAGTGTAGAAATCGGGTTCAGGTCACGTGTATGGGAAGAGAGCGCAAGTAAAACATGAGCTACTATGTGGCCTGTGTAGGCAGCTGGATTGATTAAAACGTATTAGAGTGTATCTGCTCTGTCAGACGTGCGTGACAGGCAACTGAGAAATGCTGCTGAAATGCTTTTTGTGTAGGCCTGCTGTAAATCTTGTGAAGATAGCTGAATCTAGATTTCCTAAGTGTTATGTCAGTATAAAGATCAGAGCATATGTGAACTCACACCAATCACTGTCCTGAAGTGTGCTGTGGCTTCATACTGCTGCTTTTTGACACATTATTTAGAAGTGTAAACCACTGAATGTGTGCATTCACGCAATGCAAAGGAAATGGGGGGATGTTTTACAGAGACATCAAACAACCTTTGTCCTGTTTTGGACCAGCTACTGATTGTTTATCAGTACGTGCATTTATTGTGCAAATAAATGTGAAGGTACGTTATAGTTTGCTCCTCGTTAAAATGTGAGGCAAACCTCCGTTCCCGATGCTCTCTGCTGGAGGAAATTGATCTCTTGAGTGTGTCAGACAGCTATGAGAGCACTGCGAGCCACGGGGTCTTGTTACCATTCACAGGTGCGGTATGCTGACAAGCTGATGATGACTGCTGAACCAAGCCTAGGTGTGTGCGTGTATGTATGTATGAGTGTGTGTGTCCATTATGAACACATGAGAGTATGCATGTGTGTGTGTGTGCGCTTCCCCAACGCGAAGACAGAAATTTGTCAATGGCTGCAGAGATTGTCGGCATACTTGAGATTCCTCCAGATTCCAAACAACCAGTGACAAGACAGGAGGGAGAGAGAGGCATATAAGAAAGAGGCTTTCTGCCAAAGCTGTCCACTCTGCAGCGAGCACAGGTGCAATGTTTCACAAGATAAAGGCTCCTCTGTGAGGAGAGGCATGCTGCCTTATAGCCACGTTATACAGAGAATATGTGGGACATGCAGCTTTGAGATGCCAATGTACAAAAAGGGCAATATTTTCATGGATATCAGTGATTGCAAAACCAAGGAGGTATATATTAATTGGAGTTACATAAAAGAAGAAGATATTAGTGTTCTCCAGAAGGTGCTTTTGTTACGACTGACTGTGTCAGTAAGGGAAATGCGATTGGTGCAATATCTGTGTGGGCGGGAAACTAGCAATAGTTTGTAACATGACAATCACGCAGGCGGGTGACCAGTTGACGAGGCCATGTTGTCAGTTGTTGTGTAGTTCATTCTGGGATTAGAGGAGCGTTGTTGTTGTTGTTCCGTGGTTTTACTTTGTCGTAAATGCTATCGCTCTCCTCCTGTCCTTGTGTTAAGACAGCTGTGGTATCGTTACAGCATGCATTTCCTCACAGAGAAATTCAGAGAAATATTCAGTATTTCGCATGTGTGAGATGGTTACTGGAAATTTCATAAATATATGCCGTACTTCCCTTATAATAGCTGCCCCAGCTTCAAATTCAGCTTTTCTAAGGGCATTTTAAATATGGTCAAAAATGATGTAGCAATTGCAAAATATAAGTACATGTTTATAGAACTTACCGTATGTACTGTCTCTGATTTGCTGTAGGCCACTAGACAGAGATTGCTTCATTGCTGGGACCCCAAAGTTAGAGCAAACAAGCCACACACTTAACATGTCATTTCACAGCGAGGCGTCTTAAGAAGCAGCACTGCACCTGGCCCACAGCCAAGAGCAACAGAATTCCTTCAGCTTGGAATGCCTGCTTGATTAATATAGAAAACAGAGTCTCGCTTGAGCTCATTTGGTGCAAGTTAAGTTGCCTATCAAAATAACGAGGCACAACTGCCACGATGGGGGAAGGAATGACCATTTAAAGTCGGGGCACTGCAATTGGCTTTTTTGGCTTTTTGGAGATCTGAGAATCAAAACACGGGATGTAGGTGTTTTTTTTCTGTTTGTTTGTTTTTTTGCTCAAAGCTCTTAACAAACCAGACAGTAAGAACAATGCACTTCCTGTAATTTCTTAACCGCTCACACTTAATTGACTTTGTGTTATATAATAGCTAAAGCAAAAGTTAAAATCAATACCCAAGTCTCCAAGGTCTCATGAACGCACCGCCATTAACATAGATTTTCCTCCTCGCACGCCGACACCAACACTGGATGAATAACACATGTGGGAGTGCTTGTGCTTTAGGAATTTTGTGTGAGGTGTATGCATGTTTGTGTTTGTGTATGTGTTTGCCCTAAGAGGAAGTTCCTGTGGTGAGATCGTCCTAAGCTGAACACACACACATTACTGGAAATGCTCTGGAAAACAACTTCCTGTGGTCACCTGTGCTCAATGACCCCGAAGAAAGAGACCCTTACAAATCAAAACGCACTGTCTCTCTCTCTCTCGCATATACACTCTGTACTACCCGGGCTGTTGACAGGGTTGTAGCCGGGCCTTGGCTGTGGCACACAAGGCAAGGAGGATGAATGGAGTCCTCAGAAAAGCCTTCAGTGTGACGGGCAAGAGAGAGAGGGAGCCCAGCAATCCTTTAAATCTTGTTGACACTTTCAAACAAGCATTTCTTTTTCACGTGCTAAAACTATAAAAAATTTCCCCGAGTTTGGTCAGATAATTGCTCTCCATCTCCAAGTGACAATGGAAGTGATTGAAGAAACCCAACAGTAACGGCAATCCGTTGACTGAAATTTGTATAACACGCAGTCGATTGCCGAGTCAGATTACAGAAGTCCCCCTTTTTTTGGCTCAGGGGAGAGCCAACGAAATCATCATGCCTACTTAAGTTGTGCTTATTTAACACCGTTGGGTGGATTATTAGGTGGATGTCTGTGGACAGGTTCAGTGGCTGCATTCAAGACAGAGAGCTAGAGAAGTTGTATGATGAATTTGTTATTTAATAGGAGGGGGAGCATTCCTAAAGAAAATAATAAGCACTTGTGAGCTTAAGACTTTTTTGTTAGGATGCTTTAATCAGCTGAAAGTGTAGTTGAAGTTAAATGGGACTGACCTGGGCTGGCTTGTAGATTTATTATGTTATACCTGTTACACCACCAAAAGTGCTCAGTTGCTTGTGAGGTGGATGTAAAGTAACACTGTGGCAAATATTGTAGCGGGTCTTGTTGTGTTGTTTTTTCATATCATTATTTTAACAATCAATCCATTATATGGATATCATTTTTCAGGTATAGATTTGCATGTTTCCACACCTACCATACTTACAAATACCCCTGGGTGAGAGTCAGTGTCGGTGTGTGAGAGACGAGGTGATGGTGAATTTGAGTCAGCTGGCTGCAAGCTGACAAGGTGTCACGTTCAAAGTGGACATGTGCAGAAAGATATGAAAAAGAGGAAAGTGCGAGTTATGTTGGTTTGATTGAGATGGACAGTCATGTCACGTTCTAGCTGTTGATCTGCTAGAGAAGCAGCTAAAGACATTTTACAGTTACAATAGACTTATATTTGTATGCAGGTCAGGATTATGCAACTTAAGGAAACAAGATCATGTTCCACTGCACCAAGCAGCAGTTGCCATGACGACAGGATTTCTCTACCCCTAACCAAATTTTTGATGTGCTGAACCTGAGGACAAGTGCAAACATTTAACAGGGAACCTTACTAAACCTTTTACGTACTAGTAGTTTGAAAGACGAGGACATTTACCTGGCAAGGAAGTTCTAAAGAAGGATGCCATTGAGTTGACTCATGGGAATTGTAGGATCTGATGTTTTTGGAGATTGGCACATACCAGAAGCTAAAACTCAGCAAATCTCTGCTGCACCATGTTAATTGATGACATAGAAGACAGAAATACTGAATAAATCTGGGGGGAAAAAGTTGTTTAACTCTCAAATATCAGTACCAGTATGGCCTGTAAAAATCTGGTATAACTGGAGTTTGAACTTGTAAACCTATGAAATTATCAACACTAATTAAAGCCATGTGAGCCCTGTGCCATGTGGAGGTTTTGACTGCCAGTAATGTTAGGGGTGGGCCCCAGCCCTTTTAATTTGTTATCTCGTGTGTACACACAATAGCGCGATACACACTCTTGCTAACGATGTATGGAAGTAAACTGCACTAGGCAGTTAATTAACTAGGGTGTGGGATCACAGCAACAAAATCAGATATCTCCATTTTTGAGGCTTTTGATAGACTTTCAAGCTAATATCGTTGTGACATGCTGATTTGAATTGCACAAGGTTTGTAATTAAGCACAATGGCATATGGATTTGATAGCATCACAGGCTACGTAAAAAACGTTACAGGCAGTATTTTGGCACAGTCTTCAAAATATAATCTGTGCACAGTGGCCTTTAGCCAAAGTATCATTTCATATCCTATTCTTTATAGCCGGAGAAATACTGTCCAGAATCTTATTTTTGTTGGCCTCTCCATAATCTATGCCCCCATCCACTCTCTGCAAAAGAGGAAGTTACTTATCAAGGATCTGGTCTACCAGTGCCAAGCTAAGCTTCATGTTACTGCCTCTTTAACCAACCCAATATCCTGTGAGTGTGTGGACGTGTGTATTTTCCATGTGTTTCTTGGAAGGAGGTGAACTGCAGCTCCTTCATGTTTAGACTCAAACAGACACACATGCTGGCTTAGACACACTCTGGCTGTGCACACGCACACACACACACAGTCCCCGCACAGACCGCTGCTCTCTGAGGCCTCGGATCCAGCGCAGCAAATGATCACCGTAAAGTTTGCTGTTGCTATCGACAAAGCAGCCTCTGTTCTTCATTTTGTGCCCCCCAACTCTCCCCCTTTCTCCTCCCACACATTTCATGCTATATATTCCTCTCTCGCCTCTCTGTTCTGTCTCCATGTCAACCCCCTCCATCCTCTTTAATTCAGCTCGCTTCTCTCCTCACATTTCAGATGTAGGGCAGGTTAAAGGAAACAGCGCCAAGCTCTGTTTGACAGAGGGAGTGCAGGGGCTGAGGCTGCAGCGAAGGGACCATTTTGCAGCGTGTGTGTGTTCATGTGTGTTGCTGCATGGTGTGACCAGGGTGAGGTGTCAAGGGAGGAGGAGGAGAAGGAGGAGGACGAGGAGGAGGAGGTGGGATGGGACTTTTAACCACACAGACAGAAATAAAGAAGATCATTGCCACAGTGCAGGCTTTCCAGAGGCCTACACTGTGGTGGTGCTGCCCCACTGCAAACATAAGTGAACATTGTGACTGGTACACTGTAGAGGACTGATGCCGGTCCTGTTTTTGGTTATTTGTGGTCTAATTGCACAACCTAATGGGTTATTCTCAGTGCAGCAGTTCTTGGTCATAGTAGTTGTATGAGTGCAGTGAAGTAGCATTTTCTCAACAAAAAAAAGGAAGAGAGTGAAGGAGATAAAGACAGAGGGTGAAGTTGTCTGGGTAGATGGATTAATTGATGGATCTGGGGGAAAGACGGGATGAGCAGGGGGAGATTGTAGGTCAGAATGTAAAGTTGGAATTAATTAGGGCCCATCGCGGAGCAAATGAATGGCTCATTGTTATCACGGACAGACAGCGAGGAGGAACAATCTGGCCTTTGTGCTCTGAGTTCACCTCTCCGTCCCTCTCTTTCTCTCTCTGTCTCACCGAGTGCACACATGGATGATAATTTTGCAGCATGCAAAGTAAAGTGGACAAAATTGACGTACAATACTTGCAATTGACATTATCCAAGACATTGTCGAAGCATTGTTAAGCCTTATCTACAAAAGTACTTTATTTTGGGTTTTTTTTAAATACAACAATTAATATTTATTCCCCAAATGGTTTTCATGGATAACACAAATGTACAAGACTCATCTGTCCAGTCATGTATGGGGGTTGTAGTGAAACTGAGAGCTCTGTTTGAACTGAGCAGAGGGGAGAATGGGACAGGCAGGTGGCTCTTATCTCTGGCAGACCACAGCATGGGGACACTTGTTGCATTGTATTCTCTCTCTCTATATATGTCTCTTTTGCTCTCTCTCCCCCTGCCTCTGTCTCTGTCACACGCACACACTGTCATGAACACACTGGAGTGCAGGTCAGCTGGCTTGGTACCAACCATCTGCTGTGGAGGACAGGAGTCTTCCACTCTTCAGTGGTGATATATGGTGCATGGCTGCTACTTGTCACCTCACCACGCAGTCACAAGTTCAACGCTTCATCATATAAAGCTGGAAGTGGGTCAAACTCCAGCACTAATTGCTTTGAATGTTTTGAGTGTTTGACTGTTCTCGCTAACAGCTGCTAGAGTTTGCCTTTTGTGTTGGAACAGAGCAGCAGTATTTTAATTGCTGAGTTTTATGGGGGCATTTGGTCCTTTGTGGACATGCATGGTCCCCAGAGAAGCAATCCCACTTATTTTGGTCAGTGCCAGCATTTGCTTAAGGTCACCGGTTAAGGATTGTGTACTTGCACATGTTCGATTGCCAACGCAGTGCCTTACGCAGTTTTGCCGGACCCCACATTAGGGGGTTCCAGTTGGTCTGAATGCGACGTTGCCCTTTCTGTACTTAAGCTGCGTGGCTTTGTGCGAAGAGGAAAAACTCACCTTAGTGTTATTGTCCCTACAGAGTAGAAGTATTTACTTCAAATATTGTGATGCAACCAGGTCCAGCGTTATTTTGTGTCAGCCTTAAAAAAGTGGCCCTATTGACTCCAGTTCCGCATTCAATCAGAGCCATCTGCTAGGGAGTCGGAGAGGGTTTGCCAGTAAGCGCTGTTTATTTCTTTCGACTAATGGGGATCTATGCATCAGAGAGAATGTAAGTCAACCTCTCCTCCCCATTGACATCTTGATAAGTGGAAAATTGGGCCTGGAAATGGAGCTGGAGAAGGTTTACGGAGTCTCTCCACCCTGCATAATTGCAGCCTCGAAGTTGGCCGTAATTAATCTTTGAGAAAACTTGTCAAATTATTAATAGGGCCCTTAAGTAATGGCCCTGAAAGGAGGCCACTGTTCAGAGATGAAGGAGAGGGAGCAGGAGTTTTTGGGATAGTGTTTACTGTGAAAATACGAAGAGGTCACTCTCCAGGAGTTCCACGACTGTTCCACGTGTCAAGGCTCTCTTCACGAGTGTCATGAGGTGTAAAGTGAGTGGCTCTACGGAAGCACCAAACAGCCTGTGGTTTTAGGAGAGAGATGGTCATGTTTGAACATATCTAGGCAGACACATATAGGCGTGTGTCAAATTTCAGTTTTCCAACACACAGGCTACACTCTTTACACTCCCTGCCTCTCACCCCTCCCCTGCTGCTGGTGAACACAACAACCATTGTGTGTCACCAACTGGACACCGCACACCATCCCATTTACACATTTGAAATTTACAAGTGTCTTTACAAGTCTCAACAGCTGTGTGCTATAGAGACTGTAGCTCTATAACTGAATATGTCACTTTGTAGATGTTCATATGTCAGGTTAAGTATTATATGCTGCTAACATGCTGATGTTATGGAGATGGAGGAGGAGATTTCACAAAAAAACCCAAATGTGAGCAGCACGGTTGGCAAAAGCCAGGGGATCATCAAAGTAAGTAGGAGTCCTCTTCTCTGGACCATCAATGCCAGTACAACGTGTCATGACAATCGAAAACATGTCTGTGTTCTGTAAGTGGAACTGATTGTGTTGTTACATAACTGAACACCTCACACTACTCTCTGCTGCAGTTTGAGAATATACTTGGCAATTTCATTTTATTCTCAATCGCTGTTAGCATGAAACTAATTACATGGCGGAGCACAAGTGACTACGTGTATTTTCATAAAGAAATGAAGTTGAAGGGAAAGCGACTGCAAGGTCAAGAATCAAGATGAAATATTGTGTGATGCCAGAGGTCATAAGCCCTGCAGTCAGTTCCTCAGACATGGAACTCAAGAACACAGTGTCCAACCAGCGGCTGTGTCACTGGTATATTATTCTGCAACTTGGAGTACTGCTCCACAGTGCCGGATGGGAACAATGGGTAAATGTTGCAGGAGGTCATTGTTAAGTGGTCTTTGAGAAATAAGATGTGACAGTTGGTGACACAAACTGGTGGGCTGTAGGAGCTGAGAGTGAGAGTCCCCTGTATTGGTCTTTCATTAATTCAAGACTGTATGTTGTAAAGGAAAAGTAAAGATAGGAGTAGATAAGGCATATGTGCCTGTGAACATGTGTGTTGCTAGGGGTGTGTGTTGTCTGTATGTTGAGTCTTGTGAAATGTCACCGTTCCATGAGATTGGACAACAGACAGGTATGTGGCCTGGAAGCCATTCCAAGCCCATTCTTCCTGTACGTTTGAAAGATGCCCCAAGGCCCTGCTGTTTGTAGAAACTTCTGAATGAGAGAGGCGTGTGAGTACATGTGAATGCCAAAAGCGGAACACGCAACTGTTCTTTTCTTCCTCAACACCGTGTTTCATGCCCACTTGAAAGCCACGGTGCCTTGTGCCAAAGAGATTACTTATTTTCTCACCTGTTGCCACAGGGGTAAGAAGCTATGCTCTTGTGTGGGTTACTGTTGTAGTGAGCAAAAACTGAAAGTGTTGTTTTTGTTTTGTTTTTTGGCTTGAACTCAAATGAAGACATGCTTTAACTAGAACTGCGGAACTCTGATCGCATGCACACAAACACTTGGCAGTAGCCAGGCAGCTGAGGCCCTCAGATATGCTGTTGACAGAGATTGTCAGTGCAGTTCTCTGCCTGCCTGTCTGTCTTTGCATGTGACAGAGTTTACTTTGGGCTCAGGACTGGGCTCCACCTGGTCAGGATGAGGGTGAGATACAGAGATGGTGAGCAAGAAAGAAGGGATGATGAGAATGAGGTCAGAGGCAGGAGAGGGCCTCATAAAGGGAAACATTTGCAGACCGGAAGGGAGTTATGTAAATGGGTTAGTCATTAAGGCCTTCTAAAAGAGAGGGGGCCAGATTGGGGGCCAGGGGCAGGCAAGGAGGGAACATAAACCCATGATGTGAATGGGCTTCTCTGTTGAACGTAAGCTACTTTTTCTCAGTCTGAGTTTGTTTTTACGAAAAGGCTGGACAGCGATTGTTACTCAGAGCGTGCGTCTGTGTTACTATGTCAATGCTGCAGCCCCTTAAATCCAAATTGCTACACAGGAGGGATATTTGTAAGTTTTAATCCTGCAAGTAGTGGCAGGTGTAGGTCACACAGCTGTTTTATGAAAAGAGGAAGTGAGAGACAGAGGGAGAACAACATCCTGTGTCTAAGGTGACACCGGTTTTTCCAGTTTTATTTTACCTGACACAGAACAATATTATTCAGTGGCTAAATTGTCAAATTGCGTCTTTTGTTGCATGATTTGGGGTGTCATAAGATGTCTCTGTTTTCCATTAGTCAAAGATTCAATGGGATGGAGCTTTGGATCTTGTGCCCCCCATAAAGACCTCACTGTAACCTGACTGTAGTCTGACTACTGCTAGTAACTGAACCTACAGCTGCTCCACTAAAGGCAACATAAAGTGTGTGGTTTTACTTTGCAGTGTGTGTGTGCGTGTGTGTGTAGCCAGTGCCTCCCTGTGGTGAAAGAGGCAATTGCACCAAAAGGTGAGCTGACAGTGAGGCACTTCATCGAGGGCTTATATGTGTCAAATGTGTCCCAATGGCTTTACTCATAAAACCTCAATTTGACACAAAGGATCAGATTGCTGATGAGGAAAGCGAATGCTTTATTGTCACTAATAAACTGTACTCAAAAGAGGAGTGGAGTTACAGCTTGTATTTGTCTCCATCTAGTGGCCAATTTTGTAAACAAACATAAACACAGTTTCTGTGGTGCAGAATCTCTTCCAGTGGCAGATAAAGTTTATTTGGTGTATGTTGCCATCGTACTGAAGCTGAAGCTCTCTGTCCAGACTCTGCGCAGAACCTGGATGTCGTTTGACCCTTGGCGAACCACTTCCGGTCCGGTGTTTGTGGTGTGAGGTCACTTCCGGTAAGATGGCGACGAGACGACGGAAAACAGTCGCCATGGATAAGGTGTTGTTGTTTTCTTAGCTCAGCGTTGTATTACTCTGACATTTAGTGTAATGTGTGGGTACACATGCAGCACTGCAGTGTACACGATCAGGTACTACTGGTGTCTAACAGTAGTAAGGCAGGTTGTGGTCAGGTGTGTTGGGTGGACATGGCGCTAGTCATTAGTGTTTTGTTTTCATTGTATTAAGGAGGACTTCACACATCCCCGGTGTGTGTGCAAGCTATGCTGGTTTGACAAGCTTTTCAAGTACAGAAGAAAACAGGAAGTAGGACTGGTTTATTGTCCTTCAGATTGTGATACAATGTGAAAACACACCTTCCCGAACATAACTTTGGTATCTATAAACAGTAATTCAAGTAAAACAAGATACAAACTCTGTGTTTTGGAGTAAAAATGTAAAAAAAAGCACATCCCATCACAATGTGTAACACAAAACATTAAGGAGACAGAGTTGACATTGATAGTAACAGAGTAGATGAGTAACAGAGGTGATATGCTGTACCATGTTGTTCCTGAACTCCATATGCTAATGTCAAACCAGATGTTACATGAATGTCATGGACTTTAACTGTGACATGCAAAAAAAGAAATGACAGAAGGAAGATGTGGCATGTACCTCAATTCCAGAATGACTGTTGGTGACTTGAATTATGTGTTTACTGCATCAACACTTCCAGTTAGTGCTGCATTCATCTGGTTGCTTGTAAGCAGATTCTTAGTGTAATGTGTTTTCTGTACTAGGAATCTGATTACTCTTAGTATTATTGAGCAGAGAAAAGTTGGGACCTTAGGGTTTTTTGTGGCATAAGCTCTTGGTGTTGTGTGTGTGGAAGCTTGGTGGGTAGAGCTCCCTATTACCCCACCTGGAATGCCACTAGGCCTGTTGGCTTGGAAAGCTGCTGTGTTAGAGCAAGTGCAGTGTTTGACTGTACCAGTGAAGGAGCGAGCAGCACAGCTGTGTCAAAAGTGTAGTTTGTGTTCATTTGTCCCCCTCAAACATGCCCTCTGTGTTTCCAATCATCAGATGATTGATGCTATGTCTTTATCATTTACAGTGAGTAGAAGGAAGGGACAATATTAAAATTGATTGAGTGTTTGTTTGGATAGTTACAGTGGACACCGTAGCTGGAAGCTGGAGTTTCCATTTGGTATAATGCTACAGTCTGAGTAGGTAAAAGTTTAGTAACTCTACCATGTGGACACAGTAAGAATGTGCAAGGCCTTTTATATTGAGCCTCATCAAAAAGGTGTTTGATGGGGTAATTTTTCCTGTAAGTGTGTCATTCACAGTAAATGATTGTGATGGATTTGTAAGTCAAAGTGTGTGTGTGAACCTTCAAGCTCAGATGTTTTCTAACCATTTTGTCATCATTGGTTTCCACAGGCCTGAATGGCTGAAGCACGTGGTTTGAGGTTTTCAAGCATGAAAGTCTGATGGTCAGAGTAAGTATATGAATTTGTAGTGTTATTTATAAGAAGTCTGGACATCGAAGTGTGTGTTTATTTGGTGGTGTATATTTGTGTTTAGGAATTTTGAGTTGAGTGTTGAAGGAAGGAGGGAGACCCGTGCAAGGGCTTATGGTAACATTATGAACTGAGTGTGTGCTTCAAAGGGTCCTGATGGTGTCTTGGATTTTTTTAGTGGTCGAAGTTTAAGAATAACAAGGTTAAGAGGCACCAGGAATTTTGTTTATTTCCCTGTAACATATGGTGGAGATAAAATTGTGCAGTGCCTGTAGTGTTATAGTGTGGGTATTCTGTTTTTTTAAGTATTGAATGTAGTAATCAGGATATGTGTGTGTATGTGTGGGCGTCTAGTGTTTCTCAGTGTGTAGTCTGGTTGTGCTCATGTTACTGGTGCTCTTGTTATTCTTCAGATGGGTGTCTCTTCAACACAGCACAGATGGAGTACAGATCATTATTGTGAGGGAAGCGTGTGTCCAGACTGGAGGCCATGTTGTTCAAGGTGAGAGACCAGTATGTGTGTTGTGGATCTGGTGGGTTCTTTTAATCATGTGTGAAGTCATGCAGTGACAACAGGCGTACATGCTCATGGAGGTCTGAATAAGAAAGTTCATGTGTTCTCCTGTTATCACCGTGTCGTCCTCCCAAGTAGCCAGAGAGAAGATGTTACTTTTGTCTTGCACCGTACGGCAAGGTTGTGAGTGTGGACTGTATGTCATACATTAATATCTTAGATGGTAGTTGGTCCTGTCGAGGTTGGGCAAGAAAGTGACAGCCTTAATAGCCTGACTGTAAACTAGTGTGTGTGCTGAAATGTATTTATTTAAGAGGAGCTGTATGTGTTGTATTTCAGAGTCTGTCAGGATGCTGCTGGAGAAGGTGCAGGAGGAGTTCAGTCTATGTCCTGAACCCTCAGGAGGCAACAGTGTGGGTGTTCCCAAAGGTTCTGCAGGCTTTTGAAAGAAGAAAGGTTGTAATGCAAGTAAGTGTAGAGTGTTATGTGTTGTAGACTGTTGCATTGTTGTGTTCGTTGTTTTGATCATCTGAGAGTGCATGAGTGGAGTAGAGTTGTGACTGTACAGTCATCCAAACAATGAGACAGAAGTCTTGTAGTTGAACTGTTGAGAGTTTTGTCAGCTGGTTCTGCTGTAGGGGGAGAAGCTACAGTGTGATTGTGGAGAGAGTGCTCTGTGTGTGTGCAGAGTTGCATGTGTTTGTGTTCTTGGTGAAATGTATGGTTGAGTACATGCTTCTGTTCCTAAACAAGCATGCATTGAATGAAAAGGTAGCAAAAGTAAGAAACTGATTTGGTTGGCGTGTTGATCCACAGAGAGATGTGTTGATGGACAGGAAGCATAATCATAAGTCTTACAGAGTATGAATCAGGACTCAGGAGCTGCTGCCTGCCTGGAAGCTGTGGATATGTTGATGTGTGAGGGATGTGAACAGGGAGTTCTGGTTAGCCAGTGAAGTCAAAGGTGCAGAGGCAAGGCCTGTTGAAGCTGTTGGTAGTGTGGTAGTGAAATCAAAGTTTATCTGTATTGTGTCCTGTAGTTAATTGGAGGTGATCAAAATCTGGTAAGAAAATGTGTCTCATACTGGGTTTCAGCCCAAAAAGACATGGTTAGATGTGCAGACACAGGGCAATGCGTGAATGTGTGAACATGTCGTTTCTGTGGGCATACGTGGGCATGTTGTTGTAGCGTGATGCTGATAAAATATTTCCACGTGTAGCACTGTAGTGGAAGTGTTAAAGTTTCCTTTAATTCTCGAGTGGCATTTTGATGCCTTGCTATAGTATGACCATTTTTACCAGGTTTTGATGCCTTACTATAGTATGACCATTTTTAT
>JBBMJY010000017.1:4749448-4785632 GCA_037833715.1 Toxotes lorentzi
CCCGACACTCTTAACTGGACTCCATGGCTTTACGGATGAAAGGCTTATGGTGTCATATGTGTTCAAAATCAGAGAACCCGGACCAGGCCATACTGCTGTCCTGTTTGACACAACATAGTCATTCAAACGCTTCACTAAACCAACAGTCGGCCATTTGCCCGACAGAACTGAGTTACTATCATCTCCCTTTTACACACGTTTGTGTGTTACTTCTTATTGCCAGCTGTATGGGCCTAAATATTATTGATACATTTCTTATAGGTTGATACTAATAGTTATATGTACTAAAAACACGGTATATCCATGTCATAGTACATGATGACACATTACCTGGAAAAATATATTGATATCATTAACAACTAATGTGTCAGTTTATACATAATTAGATTACATTACATGTTTGTGTTTTGATCACATCAATGTGCATATTAAAATATATTTTAACATATGCTATGTCCGCTACTGATATTTCCTCTGTGTTTTGTTCAAAAAGAAATGTCACAAAAAAACAAGGGGTCACAGAATGCTATGGCTGAACTCCATTTCATTAAAATGTTTGCCTCATCCGGCAGCCGAACAAGCCTGATCCGCCTCTTCCTTACAATTATTTCACTCGACAAGCCATGAAAACTGAAGTAAGGCTGCCGTCGTTTCTGCGTTTCACAAAGAAATTAAATTAAACTTGGACCTTGCCAGTTAGCTGGTCAGCTTCCGGGTTAAGAAATGGTGAAATATCCCTATTTTGCTACAGTTTGAATGTTTTTAAAGTACTTTGAAGCTGCCCCGTCTTATAAATTATGCTACATAACATTCCACTTTGCTTTTGCTATTACGGATATATGAAAACTGATTAAGGTACCGTCAACATCCATTTATTATTTGAGAGTACAACTTGCTACACGACGACGACGTCACTTCCGCTTTGTCCGTTTACGACAACAGTCTACGACAGTTTTGCAACTCTCTTCCTCTACGGCGCTGCCCAGGATCGAAGCGGTGTTTACTGTACTTCATACACTACACGTGACCCCCTTCCCTGGCCAAAACTACGGTACCGGACCCAGAGAGGCTGCAGTCGTGAAGCTAACATGTCAACAGGTTATCCCACGCCTGTGTACTCCCACGCTGGACGGGGACACTTCCAGGATGTCTACGAGCCTGCGGAGGACTCTTTCCTTTTGATAGACGCTCTGGAGAAAGATGCACAGAGGCTGCAGCAGATGGGGTCACACACAAATCACTTGCTTTTCCTATTACATAGTAATTACATTACTTTACCTGGAAATAACTTCTGAATCTCACACACATTTATATATATTTCACATTCAGATTTCTAAAAGCTCAGATTGAAAGGGAGATTCACTGCTTTTTCCACAGCCACACCACACTGGACCTGGATGTGATCTCTGGATCATTAAATCTGGGTGTTTCTCTTCACTGTTTCTAGCCCATGTGTGTGTCTGGAGGTTGGCAGTGGCTCTGGAGTCGTGTCTGCATTTCTGGCATCAGTGGTTGGACCTTCAGCTTTATACATGTGAGTGACTTTCACATCACAATGCAACACTTGAACACTTAATTAAAATGGACTGATTCGTAAAAGTATGGGAGAAGAGACACTGGACATATTTTCATATTAACCATATGCATGCTTCTGTTTCAGTTGCACTGATGTGAATCCTGCAGCAGCACAGTGCACACAAAAGACAGCTTCCTCTAACAATGTTTCACTGCAGCCTGTCATCACAGACCTGGTAAGACTTTGACATTCACACACTATGTGAAAGGATTTGAACTGAAACATGAATACAAATGCATGAATGCTGTTTTCTTTCCCGTCCTTTAGGTGGAGTGCCTTCTGCCCCGGCTGAGCGGAAAAGTGGACGTCCTCCTATTTAACCCTCCCTACGTGGTGACACCATCAGAAGAGGTGGTTTAGCTGTGTTTAGCTGGTTATCAAAAGGTCAAAGGTGTGGAGCTTTTTCACAATGACTGCTTTTCTTTCAGGTAGGCAGCAGAGGTATAGAGGCCACCTGGGCTGGTGGGAAGCGAGGACGAGAGGTGACGGACAGATTTCTGCCCTCGGTGGCACGGTTGCTGTCCAGTAAAGGGTTGTTTTACCTCATTACCATCGCTGAGAATGATCCGGGTGAGTTTTGACGTCTTTAAAATGATTTCAAAATCAAGACACAACGATTTCTAATACTTCCCCTTTCTCACTAGATGACATCATCCATTTGCTGGGTATGTATGGCTTAAAAGCAGAGGCAAGCTTGTCCACGAGAGCTGGAAACGAGAGACTGTCCGTCCTGCGCTTCCACAAGACACAAACGTGAACTGCCGCCAATAAATCCTGTGAAAGGATTACAAGAACTCGGAACTGACTGGGCATCTTCTCACGTAACCCAGAGGAACCCAGAGTCTTGGCTTCTGCAAGGACGGGTGTTTACGGTGGAGGAAAACTGCACTCTGCATTTTCAGACTGTATGGAAAGGTGCCCCGATGTACATGTGCTGACATCACTATGCAAGACTGACAAATACCACAAAATGACTTCTTACATTCACCCATACATTTTTAATTAGAAAGTCATAGTTTCAGCTGTTCAGACATTCAAAATTCCATTATACAGACAACAACTGGACCAAGTCCACGTTGTAATGCTGCCCAGACCAAAGTTAATTCCAGTGCAGACAAAGTTACATTTCTCAAAAGGTACAACTGGAATGTCATTTCTGTTTCAAGCATAATGCTTCTTTACATTAAACGTTGAAATGCTACAATTTCATCTATTCGTGTTCAAGCTTTCAGCATCCCATGAAGAAATCATCTCAACTGGACCTAACAATCTGAAAAAGACAGTCTGGGGTAGAAGAACAGTACAAAGTTAATAGTGTGACCTTATCTGATACTGTTAACAACAGTTAAAAACATTTGTTTTCTATCATCAGTCTCAGAAGTAAACTGTTGTCACTAATGCAAACCTGAGCCTTACCTATGTGACCTTAATTCTGTGAATCTGGCTTCCATATGATGCGCCCGTCCTCTCCGAGCCTGACCACGCCGCTGGCCACCAGCTCCAGGGCGGCGGGGAAGGCTCGGTGCTCGGCCTCTCTGATCCTATCACACAGACTCTCCTCCGTGTCGCTGTTCAGCACGGGCACCGCCTCCTGCACAATGATGGCTCCTGCATCCACCTCTTCCTAAACAATGGTTAACAAAGCAACAGCTGTTTGACTTGTCTCTTCTTGTCTCGCCTCTTAGTTTGCCTCAGTATGTCATACTTACTGCTACAAAGTGGACCGTGCAGCCTGTAACCCGCACCGCCGCCTGCAGGGCCTGCTTCTGGGCATTCACACCCTTGAATGATGGCAGCAGGGACGGATGGATGTTCAGTAACTTCCCTGTAACAGTAACAGAAAAACGCTGACAGGGTTAAGGTTAACACCCTGACGATTACATTTAGCCATGCAATATTAAGGCTAACATAAGTAGTAGTCCAAACAGCATTTTCACACCGTTCCATTTCTTGACAAAAGTTCCAGTGAGGATCCTCATGAATCCAGCGAGACACACCAACTCCACTCCAAATTCTTCCAGCACACGATCAATGGTGCCATCAAACTCTGCTCTGCTCCCGTACAGTTTGTGGTCCACCACCTAGTTGGGATCAGACACACAACCACAACTGTATTATTACTCCGTCTAAGTCTTTAGAGGATCCCACTGCTTATTTCCTTCAATTAAATGCTGAAATCGTCTTTTAACTTTGTTTTTATCATTAGTTGTAGCATTATTAATGAATTACCCGTGTCTGGATGCCAGCCAGCGATGCTCTCCTCAGGCCCTGAACTCCAGGCCTGTTGGAGATGACCACCACAATCTCTGCTGAGCTGGACGGACGCTTGGCCTGCTCTATCAGGGCCTGAAGGTTAGTGCCTGCGACACCACAGAATATTTTTAGACAGGAGGGAAGGAAAGGAAGGAAAACGGGAGGAATTTTGTGATCCGCTTTCACAGGACCCTTATGACATTTTGGGAGCTCGCTTGGATTTATCCAGTGGTAACAGAATCCAGCCACGAGGACCTCTACAGCTTAACAAATAACATGTTTTATCTGCTTTCTATAATTTATACAAAGACTTGGTGTAAACAGACACTGTGCTGTGTTGCAGAGGTTTATGTGCCAGACTATTTCCAGGCCAGTTGTTCATTAACTTCTAAGCTATTCTGATTTCTGGTTATTCAAGGAGTTGTGAAAAACTCAAAAACCAAACCTGTGCCAGAGATGAGAACAGCTACTCTTGTCCTCTTGCGTACTGTACTCGTGTTGCCATGGCAACCACCATTTTGCTCGACTCCCAGATCTCCATCGGAGGCCAGTCCTGCATTCACCAGGCTGTGTTTCAGGTTACGGACCACTACGGGTTCTGCCCCTGCATAAACAAACACAATAACAGCTTTGTAATTCTCAGATTGAACTCAGTTTAGTTCCCTTCTCATCCAACTGTGACAATACTGCATCTGAAACTGTGCTGCATTCAGTTAAAGTATCCCTGTTTCTGTGTCTCACCTGGCTGCTTGTGGGCCAGTGAACCCACAATCCAGGCCTCTTCATGCGCTTGTAGCTGGCGCAGAACCCTCTGAGCGTCCAGGGGGGCGACCACCAGCACTGCCCCCAGGCCACAGTTAAAGGTGCGGGCCATCTCCTCCTCCCTCAGACCACCTTCCTTGTGGAGCCAGGAAAACACTGGAGGGATGCTCCACCGTGATGCATCTGAGTCACACATGGAAACCAAGTGGAAATATTAGTGAGAGAGCTGTGGCCTTCACAAACAACCACAGAGTGGCCTCTACATTTTCACATCAGGGAAAGCGATCCCAGGACCGCTACAATACACAAACACAATAAGTGCAGGGGAACTGTGTGAATATAATAGCAAGGCAGTTTACTCATGTGTACATTTGCACTGACTTCAGTGTGTACAAAGCTCAAGCAGCTATAAATGCAGTATGTTTACAAAAGAAATAGTCCTAAAAACCATCAATAAGTTTTTGGATGTACATTTTGCATACAAAGGTGAAGTGTAGCTGTGCATTCATCTCACCTAAATCGACAGCCAGCTCCTGGGGAAGCACCCGAGGGATGTTCTCCAGAAGTCCACCACCAGTGATGTGTGCGTAGGCTTTGACTGCCCCGCTGCGCAGGACTGGCAGGAGCAGACGACTGTAGATCTTTGTTGGTGTGAGCAAAACCTTCCCTGGAAGCAGAAATTTAATCGGTGAGACTCAAAGGTTCAAGTTAAGGTTAGGATTACACACTTCAGGGCTGCAAAAGACAGATTTAGAAAATCCAGACAAAAAATGAAAACAAAAAATATTTGGGTCCACCTTTGACATCTGGACATGACTTACCGACAGTCTGTCCCGGCTTGCCAAAGGGAGCGGGGGAGCTGTAGTTGACGCGGGCCCTCTCCAAGACTTTGCGGACCAGGCTGAAACCGTTGCTGTGGACTCCAGAGGAGGCCACTCCGATCAGCAGGTCCCCCTCGGCAATGTCCACCAGCCTGGGCAGAAGGGCTCCGCGCTCCACTGCTCCGACGCAGAACCCAGCCAGGTCGTACTCGCCTGGAGCGTAAACACCGGGCATTTCTGCTGTCTCACCTCCTGGACATGGACAAAGAGACAGAAGGAGCCTTGACATAAGTCACAGAGGAGGGAAGTGAAGATACAGCACTTTTTTGAAACACATAATAGAGAATCATGAACTTTCAATCCAAGTGGAACTAAAATACTTTTGATTTGGACCACATCCCTCCTCTCACCCAGCAGAGCACAGCCCGCCATCTCGCAGGCCTTAGCAATGCCACCAACCACCGAGGCGGCCACGTCCACGTCCAGACTGCCGCAGGAAAAGTAGTCGAGGAAGAAGAGCGGCTCGGCACCCTGAGCCAGCACGTCATTCACACACATGGCCACCAGGTCCTGACCCAGACCGTCGTGCTGTCCACACGCCTGGGCAATCTAATGATGAGGAAAAAAAATAATAATAATAATTTTAATTAAAGAAAAATGCTTTACAAACAAAATACATAAGACAAATTAAACTGCTGCTGCTAAACATTAAAGCTGAATGTGACAAAAAGAGATTTCACTTGAGATTTGCAATTTACTCGTACTTTCACCTGTGGAAAGGTTTGCCAGCTTGATGAATTAAATCTCAAGTGCAAAATTAGAGGGGAAAAACCTCTAGAGACTCACCAACAATGAGCTCAACCTGCTTCCAAGTGTCCATGAATAAATCCTGAATCATTCACACTTTAAATGAAATATTTCTGTTCAGGCTTTCTAAGGAGCCAGAGTCTAAGCCTTGGAATACATCCTCAGATAAGCCTGTCTCCCCTGCTGCTCCATTACCTCTGAACCAAATTTGGATCAGATTTGCAACAGTTATTTTTTAACCCATCTGGAAATCACCAAAGCCAATTTGGACTTGCTGGAGGTTTTCATTACATTCTCATTTGTTTCATGATTTTGCGGTTACAACGGGTGCCACGTACTGAAGAGTGACGACAAATGGCCGTGACGTTTGCATGAAAAACACGACTCATGACTCTCAGTGGACATTGGCTTTACTGAAGATCAACAAGAAAATCTTCCACATTGTCCTGCAACAAACAGGGATGTCAGAATTCGAGGCCCACCTTAAGCTTGGTCCCCACTCCGTCTGTCCCAGATACCAGGATGGGGTCAACAAATCCTGCTGCCTTCAGGTCAAACAGCCCTGCAAAGCCACCTAGTTCTGCATTACACCCTGATGAAAAACAAGTACCAGTTACAGACAAGGTTACTGCTTGAGCCATTCTCTCTCATTGCACTGTGTTTGTGTTAAAGCAGCCCAATATATTTCAAACACATAATTAAAATCACTGCAGTTACAACTGCAATCTCCAAAAACACAGCAATTTGTTTTCTAATGAGAAAAAGGTTTGAGTCAGCAAACAGCGTACTCTAATGAGCTGTTAAAACAGAAAAAAAGGTATTAAAACACAATTGTCCCTGAGTGCTACTTGTGTTTGACACATGCACACTGGACGAAACAAGGATCTAGTCATTATTTAGGTATACAAGAAGGTACTTTCTTGGCACAATTTCTTGTGTCTGAACATGAAATTGAAGTTACCCGTGCGAGAAGTTGCCTTGGCCAGAGGCTTGATCATCTCCACCAGCTTGTTGCCAGCAGCTATGTCCACTCCGCTGTCCTTATAGGTCAGACCTCTGTGAGAAACACAATTTTTTTTTTATTCCTAGTGTAATATTGTTCCTGTCCACAGCTAAAACTGCAACATGTCTTAAAAATGCGAGGGGACTTTCTGCTTGTGGATTACAGCACAGACATCAAAAAGAATATAAGCAAATTAATATAACTCTTTACTTAGTAATGTTAAAAAAACAAAAACTAGGACACAGGTACATCCACAGTGAAGTTTATTGTTCATCATTCATTCATGGCTGACAGTGAACTACAAGAAAAGAACTGTTGTCAGTGAAAAATAAAATACAAAAAAAAGTGGTTTTAGTGTTTGTCTTTTTAACCTGTGCCACACTCACACACACCGGTGTTGGTTCAGGTGGGCGATGGCCCGGTGGCCGATGTCACGGCGGTACACGGCACCCGGGAAGCCAACAGCAGCCACACCTTGATTGGCCACCTGCAAGGCCGCCTCCAGGGTCGAACTGACCGCGGTGACCGTCAGGACCCGCCCGCCGCTGGAGACCACGCCTCTTTCCTTCAGGGCTGTACCGGCGTGGAAAACCTGCAGGCCCATGTCCTGAACCTGGGACAAACCTGAAGAAGAACAGCAGTGTAAAGACAGTGTTTACACCAAAGAGTTATCATATCTATGGAAACAGATCATGAGATTGTAATGGCCATTTATGGAACACTTTAAACATTTATATCAATAAAATAATACGCAGGATAATTCCTTAGTTGTGGCCAGAGTTTGCACTGAAAATGCATTTATAGATCCATCTAGGAGAAAAAAAAAGATATGCCACATTGATATTTTGGAGAGGACTTCCAGTTGCATTGGGTAATCTGACCTGGAATCAGCACTGGCAGATTAAATACAATGATATGAAAATTCACAAGAGTGCACAAGGACATCTTTAAGAGATTAAATAAAATTTAAACCAGGGAAATAAGGCTCTACATTAACATATTTTTCCCCACAGACGTTACTGGCCCTTCCTTCTTGTTGTTTTAGCACATCACAGCCTTGTCTGTGGTGCTGCAGTATCACTCATACCTGTGATCTCCACTCCCTTCCTGTAGGGGCCAGGGTAACCATCGCTGGCCATAACCACAGTCACTGCAGAGCTGTCCTGGTGCCACACGGGGGCGTTGGAGGCCAGCTTGCCATTCACGGTGTTTAAGATCACTTCATACAGGTCGCTCTTCAGCAGGGGGAGCAACACCTGAAAAAGAGTAACAGTCAGGGACAAAATATTACAGTTTTATACTGGGATGATCCAGTGACAGACAGTTGGTCGACAAAACACACCTGACACTCGGGGTCTCCGAAGCGGCAGTTGAACTCCAGCACCTTCGGCCCCTGCTTGGTCAACATCAGCCCTGCATACAGCACACCTGCAAATGCACAGAAAAATAAATGAGCCGGAGGCCATGTTTCATTCATCTGAAACTATAACCTCACAAAAAAACAACAGATGCAGGGGAGTTAAGCAAACATAAACACTAATAGTAATAATAAGAGCACTTGCCCACATAAGGAGTTCCCTCCTCCCTCATTCCATCCACTGTCTTCTGAAGGACCGTCTCTCTGATCTGCTGCAGCAGCTCCTGACTCACCTGTGCCGGACGAGAGACAGCAGCCACATCAACAGCAGCACAGAGCTCATTAAAGATAGTTACACTAAAGTGGGCAGTATCCAACAAAAACTACACAACCAGGCAGAGAGGAGGAGGCTCTGCTAAGTTTTGAAGAGAAATATTTCGGTACAGTACGACATCGCTCGCCATTAACTGTCAACACAGTACCTGAGGGGTGGGGCAGTAGGCCCCCATGCCACCGGTGTTCGGCCCCTGGTCCCCGTCCTGCAGCCGCTTGTGATCCTGCGCTGGAGGCATCGGAGACACCGAGGAGCCGTCACTGAAACACAGACACTACAGGAGGAGGGAAACAAGGATCAGCATTCTGTCAAACTTCCCTTCATTCGTACCTTAAGATGAAGTCGGTGTATATATGTGAATTTCAGTTAAACTGTTTTACTCACAGACACTTCTTCTCCCTCCAGAAGCTCCTCAACCACCACTGTTTCCCCTGCAGCTCCAAACGCTCTGTCCTGTAAGAGCGACCCCTTTCACATTTATGTTTCAGCCCAGAAACACACTGAAAGTATCACTGACCACAGTATCTATCATTGTTCTAGCTGGGTTGCTCAGAGGGCCGTTGTCATATGCTGATATGGCACTGAATTATCACAAAGGATGCTTTACAGACATTTTGCTTCTACTTCAGTAAAACATTTAACCACACACCATAGTGCATTTTCTTTCCTTTCAACTTTTTGCAAATATCCTCTCCAAGCATCAGTGATCTCACAGAAGAATGTCTAACAGTCTGGTACCTTCATGATCTCCATCACGGCCAGACAGGCCTCGTCTTGGTCTCTCGCCACAATGACTCCCTTCCCGGCCGCCAGGCCGCTGGCCTTCACTACCAGTGCGGGAAAGTCAGCGCTGGAGACCCCAAACAATGAAAGCAACTCAGTAATATGCAGAAGGAATCACCATATTTTCACAGAAAACACATCTGCAACAGATGTTGCATCGTTGGTATAAAGCACACAATGTTTTTCTGTGGACCATTGAACATTTGCAGAGCTCAGGATTGTCTGGGAATGGGTTTGGGATCCGTATGGATGAAGGCTGTCAGAGTACAGCAGCTGTTGTTCTGCCCACGAGGGTTTATATGACCAGAGGAATGGCTTTCACTGAGGACAAAGTAATTTTTCTCTTTCTTTGTAAAAGTTACATCTGCTTCTTCTGTAACTTCTTCCAGGGTGCTCTCATGTGAAACACTGTCATCACATCTTAGATCATTAACACATGAAACCATCTGAGAAAACTTCAGTGAAAATTTCATTTTCTATTACGACACAATATTTGTTGTGTTTAATGGCTCCGAAAAAAACAAAACTCCACAACCTTCCTCCTGGAAATCAAACTCTATTAACAGGGATGCATTAGCACTTTTCCCCCTCTGCTAATTACTCCATTTATTAATTAGCTGGGAAAAGCCAGGCTGAGAGGACACAGTGAAGTGTTCCAATAAACCTGGGACATGCACACAAATACAATCCTCCAAAGACGCAAACTTTGTGTTTGCCTACTGTACTGACGTGCGGATGTAGATGCAGGCCTCCTGGGGGTCAGTGAAGGAGCCGTAGCGGGCCGTGGGGATGCCGTGACGTTCCATAAAAGCCTTGGAAAAGCTCTTGCTGGCCTCTAACTGAGCTGCCTTGGCAGAAGGTCCAAAACACGAGACTCCTGCTGCCGTCAGGTCATCTACAATACCTGAAAGAGACGTTAAAGTATAAGGGAAGGGACACAATGAACAGGACACAAAATAAGATCCAAAAATGATTCAGAAACGCGCCCTAATGCTGACGTTTGCTAACCTGCAGCGAGCGGCACCTCCGGTCCGACAACAACCAGTCCCACGTGATGATCCTTGCAGAACTGAGCCAAGATGGTATGGTTACTCACTGATACCTCTGTATGGAGAACATCACAGGAAGTAACAGTTTAGGGTGAATTCACACTCCTCAGCTGCACTATACTATAATCGCTATCACATATTTTACACATCAGCCTCATTAAGTCATTAATTCAATGTGAACATGCCTTGCTTCACCTTGGACGTGGGTGGCATAACGGATGGATGAAATAAGAGCAAACCAGCTTCTTTATGAGGGGAACATGTGGCGTAAGGATAAGGTTTATTTTGTCTTTTTATTGTGTTACTGTGCAGGCGTTTTATAAATCTGCTTATTTGTTTTCTTGATGAGAGTTACATTAGAAGATTGATACCACTCATGTAAATATGTAGCTGGGACCCGCAGCCATTTGCTTAGCTTAGCACGAAGGTAACAAAATCAGTTTGCCAGACCCTCTAAAGCTGACTGATTACACTCAACCTCATTTAACTTTAACCTCATTAATTATACCTCATCTGTTTAGATTGTACAAAAACTGAACAGACTAAACTGTTAAAGGAGGAATGTGACCTCAGGAACCTTTATTACTGTTTGTACTTACCAGAGTTGCTGATCTTCCCACAGTTGGCTGTGCCTGCATTAC
Organism: Toxotes lorentzi; assembly: GCA_037833715.1. Classification (NCBI taxonomy): domain Eukaryota; kingdom Metazoa; phylum Chordata; class Actinopteri; family Toxotidae; genus Toxotes; species Toxotes lorentzi. The sequence continues at coordinate 4,760,835 of JBBMJY010000017.1, forward strand.
CCGGAGCCACCAGGACCTGCTGAACCTGTGATGACTGGGCCAGCTTCCAGGCCAGTGCGTGCTCCCGTCCACCGCCGCCAACTACCAGCACTCGCTCTGCCATGGCGCCTGAGTGACGGGAAAATGAGAGACCCCGGCATGCAGCATTAGACTGAAACCATTCACACTTTCGTGATTATTCTACTGAACAGCCAGCTCTCTTCATCCGCCTTTAATTGTTCGTAAAGCGACCATTTAATTTCATGCAAAGACTGACCTATAACAAAAGGACTTTTCTAAGCTGTGAGGAAGCATTGACCTTTTCTGAGGCATGGGGTCTTACATTATCTTGTAATACACACACTAACAAGGATCCAATCAACTAGAACAAAAACACAAGTCAACAATTAAATGGCATGGTCACCAGGCAGGGCCGAATCACCAGCAACTGAAAACAGGGGCTCATTTGCATAGAAAAACAAAACCATTATCAGGTTGATATACGGTAAAGCACTCACCGTAGCCTCGGTTTGGCAGTGCAGCTCTTTTCTGAATGTTACATATACTCAACACAGCGACTGCATCACCTTTTTGTTTCTAAACCAGTGTTGTACTGTATTATTTGCACGTGTAGGGCCTGGAATACACTGATGCTTATTTTAGAGCTATACAAAGGCATTATAACACATACTCTTTTATTTATGATATCTGAAACCATCTTAGATGTTTGTGATTTCATAATAAACTGTATTTGAGAGGACTTCACGCTGACTATCACACAATGTAAATTGACTCTACAGAAAACTGTTTGTCAGGACACACACTTTGATCATTGTTATCTCATCACTGGGATGAAAACTTGAGTGAGTTGACTGGCTGTGGGGCTTATTAGTTGCTGATTCTGAATTTCCTACACTAGAAAAAGACTTCATAACCAGACTTCATATTCAGTTTTACTCCAAAATGTAATTACAGGAAAAGCAATTCCATCTTTTAGCACTACTAGTGTCCAAAATTTCACACACAAACAGTCAAAAAGGAAAAAACAGAGACTTCTTGCGCACCATATAATCCCCAACAACTCAAACAAAACGGGGTCAGAGTTCAAACCATCCCAATCTACACTGACTTGAAACCTGTGATTTCAGGATTATGCAATGTCGTGGTTTACTATAGTAAATGAATGTGCCGATACATTGCATAAAAGCTGCCTAAAACACAAATTGAGATAAGACTCTGCACATTTTAGCCAAACCACTGGCTTTGATTGAAGTCACACCGCTCATGTGACTCACATGTCAGAGAGCAAATCAAACACATGAGTCTGACAATGTGTTTTTAAATACCGCTTGAAGAAAATGGAACATTATATGAGATTTTGTAGCATGCATCATATTTAAAAATACTTCGTTTGGTATATAACTCAAATATGGCATAAATGAAACACTAAAATCAAACCAATTTTCTTTGGTTAACTTGTGTAAGAGATGTCAAACAGTTCAACCCCAGCATTAAACCCATAGTATGCATCACCACAATGGCTGCTGATGTATATAAATACATGCATGCATTTTGCAGTTACATACCACAGATGGTGTTAATATGTCAATGTCCAGTTCAGTTCAACAAACTACAATGGTTTCCCAACACCAGTTAGTCAAGCGTACATTACTTATACGTTAATTAGTTATGATGCATTAATTTGTTATGACATTAACATAACAGTCTTCGGTCTAACAACATTGGCACATGAACAAGTGGTCAAATCAAACACCTATCGTGCTGTTCAGACACTCACCTGTGTGTGCTAGTGTACCTGTGAAGCTGAAAATAGCCGGAGCCCGGATCTGGACAGAAGTCAGAAGTGTCTCCTCTGCTCTCAGCCTGCTGACTGACCGTGGATGTAAACTGTGTTATCTCACACACACACACACACACCACGTGGATTCAATATATCACAGTGATGTACTCAGTAACGCCACACATCGACAAACGCTACGCAAAGTTCGCTAAAAGTGCTAAATAACATTTAAACAGACAAATGCGCCACGGTTTCTCTTTTCCTTAATGTAGTTAAGTTTCTGCTTCTTACCTTTATATGCGGTTCAAACTGTTTTGCCCAATTTTTCTTTTCTTTTGGATTCTTCCAACTTCCTCGGGGCGTAGCTACCGAGTGCATCCTGGGAATTGCAGTTAAATAGCAATACAGAGTGCTGCGCCTAATAAATGCCCCCCCGCCAGAAAAAGGAACCATAAGTTACTCATTTGTAATGTCTATTTGTTGGTAAAATACTTTTAATTGATCTGCAATACATAAGAAAATAAATAAAAATAAAAACTGAGTCACTATAATCACAGACATCTACTGCTTTTTGGCCAACAACTTAACCCACTAACTTTCCTTACGCAAACAGAAAATTACACAAGGTAAACAGATTTTTAGGTCAGGAACTTTTGCTTTTTCAACTTAACTTGAAAGTATAGCCCTAAAATAAATATGTAGAGTGGAGTAAAAAGCACAGTTCTGAGTGCAGTAGAAATTAAAGTAGCATAAAATGAAAACACTCAAGTGCAAGTACCTCAAAACTGTACTCAAGTGCAGTGCTTGAGTAAATGTCCCTTTTGGCAACAACAACCATTCAATCCTGTGTATCATTCTATTATTTATTCCTGTAACCTTTGTCTAATGCCAGCTCAATGACCCTGACGCAGTGCAGTACTGACTTTTCACCATTTCATTTTAAGCTTTGTCCTTTTTTAAAATTTCTTATAAAAACTACTGAGATTAAAATATCTGTATCAAGACTGACCTGGCAAAGATTGCCAGCAGCAATAACAGTGAGTTGCATATAAACAACATGAGTCAAGACAACAGAAAGTATGTGATAACTGAGATTACACTGTTTGAACCATAGTACAAGTATGGAAAGGTGGAAAAACAACAAGTATCAGTGATACATGGATGACAGTGTGTTGGTGAAATCACTGATCTGTCAGTATCAGCAGGATAAAATCTCATATTATCAGTTTTATTTCTTACATCACAATAAAAAGTCTAAGCTTCAAGTCTTGGATCCTTGTGTGCCAGTACAGTCACAACAAAGGGAGTTCAGGTGCGTTGAGGAGTTCTTCTCCTACCCCTGACTGTCGGAGGGCGAAGAGCGTGATGCCTGAGCTGTACGCCGCAGGGATCCTGATATGTGTTAACTGGGATCGCTCCTTTTCCTGCTCTTCTTCCAGGGCCATCTGACTCACCTGACCTGATCAGAAGAGAATAGGGAGAAAAATATGTGCAATACTAATACCAGATGAAGAACTTGTATGAAGAAAGCTATAAATAAACGATTTACCCTCAACATCCAGGGCTTTCCATCGCAGGTCAGACTGGCACTCTGAGAGGCTGGACAGACACGAATCAGGTGTTAATCGCTGAAGGACGTCTTCTCGACGAATCAGCAGCACAGATTCACTGCAGAGTCGCTGGTGCATCTCTCCCTCGATTACTAGAAAGAATTTAACACAAAATCATAACACATCAACGTCAGAGGGCAAGAGCTTTTTCCTCGCCGTTACTCACCTACATCTAAGGGATTGGTCATAAAAACTGCATTAGGCACGACTCCAAAAATAAGCTGATGGTGCCAGGCGTCCGGCACCTCCTCTCCCTCTGGTACAGCCAGCTGCATGTTCATGGTTGCCACAGGAACAGCACCTTTTTGGATCCAGCGTGCAAGCCAGGAGACCAGCTTCACCCGCCGGTGGGGGTGAAGGTGGAAGAAGCGACCCATCACCTTCCCTTTACTGGCCTTCTCTGCTCCTGCGATGAGCTGAGCGTGAGTTGCACCTAAAAGGAGATACAATCCTTATTTTACTGTTTTCATCACCTGTATGATCATTGCAGAAACATAGGCTCTGTTTATTATATCATAACTTTTAATGCTTAAGATCAGTGACTATACATGTGTTTCTTTTCCACCCAAAACCTCACGTGAGGTGACAACTTGAGCTAAAAGCCTGAAATGCCAATGTAAAAACTGTGTAACAGAGCTCAAAAAGTCAATTACAGTCTCTCCTCCGAGAGACATAAAACTCTTTGTCTAATTCAAGAGGGTACTTCTTAATTTGCCTGCTTGGCAGTGCAACCAGCTGTCACGCTGGCAGGAAGCAGCAATTATGGGTTCAAGACGTTACACAGCCTCATTCAGCGGAGGAAGTTATAGTCCCTGCTAGCATCTGTGACACCTGAGATATTATGAAATATTACTGCTTGTGGGGCCCAGTTAAGATATGCACCTATACAAAGCCATATTAATATTTCATTACCTGAAATGTCACAGAACAGTCTGCTGCAGTTAGTGCTCGAGCCAAGTGAGTATAATGTAATATCTGCCAATTTAGTCACATAACTTACAAAAGCACAAATAAAAGCTACATTAAAGTGAACGAGCAATAGATTGGACTCTTGTCTTTTTGCCCATTCTGAACATCGTCACAAAGAAAAATCAGAGTACAGTGCATGGAAGAAGTCCACATTTCTACAAGATACCTACTCACAGAAATCATGCGTTGATTACCTTCCTGACAGCTGATGATGACCACTGAGATCTTGCTGCTGGTGATTTTTAGGTATATGTGAGAAATTGATGACAAAGGCATAAAGCTTGGAGAATCCTGACAATTTATAAAACAGACCTTCTCATAAAGCCTGCTTTATAAATCTGAAACAAACAATGAATATGTTTCTTTCTGTTTTAGTGCCTACCGAGCATCAAATAACCATTACATTCCTCGTGGGGCCCCCTAAATAATCTCACTAAACCCCTGCTGGCTTTGCTTGTTAATGGTACAACAATTTAAGGGTTTGCACACTAAAACCTGTGCATCAGGACATTTACCGGCCTCACTCCGGGACAGAAGATAGTCAGGCAGAGGTGACTCGTTCCTTCTCAGGCGGGTTTGGACGCAGCGATCAGCTTCCTCGGGGTCCACATCCACGCCGAGGGCCTTCAGCATGTCCACCACTGCTGTGGCCCCGCAGGCCGACGCTCCAATCTGCAGGGTCTGCCTCTCCCGAGCCTCCTGGATGGACCACAGCATGGCTTCACCAACTCCTGCCTCCTCCTCACCATGATCATCATCAGCTCCATGGACATGCTCACACACTGCCTCCATCTGAGAGCATCACCTGCAAATACTGGCTTTTAAACTCTGTACACTATATAAAAGTAACACATATATACCTGTGCAGGTGACGTGCCCCAATAAAGTGCTCACGTGTGTTGCACTAAATGCATGAGCAAGATTAGTTCAACGTACACTAATACTTTTAATGTAAAGTTCGCTTCTCTTAAATCAAACGACAGAGACAGCTGTGCTACTACAAGTGTCTTTGTTTTAAACTGAAGAAGCACTGAAATTCACTTTCATGTGCGAAGTGTAGACTCACAGTAATTAATGTCTGAGCATTTTCTCACCATTTCACGGAGCGAGGGAAGGAGCCGGCAGAAACCATAATAAAAAAGGTGCGCATGCGCAAACTACACGTGGTTCTTTCCTCGGTGATTTCATTACAAGTCGGAGAAGGAGGCAGAGGGAGAACTAGCCCCTCTAATGGTCGCGTCCAGCCATGACAGAAGAGAAGAAAAGCTCCCAACGCAACTGATGTTGTGGCTCTGTATACAGATTGATCCATTATCCACGCATTACCAAACTGACATACCTAACTTTACAAGCAAATGGATGAAAGAGGCCGTACCTGTTTTCCACATTACAAAACCTCCACCTGCAGGACATGAGTGGTTTAACCCCTTAACAGACACCCCCATTGTTGTGCCAATTGTAAAGTACCCTCAATAAAAAGGTTTCTGTTCAAAACTTTTGATTACAGTGATAACCCCCATATCAGCTGTTACACTGATATGGACCCTAAAACCCTAAAATGCTTTGCACATATAGAGCTTTAAATAAATGTAGAATTTGTCAAGGTCGTGTGAAGACTGAGTCCAGCACAGACAAAAATACACATAAAGTGGCATCAGACACACAAAGCTCAGCGAAAGTACTCTGTCAATTCCCAGCCAATACACAGCTACATGACAAACTAATGTGTCTATTAGAATGCAAACAAGCCTTAGTGAAATGTGACCTTAAAAACTAACCCAAAGGTACCAGGTAACAGAACCTCGGACCAGACTCAAATTAGTCACAGACAAATGCCTCCCTTAAAGATATTTCACCTATGGAGACAGACGTCCTGTACCTTTAACTGAGTTAATGATAGTGTCTACATATAAACATTTTCAGAAAATATTAAAGCCAGAGTAAGAACTTTAAAACCAGCACTACATAATTGTAGAAATAACTCAAATATCTTGTAGAAATATTATGTGAGACTCTATAATGACATTTTATAAATATCTCAACTAATTATCTTTAGATGGTCAAATAAATTTAAAATTGTCGCTCTGATGAAATACCCAGGATGTTGTTTTCAGGGATTTGGGGATGTAGGTGAGTAACAGGGATTTAGCAAATGTGTATTTCAATAATTGAAATTCTGCAGGGACTGAAGAAGATTTACAGAGAACAAATAACTGGATGATATCTGTCCTATCTCCAGCACACTGGACCCTAAAAAATAGAAGTTGAGGTCAACCTTTTTATTAAACCTTAAAACAGGTATTTTACTTGACATTTGTCTAAAATTAATTGACACACTGAATGTGCCTATGTGGTAGTTTTCCATCCCGCCAAGAGATGCCAGTGTTGCTACATTTCAATGCAGCAGGACGAAGAGCAGCATCTGCGGTAACACAGCAGATATGTGGTGTTACTAAGGTTGATGCTTGGTGAAACAGCCTGAGAGTGTCACCGATGGCCGCCTCCTTCTTTGTGTCCTGCATAGTTATCACATAAGAAGGGGGCATCAGGGTGAAACATATAGAGAGCAGAGAACCTGAACTCCTTCGTTATCCTGAGGCATACAAACTCTTCAAGAAAGGTCGAAACAGGGTTGTTATAATCAGAATGTTCCATTTGTTTTTGTTCTGTTCCCCAGTTTCACACCGATTTTAATTTTGGTTTCTACTGACAAGGTCAGAAATTTGTGTGCTACACTTAAATAAATTTAAAATTTCATGTTGCACAAATGGAATTCACCAGCAGTGTGGATTCAGATCACTTAGACAAATATGTGGCAGCAGTATAAAGCCTCAAATCATGCATATACAGCTCAGGAGCTTCAATTCATGGTCACATTAAACATCTCACCTTGGAAAAAATTGGGAAAACTGGGGTTTTCACACACAACGGTCCCTAGAATTCACTCAGAATGGTGCCAAAAAGACCTCACTGATGAGAGGTCAGAGGAGAGTTATAACCGCAGAAGACCATGTCAAGCTCCACAGCTGAAGACTGGAAAAACGTAGCCTGGTCTGACCAATCTCAATTTGCCCAGCTTTAGCCCCCTTAATACCACCCAGTCATGGTTTGAATGCCAAAATCTATCGAAGTACTGATGCTGACTATGTTCATCCCTACTTCCAGCAGGATAATGCACCAAGACACAAAGCAAAAGCCGTCTCAAACTGGTTTCATGAACATGGCAATGAGTTCAGTTTACTTCAGTGGCCTCCCCAGTCACCAGATCTGAATCCAGTAGAACACCTTTGGGATGTGGTAGAACAAGAAACTGGCAGCTTGAATGAGCAGCAGACAAATCTGCAGAAATTATTCCATGCAATCAACATGAAGCAGAATCTCACAGGAAATTTTCCAACATCCAGTGGGATCAATCCCACAAAGAACTGAGCCTGTCTGAGGGCACGGGGGCAAACAGTTACACAATGCCACCTGCTGGTAAAAAAGAGACATAAGAAAACTCAAATTAACTCCACAAAAATCAATCTGAACGCAAGATTTAAAATGTTCTGGTTTATTAATACAGTCTAACTCTTGACCACCTTGCTTTGATCTTCCCTACAGTAAGTTTATCTGTACTCCTGATCTAGGACCAGCATCAATCCTGGTTGGTATTCATCTCTTCTCCTGGTTTTCCACACTTGCAGCAGTACAAGCAGAGTGTGATTAAAACTGACTGGGCTCTCCGAACCCGATCCAGCAAGCTATATGAAGCATGCCAATGAAGAGATGAGGTAGGAGGGGAAACTCTTTACATGTCTGGGATGAAAGATAGAAACAGAGAGGCTGTCTCGGTTTCTCACAGCCAGCCTTCACCTCAGCATCACCTTTTGCTATTTGCAGAGAAGCTGAAGAGAAAGTACTGTAGTGGGGTTTACTTACTAAGAAGTAATTACAAGGCTTGGCTATTAGTCACCATGCTCGTTTAACAAACAGACAAATCTGTTGTATATTACCCCTTCAGAAACAACATTTTGTTTTCTGAGAGGGAAGTGAATAATGTGAATAATGTTAATTCATCGTGCATGAAAATGTGGCATATGTTAAGTTCGGGAGATTGTGAAGCCAAACTGAATGTAGAGAATCAGTATCTTATTGCAAGGACCCACTGGTGACTGATCATATCATGTTCCCTTCATACTATACTGTTCAGACCATAATTATATGCAATCAAGTCAATCTCAGACCTGTAATTCCCAGGTGGAGATATTAGGACATTCTGACAGCTACAGTATCTCTCACCTGATGAAAAGTGTCAACAATCTGATGGCAGCTACATGAAAAGAAAATCCAACACTATCACAAAGGAGCATCACCAACTGAACAGAGGACAGTCATAGGCAAAAGCTCATCCAAAAATACTGCAAATTGCAACAACCAAGACAAAGGAGATGGTTGTGGACTTCAGGAGGACCAAGACGATGTTAAATACCGTTACGGTTCTTGGAGAAGAGGTGGAGGTATACAGATACCTTGAAAACAGACTGAATGTGAAATGCAACACAGAACAGGCTGTGTACAAGAAGGGACAGAGGAAGCTTAGGTCCTTCAATGTGTGCAGCAGGATGCTGCAGATCTTTTATCAGTCTGCTCTGAACAGTGCAACACTACAGGAAGTCATTCCTGCCAACTGCCACCACTCTGTACAATGATCCTCCTCTGTGTTGGCTGTGTTGTGTTGGGAGTAGGGAGTCCTCTGACAGAGTAGTTTTTCCTTCTGAAAGACAGACTGTTTGCCTGGACGTTTTTATTTATGATAGTATGTATTACACCTGTTATATATCTGATCTTTCAAAGTTTGCGAAGCTCCATGTATATCGACTGACTGGTGCTAGGGGAAGTACGTCAAATTTGAACCTTTGTAAAGTCTATATTTAGTCTCTGTTACGACACTGCAGTTTCCCTTGGGGATTAAAAAGTAATCAGTCAATCTATAAATCAGTTTGCCTGTCTACCTATTTATCTATACAAACTGATTAGTGTTTCCAGCTTTAGTTCTGATGACAGCTGAGATCCTCGGAGTAAACCCCAGCATGGTGTTGCAGCGGCAGGAGAAGATCTGCTTTTTTTTGGGTTGAGAAATAACATAACATTATACAGGTGAATAAACAGAGGTGAAGACAGCATACAAACACCAGCGACAACTCTCACTAAGACTAAGGACGATGAAAAGCAGGGAGATGAGATCAAGTATGTATTATAAATAAGAAAATAAATCCACAGAAACAGAAGAGAAAGAAAATAAACAAGATATGGTGGAGGACAGGGTATTGCTGCCATTGCCTCTTTTCTCTGCTCCACTATCTTTTTCACCCGGTCAATTTTTTCCAAGGCTCTGAGGCATGAAATTCATTTGTGAATCTACAGTATAAAGCACAGAAGCCTATACCTATTGACAATTGACATGACATTAATATTTAATGGTGCATTTCAGTGGCTATTGACTTTGCCTTTATGAACACACAAGAATGTTATGGTTTTCCTTCCTGTAATGTTCTCTATTAAACAAAGACAGGTACACAATAAAAATGAGAGAGTACAGTTTAAAGCAAGTGTAGCCACAATGTATCTGTTACCACATGAATCAATAATGAGCTGCAGTATAGAACTAAATAAGAGAGAGAGGAATAAAAATAAAATTACAATATTTGTACTTAATCAGAAAGTTTCAGTTAGATTTAGCATTTTCCAAACACAATCAAAGGTGACCAATAATCATGTAAAAGTGATGTTCACAGCTTTTGCATTCCAATGACAACTTTGCTAGAGAAAGAAAATAAGAGATTTGATCCAGATGTAAATGAAATATTGGTGGAATCTGTGGCTGCTGAAGAGCAGACTGCTTTAGATGCTTTGCTTCTGAAATGGAGGCTGAAACATGACACAGCCGTGTCAGTGGACACGTGCGGTTAATCCTGTGGATATGAATCATCTCCTGCTGGATGAAGACGTAAATCAGGACACCACCTTGGAATCTGCCTTACTTTTGGCACCATCTTTAGTTTGCTCAGTTATGTTACTTTGCTATGATATTTTGCTACACTAATGACTAAGACAACATATTATTGCATTTCACTATTCTCTATCTGCATGAACTGTTGTTGGCATATACACAGCTGTGTGTTTTCTGATATCTTAATGTCTATGAAAGTGAACAGCTGGAGGCCTTTTGAGATAGTTTTTCTTACATTACTGTGTCCTTATTCCACAAACATTTTATTTTGCAGTCTTCTGTTCAAGCCTCCAGGTTATGGTATATGTAAAGTCATAAACATATCTCCAAAAGGAGGAGGTCTTGTCATTTGAAAACAGCGACTTAGTTAATCCTGTGATCTTCACCTTGCTGCCACATAACAGATGTGCAGGAAAAAGGGAGGAAATATGTTACCTGTGTACAGGTCTGTGGTCGTCCCCTTGGAATAATATGGGAGTCAGAGTCTATTTAAACACTATCTCCATGACCTCTTGGCGCACAGCAGCTCTGCAGGGATCTACAGGATTAACCGTAGATAGCAGCAACGCTTTGAAAATACCCATAACAGCGTATTAGCATTGAAATGAGGTAGCACTTTTGTCAGTAGGCAGTCCCGGGTCACAGAGACAAACGTTGAATACTGCCGGAGGGACTTCACACTCTCGGCTGTCCCTTCCACTGCCCGGTATGCCTACACCGCTAATGTCAATAGTGTTAACATCCTGGCTGGTTTGCAGAAGGGCAGGGGATGAATTTCTTTAGAGTGCTGGAAGCTATCCATTCTGGACAGAATTCACCTGAACCCTGCCTCATTTTATACGCTACATCCATGGCACGTTTCTGTATATGCTGTAAAATTTAAGGGTCTATACAAAGACATGAGGTCTGTGAGATTAGTACTTTATATTCTTCACTTCAACTGGCTGTAAAACATTTCTTGCTGTTAACTTACCTTTATATAGGCCATTACAGCAGGAGAACGCCAACCTCCTGCATGTACTCTCATTTCCTGCTGGAAAAGATCTCTGAAATTCAAAAGATAAGTGCATAAAGAATCAGACAGAACATTTATTCTGAGTGAGGACAGCATTTAAGTCTTTTGTCACCTGAATTTTGGACTCCAGGAAACACTGAAGTGGCAGCTCCATGGAAATGTGTTCAGAGACCAAGTCACATAAGAGTTAAATTGTGATGTGTCGGTAATTAAAATTATAGAGTGAAACAAAGCTGGAACCCGAGACATAATCCTACACCTGCCAGGCTCAGTTGTCAGATCAGTTGTCAAAACCCTGTCGATGGCCTGTTCTCTCAAGTGAATATTGCATAGCACAAATTGTTCTTTTAATGGCAAATAAAAGGTTTCCTTCCTTTTAGTGTTCTTTTATTTAGGAACCTATTATACCGTGTTCAATCAGATGGAGCATCTGGGGTCGGTGTGCAGTGTGTCAGCCTCTTTTCTGTGAAATTTAAAATCAAATTCAATCACTCGAGTTAAATATCTTCAGACATTTGGTGCAGTTAAAATATGTTTACGCTGAACGACAGAAGAATTTAAAGCTAGAAAAAAATCAAGCAGTGGGAGAGAGAGATATTATCATGTATCATGATATTACGATTATATATACCCAGTGGGGATATACAGGGCTTAAAATACTAATGACCAATTTATTAAAAATTTGCAGGCAAACACTTAACATGAACTTTGCATGAGCAAGAATTGTAACAGCTTGACAAGAGCTCTGCAACAGCTGCACGGCTCATTCATGAATACAAATCAAATCACATGTCACTTTCAGTTACATCTTCAAGAAATGCTTGTGGGGAGCAAATCACTGAGGAAGGTGTGACATGTTTTATTACTGTAAAATACTACATTGTGCATCACAATGCAGTACATGAATAAAAGCAGTGCGCAGTCATTATTTATGAAATCTGATATGAAGCTGTTGTTTAAGTGTTTGTGTGTAATATTGAAAAAATGGGTTATTGGCCACTATCACGTCGAACCAGGATCAGATTCGGCTCCTACTTCGCACACATGCCTAGGCTAGCTGTGAAATGCTATACATCATCACCTAACCGCAAAAACAAACTGTCCTTGGCAGATAATGTTCCATAAAGTTGCTCAAGCTGGCTGATTTTCCCCTCTGCGAGACATTTGTCAGGTTTCTCTGACAACGGGACAATTTCTTCTCCTTGCTCATATATCACAGTGTAAAGGTGATGAGTTCTTTTCTGAAGATGTCAGCCTAAAATAGTCGTACTGACACCTCAAATCACACATATGACATTCAAAAAGCGAGCAGAAAACTTTCTCCATCTCACATGGCCGAGCTGCCGAGGAGGTGGAGCCCTCACACACTGATATGGTAGATGTGACTGAAAGGTGCTCTTTAGGTTCAGACACCTGAATCAGGCAGCCTGGCATTAGCTCATGATGCCTGCTGTGGTAGCTGTCACTATTGCTGAGTGTCTCCACAACAGAATGCATTTTCTCTGCTTCGTTCCTCCGGACCCCCGGTGCTCGGTCTGCAGTTTAGCTATCAACCTCTGACATTTATCAGCTTTGCTGCAACCACCGGCTCATCCAAAACACCTTTTCACTATCCAGGAAGAAGTGGTAAAAGTTCAGGGTGGCGTCAAAAAGGTTTATGGAGGATGCTGCACCAGTGTCCTCTTTTATCTGCCTTGGCTGTGAGAGTCTGGCAATGAGGGCAGCAGCAGAGGGTGGACTTAGAGAAAAGAGCCCTGGAGTTTTGACCCAGGGAATCCCACCAAAGCCCACCTAGAGATCCAATACACCACCAGCCATAAGGCCACTTAGGTTCTTACGACACCGAGTACTAGCTGTGGCAGAGCTGAAACATATATTGTCTTGCTGAGAGGGGTGCCATATCAATAAATGCTCATGCAGATTGTCTTAAAGGCAATGACTTTTGGAGGAGCTTTAGCTGAGGCCACATGACTCCTCTCTCTCCCCACACAAAGCAGAAATCACAAGCTTGTTTGCTGTTAAAGACTGTTAAGACCTCCTTATATAATCAACATAGAAATATGAAACAACTGGGAATGGAGTTTAAGGACCAAAGGCATGTAAATTACAGATATCTTGAAAGAGAATGCCGTACAAAGAATTTCTGCATGTTAAATCCTCTCTCGTTGCCACTCACGTTTTTGGTAAACATGAAGCGTCGCCTCAGATCTATTTCTCATCATGTCCTCTGCTCTGACTTCCTTGAGGAGTGCTCATTGTTCCAAAGTGATTGGGCCTTAAAGGAGCAGACTCTCTGGATATAACACTCTCTATATGACTCTGTTTGTGTTTGACATAGAAAGAGAGGGTAAGTAGGGGAGAGAGTTTTAGAGGGCCCATCTCGCGATCTAGAACCAATTTCTATGCAAATGCTACGACCTGACATGGAAGAAGCTACCATTATTCGGCGTGGGCAGGCAGGGTTGGCTTAAGGTGTCGTAACATTCAGCAGCTGAGCGGGTTGACGCATAAAGCACAGCATATGCTCATATTTCCTCAAGTGACAAACTCGCCGTGTTATGCACTTTAGTGCAGCCGCATGTGACTGGAGGGCAATACTTTAAACGGCCGTGACAAACAGCTGTAGGGGAGAATCGTACCCTGAGGGGGGATGAGGCTGGTAAACTTATCGTGAGACTGTGGGAAATGTTCCCCTTAGCCAATGGGGCAGAAACCTGGGCGCTCATATTTCTCTGCCACTATACCGAAGCCCTGGAGCATCATCAGGTAACAAATATCACCGTCTGCTTGTTGCAGTGTTTCTCAATGGCATACCTTTCATGAAGCGCTGTGGGGGACATGGCGCAAAACCATGTGTGCCATAGCTGTTAATGGTTGTTGGTCATGATGGTTAGATATTGTTGTTGTCCATAAAAATAGTACAGAGCAGTTGAGTGAGTAGAATTGCAACGGCGCTACATTTCTAGGCCGTATCAACCATGAAAGTGGAAGAGAGCTCCACGATTTTCAAAGGAATATATAAATAGAAGGCAAAGGATTTGCTGAGAGATTTGCTGCCTCGCATTTTCATTCACTCACTGCCCTTCACAGACACATGCTCACTCGCACAAACACACACACAAAGTGGGAACTTTGTCTGGCTAGGGGAGTGTGTTGACCCCTATTTCACTTATGTGTTCCTTGATGAGTTCAGACACTGAAGGGAGTGTAAGCAATCTCGCCTGCAGCACTGGCAATGTGCTGCCCTGCATTGGTTATGTGTGATTCTGATTTAAGCAAAGACTACCTCCATCCTCTGTGGGAAAGGCCATATCACACCTTCAATAAAATTTTCCTTATCACTATGCAAACATGCACTGAAGAAAAGTTTTGTACTCTTGCCAGCGAGTGAGAGGCGCCAACTCCTCCAGTTAATTACGTGCTCAGATGGTCTCGCTGACACATGGTACTGTAGATCAGTGGTACTCAAAGTCCCGCTCAGGGGCCACTTCCAGCCTATGAAAGACTTCTGAGTGGCCCTTGAACATTTTCCAGAATGAAACATATTCTGTCCTGGGCTGCTGAACCACCTCTACATTCGCAAAGATGACAGGATCCATAATTAATGTTTAATAACTTCATCCACAGTTCCAATGTTTTATTACCATTCTTGAAACAGCTCTCCCTAAAGAGGGTCACTTTTCACGTAATAATCCTCTGCATTGTTTTTTTAACACATGTCTGTTTTGGTTCACTCTAATGCGCTTGTCTTAAAATTCCTCTGGAAAACAAAAGGAGCAGTTTTAAAACAAAAAGAAAAAGAACAGGCTAGTGAGTATGTGCAATGACAGCCATCATGGCAAATCTAAGAGACAGAAATATAGACTAAAACATGCTCACATACAGTTACCTATTTACAATTCCAGCAGACATGGATCAAGATTGGTATTCATTTGGAGTTTTGTTTCTGGACACCCATGATTATAGGTCCAATATTTACTCTCATTTAAGCCCTGTTTTGGCCTCCACCAAGTCCTGAAGGAAATATCTGGCTCTTTAGCAGCTGATTGCTGCACCATGTTCAACAGCCATTTCCTAATTTTGTTTGCCTGCTGTTTGGGTGCCGAGTAGTTAGTGTGCAGTGGGTTTTTTATGCTGAAATCAGTCGCCTACTGCTCCTGTTGTAAACCAAAACAGCGGCAGGTCATAAAACCAAAGCAGTGAGCTGAAAGCTCAACGCTAAAACGTTCTGTAGAGCCGAGCGTTCATCCATTGTAAATGTAAAAACAAAAAACAAAAAACAAAACATGAATTCAAACACATTTAAAGATAAATATCCAAGTAGGAAAACATCACATACCATCCAAACATTTGATCATTCATTCATTGTAAAATAGCTGCAGTAAAGCATCTTTGGCACCACAACTGTCATCAAAATAAAAACAAACCAACAACAATAGAAATCATATTTCAGATTCCCTTCTCAATATACAGTATAATCCATACTGGGTTTTATCCTACAATCAGATTTTGCCCGAGAGGGATATATATGAGTCATAAAATTAAAGGCCTTCCTTTCCGTCAAGAAAAAAAAAAAAAATCAAAGCAGGATGAAATGCAAATTATTGAAGCAATAATTTGAGCAGTGTTAGTAGCAGGCCCAGATGAGCAAAATTCCATTTAATGTCATGCATTAAGAAACATAAAACAAATAACCAAGAAGAATTAGAGCATAAAAATAAAGCATGAAACGCAGTCTGACACTTTGAATATGGATTTTACACAAAAACCCTGACTTGTCCATGGAAAGTATATTGGATTAACAGGGACAATTATAGAGGAGGATGAGAAGCACATTAAAAAGTCAAATACAGGGTGACACATTTAGCAAACTACATATAATATGGACTAAATGTTCAAAATCTTTTTATATATTATTTCATACAGACATACCAAATACCAAGCTAACATCCACTTTTAATGTTTGGCTTGATAAGTGGATTAATTATCACATTGTCATGAATTAGAAAGTGGAGTTCATATTTTGTGTTAGCTGATTTTATCAGCTGATGCAGGGTTTTAAAAAAACCCTCTCCATTCATGTCCTTATTTTTTTCCCTTTCCTCTTGATTGACTGTGGCTATGACCTTTGAACTTATTACTTATGATGTTTGTTCTGTCACCCTAATCATAAAAATGTAGAAAATAATGAAGACATGCACAGATTCTTCATTAGCAGGTGGTGCTTCAGGAGAACTGACGTACAAAACTTCAGCAACTGTTTGTGTTCTGTTTGAGGTTAGATAAAAAAAAAATAAAAATAAAACTAGACACTTTATAGTAAATAGTGACAAAGAGAATTAATTTCCAAAAATCTGAATAATAACTTTGGAAAGAGAACATCACTTCTAAATCAGTGAGTATTCCCATCCATTTAAACAGTTGCATTTGCCGATCTAAGACTTCCAATTCTTTTAAAAACGCTATCTGTTAATCTGCTGCTGTCTGTCGTTTTATAAGCACACGTCACTTTTTTTTTTTTTTTTTACAAAATTAAGGATATCTCCCTTCACAAGTCTTCACTCATTTTGCCTTTCAGAGTCTCAAAAACTCAAGAGTCTCCTCTATCCATGGATCAAAATCACACCATAGCTCTGATGGCTGTTTCTGAACCACTCAGCGCTGTTAACCTCATTTCATTCTCAGGATTAATATGCATCAGAAGAGTGAAGCCTCTCAGGGTGCTGCTGAGATCTTTGGCTCAGTGGAAGATTGCTCTGCTCTTTCTCTCTCCCAGCTTCCTCCCATTCTACTGACTGGGTGTCTCATTACAGCGGTGTAGGACCAGGTGGGGGATACTCACCTACAGACATTTCTCATATCTCTCTACTTTAGTTCTCTCATCATACTGGACATAGGAGTCATTTTAATTAAAATCTCACTAATTATCTATGACGTTTATTGGCCTCTATTTAGTCCTTGATTTCGTATCACAGGGCCTTGATGCATGTACAGTTTGATTTAACTCTCTGCATTCTGCAGAGATCACAGACAGAACCTGTGTTAAAGTCCAGCATTACCTCTATTTGATATAACCACAGACTGCAAATGTAACACACATATATTCCTGACCTTGCTTCATGTCTATAAAAAAGAAATGAGGTGGCCGGGTGGCCTAGTGGTTACAGAGACCTCCCTTTATCGAAAAGGTCACAGGTTCTATCCCAGCCGACAGCCAGTGTGTATCCATCAAAAGCCATTTATCCTCTCCAAATGTCCTTCAGCAAGACACTAGACCGGTTCCTGCTCACCCACTGCTACTCCAACTGACAGCTACATATCTAAAAGGTAAAAACGTGTAAACACTGGACTGTGCCCTACCAGGATACTTGGTCTGACATTATTTGACTGTATCTAAATAACATTCTTCAGTGTTGACGTCCGTGGCAGGTTATGCAGTGATGTTTCTTCAATTTATTTATCTTAACAATGTTCTGGGACCTTAAAGCATCAACAAATCCCCAACATAAAACTTGTGTATACAACAACAAAACCTGTGGTCTCTGCAGGATGCATCAAAGCACTTCTTCACATACCAGAATCCAGTTCGATCGACTTGTTTGATCGAGGTATTCATCAAATGTCAGCCTCTTTTCACAAAGTATAATCAGTCTCTGTATGAATTATGTAGGTAGTCAAATTCCAATATTTCTTCCAAAGCTAATGGTCATTGTTGTATGACTGACCCACTTATATGCTGCTGCTGAAGTGATTCATTTACTTCAAAGTGGGAAAACTACAGTGGGTAATAACTTCAAAAACCTTAAGAGCTTTTAGGTGCCGCATTTCGTCATAAGGAGCATGTGTGAGAAACACAGCAGTTCATGCACATACTGGATGACAGTCAAACTCAGAAGCTGACATTAATTATAACAGGTGACTGATCAGTTGGGACCCTGACTGTGAAAACCTGCAGACGGAGCCTAAAGAGCGCAGTTGTTGCTACTGTAAGCTACCTAGTTATCAGACTTAGTTGTCAGAGTGAAATCAGTAACTCATTTTTCTCGGCCGGACTCCCCTGAGACTCATACAGTGAACGCTGTGTACGTGTACAGAGAGCAAGAGGCAGATAGAGAAAGAAATGGCGCCAGAACAGAGCAAAGGCGAAAAAAACTGTTTCTGTTCCCCTTTGTGTGAGGTCACATTTTTAATTAGCTCCCAGCTCGGGAGGATTTGAGTCAAGGTCCCCAGGTGTGTGTAAATTGTTTTTATTTGGAGTCTCAGCGAGAACCTGCTCTTTTCCTCACTGTTCTTTTTCTCTCCAGCTGTTGACATTCTATAAAAGGACGCTGCATTGGAGACCTGGGTGACCCCTTTGCCTGCTCAAGACCTGAATGCACTGCAGCGCAAAAGCACAATGGGAGCCAGGCTGGACACTAGCCATGCTTCAGATTAAATGCCATAATTATTAATCCTCTAATAGAATAGAATAATGCGCCAGTTGCCAAGAGACAACGCTGTGCTTTATATGTGGAGAGGCTTCCTGAGACAGAGAAAAATAGGGCTTATTCGCCCTGAGCACTGAACTGAGGAAACGCAGAGGGATATTTGAGGGGTTTTGTTCCAAACATAGTACCTGCTTTCCTGGACAAAAGTTAGTGAATTTTTCCCTTCATGGCTTTGCTTAATGATTCTGTTTGAAGCAACAGTTTGACTTTTTTTTTTAGCTTTTTTAAAATTATATTTTACATAGATATGAAGATTGAGATATTACCTGATCATTTCCATGTAGCATTACAGAGCCTTACTCCTCACAGTACATATGGCTGCTGTATTATAATACAATTCTGAAAATAGCAGTGGGAATTGGTGGACGGTTGGTTGATGGGACACGGTTTGTTCGTTATGTGGAGTCTAATGGGATTAAATTTGCATTTCTTACTGAAATATCACTCTTTAAAGCGGCCATTAACAAGCGCCACAGATGTTGCTGTGATGATGGAGATTTTAGATCAAAGTGCTTGATGAAGACACTGTCAAATAAGGGCCACATTAATTCCTGTGGATTTTTTGTGGGTTTTTACAATTTACAATTCCTTTTCATCAGCAACAGGCCTTTCACCATACAGGGTTTGATTAACGCATCACAGCATGGCCTTTGGTTCTGATCAGCAAACAACAATAAATCTTTTTCAATCATCCCATTTCGCAGTTTTCACACCAGCACACCCTCTGGAAAGACTCCAATCAGTTTTGCATGATTTTGAAATTGGGGAATGTTTGTGAGACGACAATAACGGATTCATACGTAAATCAGAGATTGCCGTTGACTTTGTCATGAAAAGTTTTGCAATCAGGAGATACTCCTCCAGAACACCAGGCACATTGCCGTCACCACAACGCAGCAGCTTCTAAAACAACAGAACAACTTTTCACATTTTCATCCTTCCAACGATTATCTATTTGATTCTCTTTACAACTTTATGAGCACACACACTGCGACATGCAGAGCAGGGGGAGCTTCAGTGCAAGTCTAAAGGGGAGATAAATGAGCTAATCTCTTACCTTAAACATATATAACTTCAAAAATTATGTTTGCCTGAGAGAACGAGATCTTTCGAGAAGTTTAGGGCTGCAGCTAACAATTACCATCGATCAGCCTGCCTGCTATTTTCTTAATTAATCATTTGATGTTACAGTATTAATAAATTAAAGTACATTTTTTTGCTTTGTCTGATCAAGTTATTTTGATATAAAGTGGAGAAAAACAGCAAACCCTCACACTGAACACACAGTTCTATAAGTTTACATTGAGAAGTTGCTCCTTAAGAGGGAGGAATTCTGTATTAAGGGGAAAATGAGGAACAAGACTTGAAACCATTTTTTAGGGACTGTATTTGTTGTTGCATTTGCTATTGTTATTTTTATAAGAACGTTAAGTATTTGTTAAGAGAAAGTTGTGTTTTAGTGACCTTCAGATTGATTCTGAAATGCTGGGTTTGTAAAATCGAGGTTAAAAGAGCACTCAGTGATTGTATTAGCTAAAAAATATTCCAAAAAGTTCAAGTGTCAATATTATATCTTTTGTATTTAAGGTCATTTACACTTATATCTCATTTATATTTCAATGGATGCGCTCTACCACCACAGTGGTGTTACATTCATCGTGGTATAAAGGTAACAGCACTGGAGGTGTTGTTGTTTACAGCACAACAGCTCTATCATTGCAGATTACACTGGGGTGCGGTACCACAGTAAGACTCTAAGTAAAAGAGATCTCTGTTGGGATGCCCCAGCACAAAGCATGAAGAGGTTGTTGACACTGCAGCGCTCCAGCGATCCAACATGGGGCAGCCCACGCTCTGTGAGGCGCTGGGGTCTCGGAGTGCCAACAGAGAGCGGGGACGGCGGGGGGGTACTCACACTTTCATTGTTGACGCATGACTCACACTCAGGGACAGTACAAAAACATTCAGTTAAAGAGATTGGCTGGGAGGCAAAGTTGCCCCTTAGGGAGAGGGTGATAGCGAACTCTATTACAGTGAGTGCAGATTGAAATGGGAAAGGAGCAAGGAGGCGCTGGGTTTGAATGGAGATGAGAGGCTTAACGTGATATGGAGCATTATGGAAGTGATATGGTGTCTATATGAGTGTATGAAGTAGCTACGGTGGGGAGGTGGGGTGAAGGGGTCCGAGGGGGGGTGGCACAAACTCACATGCACACATAAACACAGACTTGTAGTATTCATGCCTTTGCTCTGTTCAGGGTGTTTTTGCCAACAGCAGATTACCACATACAAACAGCCTGTAAATATGAAGATCATTCCATTTACTTCAAACAGTGAAACACTTCATTCATTCTGCGAAGGGCGAACAGGGCCCACATTTCACTCTAAGGGCTGCTGTTAATAAAGAGAAACTACTCCATTGCCATACTTTAATCACTTTGCCGTCATTTTCCCCCAGGTACCTTTAATTTCTAACTTTGGATTTTTATCACACGATCCTTGTCGCAGAAATTAGTTTTTTTTTTCCTCATAAAGATGAATCCACCCTAAACCAGCATTAACATATGATAAGTTCTTCTCTAAAATGGAAACAATATAATTGGGAAAAGATTATGACTCTAAGTATAAGTATCTCTAAATTATTGAGTTCCCAGTTGGTTCATTAAGCAATAATACAGATAAAAAGTATCAAGCTTTGTTTTCACTTTGTGATATTAATCATTTTGCAGCAGTTAATGCCTCACTTTTTTGTTATTGAACTTTATTTTCTCTTCCTACTTTTCATGCATTTAAGCAGCATTTCAGAAAAAGAGAATAGAATACATACTGCATCCTTCGCTATATAAAAGTAATAACAACCTTCAATATGTTCTTTACTATGATTATAGGTACTTCAGTGCTGCTGACAGCACTTGGCCAACCGCTGCCAAACAACAGCTGCAATTACCCAAGAACACCCTTTAGGTGTTTTTTTTTTTTTGCTTCACTGCAGGAGCTTGTATAGAACCAAGGCTGAATGTGTGAGACGTAACATGAGAATCGTATTTGTAAAAGGTAAAAACAATCAAAAAATTGGTTCACTGTGTGCCCAGATTTTCTGGGATTCTGGTGATTTCAGGATTTAATGACTCAACATTAAAGGATCAAAGAAGACATTAAAACACTGAGGAGAGTTTTGCTTTTTTAAAAAGTAAAACATAAGTTTCAGTCCTAGAGACACTATGGAAGTCCTTCAGAGCAAAACTGAATACTTCACATGCACATACAGTTCACTCTTACATTATATACATGCATATACATGCATATACATACGTACAGGTGAGAACATGTATGAGGTTGAGTATGTATGAGTGAATTTGTTTGCACCTTCACGAGTAGTCATCATCGCTGTAGTGCCACGTTGTGGTAGCAAATTACGGTAAAAGAATGGTGCCTTCCAGATATGTACATACACACACTCATATAACCTCATTTTCATGCACGTACAAGTGCACATGAAGTATTCCATTTTGGCCTATATGGCTTCTCATAGATATCCAGGTCACAACATCGTAGTTTAATTAATTTTCCCTCCCGCATGCAGAAATGATCTTATTAATCTCTATTAACCACAGACAAAACAGGCTATGGTCCTGTAATAACTCCCCCACACCGTCAAAATGACAGACTACATGGTATAATGTGCATCACTGTACAGCTTCACAAAGACATAAATGAGTACAGACAAGTGTTTTAGTGTTCAAATACATATAGAGCTCACTGCCAAATGAAGGAAATGTAACGTGACATCCCATTTTTGTTTTTGTTCAATAATCATGACAATTTCTGCTTTTTTGTGTGAACATTTTTGAATAACGTTTTTATAGATGAAATGTTCTGAACATATGCACTGCTATTACACTATTGTGTTGCATTCACTTGGCTTTTGTCCAGAGTGACTCACAATGAGTGCACATAAAACAGAGAGTGTATGCAAAACAGTCAAATGTTTAACTTAATGGGTTTTTAATGTAGCACTGAGTTAATATTATTGTATTTAGCAGTGTATTATAATATAGCAGCTATTGCAAGTTTTAATTGCATTAATCCACTCAAAAATGAATTGAAAAACGTCAATTACTTTAATTAAAAGCTTTTTGTTAACTCCACTAATGGATGCAGCCATTGTCCAGAACATTTATGAGAAGCATATTGCAGCAGTGATTAAAGTAAATAATGAAATAAAAATTGTACATGACTGGAGAGCTTTGAAAGGCTGGAATAACATCTCATCTATTCAGTCACAGAGAGAGAGAAACACACACAGTCTGAGAAAGAGGCACGGAGACAGACTGAATGAAGGTGCTTCTCTGTCAAAATGGCAGAAAGAACGTTGGAACATTTAACTCATCTTTCTGACCCTATTAGGTCATCAGTAAAAAATCTTGAGCACATCATAACATATCAACTTAGCATCCTTGTTAGCTGTATCGAGAGCTTGTGCTGCTCTTTATTCTTTGCACTACCTTGTGCACGATTCACTTGTGTGTGTGTTGTCTGTAAGTTGTTTTTTAAACTCTGTATTAGACAGAAAACAAAGTCTAATCTTTACTGATAATATTGATGCTAAAGCAAAAGCTAGGTCCTAGGTAAAGTTACAAAGATTATTTGATTGACAGGAAATTAATCAACAACTACTCTGATAATAAATTTATCAGAGTTAAATAAGAAAGCCCCAGTTCTGTCTTGGTGAGTATAACCTAGATTATATTTGGCATATGAAGAAAAGAATGGACTTCTGGTAACTTGACCACATTTGCCTGCAGCATGAATGTATGGTTAGTCACTACAGACAACATGTATAACAAGTATGCTTGAGCTTCTATTGTACCAACATTTGCAGTACATTCAGCATATATAAAAGGAAGCGATTACAAACCTGCACAGGAGAAGTTAAATATGTGTCTTTTGGCCTGACAGGTGCAGAGAAACTCCAAACTAGCTGAACTAGTCTCCTACAGATCTTTTGTTTACTCCCTCCTCTCCCTCGACTCTGATCTGATTACCAATATGGAGCTAATGTAGCATTGGTTGTGTCAGTCATTTGTCATACGTTGGTGGCAGGTCAGATTTCCTGTCTCTCTGATGGACGTGCAGGGGCCAAATCCGTACATCAGCTCCACGTCTATACATCAACTCCTGGCGCCTCATCTTGTTTGGAAATGAAAGTCTTTATTATTGATTTTGGCTCTGACTATACATCCGTCTCCAATTTGTACCCCATCCCTCCTTGTCTAAAGCACACTATATTAAGCAAACTATCCATCTGCAGGCCATGCTCACCGTCTAAGCATGTGAGTGAATTTACAAGTTGTGTGTGTGTGTGGCCAGCTGAGTGGGTGTTAATGCTCCCATGGGTAAAAAAGACTGATAAAAATAGTTTTTCCCAGATATATTTTTAAAGTGGTTCATGATCTAGGGTTAGATTTAGGTTTAAAATGTACATAAATATTTATATATATGTTTGTATTAAATATACACTTTAAAGTTGTAAAAATACCACATTGTAAAGCAAGAGTACACACGAACAGCTTTGTAAAACTTTGTTCTTCAAATGTGGCTAAAACTTTTCTTTTTTTATCTGACCATTACACCTTGTCGGTGCTTGATGCTTTGCTAGACGCTGTGGTTGTCACTTGTAATTCATGGACTAACTGGGAAAATGTTGGCCCAGAAAGTGAATGGAAAATGCTTCATTCCCTCATTAGCATCACAAATGAAGGTCAGAAAGCAAAAAATGTTTCAGTTCCAACCTCAATACTCAACTTAAGACTCTTATGTTGATATTAAAATATAATATACTGCTCTGAGGATAAAGCACTTGCGAGTTAGTGCACACACACACACACACACACACACACACACACACACACACACACACACACACACACACACACACACACACA
>JBBMJY010000017.1:4785911-4805385 GCA_037833715.1 Toxotes lorentzi
CACACACACACACACACACACACACACACACACACACACACACACACACACACACACACACACATATATATATAGGTGGTATATATTGCTCACAGCAGGTAACATTTGGGCTACTTTTAGAGACAGACAAGTTAAATGTTTGTCTTGCCATTGTAAATAATAATTAAGTCACTTGTTTGATGGTTGATTAGCAGGTAGTGATTTCACTTATTTTGGCTAATTAGACCTCTTCTCAAGACTGTGTGGGTGTGTACAGACTCAGATTTACATCTGAGAAATGACAAATAGGCCTTTTTCATAGAAGACATATTGAAATATCACAGTAGGAACAATACAGGTGTAAATAATAACATGAACGCAGGTTGAATTCCATTTAGCTGCATACGTTTCAGGATCGTGGCACATTTGTGCTTTTCCTACTGTGACAAGTTAAAATGTCTGATCAAAAATAATGAATAAATTACACCTATGCATGTATGCATGGCATATAAGAGAAAGTCTATCATATGGGACCTTATGGCTTAACTAGAGAGTTTCTGCTAAGCTAAGCTATTCATCTCCTGGCTCCAGCTCCATTCTTAATGTGCAGACATGAGAGTGGTCTCAGTTTTCCCTTCTAACTTTTGCAAGAAAGCGAATTAGCATATTTCCAAAAATGTCAAACTATTTCTTTAAAGTAGTAACAAACTGAAGGGGTAGGCTGGCACATTAGGCATCACAAAAAAAAAAGAAAAGATTTTTATAATTCATTTTGAGATTCCATTATGAAATTGAAATGTTTTATCCATATCTTAAAGACAGAATAAGAAAATAGACTAAATAATTGGCACATTTTAATGATGTTTTGCAATCTTTTAATATAATCTATATTTACAAAGGAAGGTATCTCATCATTACTGAAGCCCCCCTTTGGGATTTAATCTGAAGGTGAACCTAGGGAATGAGTAAACATGAAGGCATCTTCTCAGGTGTAACACCACTGGGAACGGTTACTGTAAACACGCACATGGTATGCATGTATATATAAGTGTGTATATTTATATGTGTGTCTCTGTCTGTGCCTGCTTACAAAGCCTGACGGTAATTTGTCAAAAAATTCCTATTAGCGTCTGAAACAATTTGGTCCTTACTGGTTTTGTCATTCAATCAACGTATTTTTTCCTCCTCATTTGAACACTTCTGCACTTTAAGCCCAGCGTAATTACTTCCCATGCTGCCGTTGCTTTACACTTCACCATCTTGTGGGGGAATATCGCGGGTGCCAAGGGCACAGACACAAAGTCAGAGGAGGGAGGAGGAGGAAGCAGAGGCTGAAACACAGCCCGCTGATTCTTTCCTTCCTATGATAGCATCTCTTTCAAAACAACAAATGGCTTTGAAGGATTAACCTCATCAAATATTTCCTCTGAACGATTGAATGGCATCATCTCTTATTTGTTTATGAATGCGCCCCACTTTCCTACTCTTTTTTTCTCTTTATTTAACACAGTGGGAGTTAATGGAATTGTTGTGATAGTGATGTATGGAGGATTGTGCGAGGAGACAGATGGGGAAATGTAATTACGGATGTTTTGGGGCTTAGCAGAGGAAAAAAAAAACTTGTCACAAAGGAGAGTTCAAGAAACAAAGACAGCGCCATTCGTCATGTGAGACAATAGTCAGTAAAAATTAAATCAAGGGATTTTTACATAAACTGCTTTCTCTTAAAATTGTGTTTTACCCCCAGCACAACTGAGCAGTATTTTGTCATTATCTTGAAGGCAGTTACATAATATAAATTTGCAGAAGTCTTTGCTGTTATGCTTGGTTTGATTTTACATTCTTGTACACTTTTTAGAAAATAATGAAACAACCATTAAATGTGCCTAAAAACAAGACAATTATTATGCCATTATTTAGATGAGGTAGTGTGAACTGTAGCATGGACAGATTTTATTAAACTTAGAGCTGAATGTGAGATTCTCACATGTTCAGATTCTCACAATGATTCTCACAAAGATTAAATGACGTGTTCTATTAGTATTAACAACCAACCTGACTTGCATATGAAAATTAAAAATCTAGAAATGTTTTTAATCATCATGTTTAAAACTAAGAGATATTTATTTACCTCCTAACAGAAGGGCATTTTTTACATTTACATTTAATCAGTGCATTAATATCTAAAATATCTTTACCTTTAGGTGCTTCTTTTTCTCTGGAAAAACATAAAAAGTACAGAAAATGAAAGTGGCCATTTATGCCAGGTATGAACTGCATTTATTTAAAATGCTGGGCGTTTTAGGACCTTCAGATTTGGATGTTACTAATCCAGAAGAATTCAGTATTGCTTTGGAAGGGATTTACATACTGCTTTGATTGCTTCATTATTGAAAATGGATAAAAATAAACTTGGGAATAATAACAGGTTCAAATCCTGAGGCCTGAATTTCGGTGGTGAGCAGGGCTCCCCTGTCCTGTGATAAACATTTAGATAACAGATTTTACCTTTAATGCATTACCATGTAGGCAGTATTTTACTGTTGCAGCGGGTTCGAGTGGTGCTACAGTCAAACTATTATACTGTCAGATAATTTACTCTCTAACAGGAATGTAGCCAAGATTTTAGAGATATTAAGAATCAATGGTCCAAAATGCCTCAGTGCAGCTCCACTCCCCAGGAACACCTGAAAGACAGTAAGACTATGTAACTTATGAAATAATAAAGATCATATACTTTCTCTTACAAATCAAAAGTTGAACTCTCCATCACACTCAGGGGTTTTACTGCTACAGCCTCAGTCGGCCTGATATGACTGGTAGCCTATGGTTGCTAATGTTGGCTATGTAATGTTGGCATACTTATGAGACAGTAGGTTGGAGAAACACTGAAGACATGACTCTGGGTTCTTCATTGGTAGTCGCCTCTGCTATTCTGTTTACATAGAGTTAGTTACATTTTTGATAATCTTATATTCTAGTGTGGTTCTTATTGATTTATGCTTTTTGAAAGTTGTGTGTTGATCTGAACTCATTTATTTTGTAGAACTGAATATAATATCAGTGAGTGAAAGACCAGGCTATCCAAGAATGCACAGGTTCTAAAATTTTACAAATTGTCTTGAGTGAGTTAAATTTTTGAAAAACTGGAAACTATACACGTACTTTCTTTCACAGTTTTCTTTCTTTCAGAGAAGTTGATATAACATATTAAATAATATACAGCACATGACTTATTTATTACATTACTCATCTATTCAGAACACTGCTGTTTAAGCTTAGAGGTTGCCTCTAGTCTTTAAAAACAACAGCACGCTGAAGCCCACAACTTGCTATGATGCACATGGATGATACGCAATAAAATGAACCTCCTGGTTCATGTGTCAGACATGGGAAAGCAGTGAATAATATGAAATGACCGAACATGACCGAGCCTGAACTGCAGATGGACAGAGCAGAGGCCGACGCTGAAAGACAGGGTCGTGACTCTGACTCTCGGAACCTCCCAGCAAGCTCCCTCTGGATCAATGACCACCGCAAAATCCACACAACCATAAAACCGAAACATTTTCACTTCCTCCTCCTTTACCGTCCCCTCACCAAGACAGTCTGTCAATCTTGCTGCCCTCTCTTTTTAACCTTTCATCGGACATGTTTCATGGTGCAAGTAAAGTGGCCGTCAGAGCTGCAGGGAGGAACAGGTCACAGAGGGGTGGGTTATTTTGAGGGCATGATGGCAGTTTGAGGTGATATTTTATTTGAAGCCAGCAACAGTCGAGCCTCCAGCTGTCGTATTCTATCATCGTATCCTTGCTTTCTAATTATATCACGTTTGGAGTGACGCCGGTACAGAACAGAGATAAATGGTGCAGATGCAAAAAACAGATAAGTGGTGTATTTTAGCATTTATAGTGACCACACCGTAACTATGTCCTCCTGTTGCAATTCATGGTTATAACAAAATCAAGATTATCACTTACATACCACTACTGTACTCATGAAAAGAAAGCAAAGTCTGCCGCCATTCATTTGTGTTTCATTTCAAGCGTAAATTTTTTTTTCTGCCATTTCAATAAGCTAAACCCTCTTTTCAAGCTGTGACAACAAGATGTTGCACTGTTGATAATATTATATTAATGTGACATTAGTCAAAGAAGAATTTATGCAGCTTTTCTTTTTATTCTAAACTGAGCACTGAGGGAGAAAAGCTATTTTATACATTATATGCAGCAGACAAGATCTTCAAATACATACCAGGTATGAAATATAGACATGCTCATGAAGAATTTATAGGAATGCTCTAAATACTGTGAATAGCAAATACTGCAGCAGCATGGCAGCCCAGTGAGAGCGGACACTGTCCTTTCAGCTGGATGATCTGGGCTCAGTCCCTTGTGTTGGCAAGCACCCTTCCTGCTGAAGTGTCCCTGAGCAAGACACTGAATCTTTACCACTGAGCTCACTGATATGCCAATTAAATCCTCTGTGAAAAAGTACAAACACATTAAGAGCTGAGCTGGATTCTGACGTTACACTGCCTGGTTTTTTGTCTTTGTCCAGCGAACCTCCTCTTGATGTATCAGTACTTAACTCCCCCTTGACTCTGTATATTTTCACAAAGAATGAGTAAAGAGGAATCAGTGAGGCCCTTCATGTAGATGGCTCATTGGCCAGTTGGAGTAATGAAGCATAGACAGGCGCCACGCCACTGGCCGCCACGTGTGATGCCTTGAAAGATAGATGGAGAATGAAATCACTCGCTGTCATTTCAACTCTATCATTCTCAGCACTTGGTCACTTTGCCAGGAAGACTAGCGGGACGTGACTACACCGCCTAAGTAGCTCTAAATCGTCCTTGCACACTCGGCAGGAACAAAGCAGGACAGCACTCGAAAAGACAAGAGTGGGTGAACTTTAAGGGAAAAAAATACTGCTTGGCGCCCATTTTGTTGGTTTAACAATGAGATGCATTACAGCAGAGATAAAACAAGTCAGCCCGTTGAGGTGTATCCTTATCTCGTATCTCCTAAAGACAGCAGGTGATCCTGTGGAGAATTAGCCAGGCTGTCAGATGAAGCTGTGATTTGTAACTTTCACCTTACAGCCACAGAAAGGGGAGGTGAGATTGTAAATTCTGCCAAGAGGCACTGAAGAAGAAGAGAGCAGCCTCGCAGTCTGAGAGTCAAGACGAGTCTCATTGGTATTCAGTGCATTATCATGGGACCTGGCCCAGTCATGCTGCATATATTTATGAATAGCAGTTCTTCTGAGGTGTGAACAGGGAAACAGGGCATCGGTGAGAACAGGGTGCAATTTACTGTGTGGTTGCGCTGCCCCCTTTCTTGAACTGTCCTGACGCTGCTAGGTTCAACGCTGTGCCAAGCACATCTCTGCAGCTGCTGCAATGCAAATGAACAAGACAACTTGCTCATATGTCAAGCTAATTCATATGATTCTTTTTTAATTGCTCGAGTTCACATGAGAACAACCACTTGTACTTGTAAGACTATTTTTTTTTCTTTGTGTATCGCTGCATTGCACTCGGATGCTTGGTGATGCAGTTCAGCTTGAGTCTCCTTGCTCAGCAGAGAGGTAGGAAGGAGCATTAATTCTTAACCCTGTGGGAGGAGCAGCGGAGAGCAGGGGCGGACGACTGCAAAATCCATCTCTGTCTCGTCCCCCTTGAGAGCCGAAAGGTCACTCAGCTGTCAGGAAGTAAAATTCAATACCTCAACCTTTCAAGCATGTCTCTATCCTGTGTGTCCCCGTCAGAGCTACACAATCCCCCGTCTGATGCATCTCTGACAGTCCGGTCTCTCGCTGTATGGACGATTCATGTTCACCGCTGCGAAAATCCACATCCTCTCTGACACTGACAGTCACCACTGATGGCCTCACTGACACCACGAAATCTACAAGTAATGAGCTGCATTACCCTTAGAGGAACACACCCTAAACAGGCCAGGTGACCTAAATGTATTACACTCACCTGCATATTTAGTAGATGATTGATTATAAATAAATATGATCAAATGTATGTGGCACAAGAGGACACATTGCTGCTTAGTATTTCTATACAGGCTCTGAAGATGAGTAAAGGAGTGACCTAGACGACATGTTCAAGGATCCACGGCTGCATGAATGTACAGTAAATATCAATAAACATAAACCCTGATCTAAATCTGTGACAAGGCGTTTCTATCTATTAGTTTCATTCCCTGGGCATCAACAAGCACTAGTTTTATGACCTATGGATGAGCTGTCTCAGTCACTCGTACTCAAGCAAGTCGCACCAACCACAGCTGAATGCTGAGTACAGTATATATGTATTTCTGTTATTCCTCTAATGGCCACTAGATGCTGGTTCCAAGACACATGTCTGCACTTTTTATATACAGTCTATGGATTCTACTCAACTGACTGAGAGTGACCCAAGTGTAAAACTGTTTGTTTTTATTCCTGGCATCAAAATGGGCACAGGTTCATGACTGTGATGTTTGTTACAGGATCAATTATGTCAGCTCAAACTTTGCGACATGTACATATCAAAACACAAGACTAAAAGCATAAACCTGAGACGGGCCTAGATCTCCCGAGTCGACCGTGCAAAGTTCCTGCGTGTTCATCAAGAGTGGCCATGAGTTTTGAAGGTCTCTGTTGTTTTGTTGTTTAAAAGAGTGAAAATGACAGCGGCACAACAGAGAGGCAGCGCTTTGGTTGTTGCTCTTTGATCGTCAGGCATGACGGGTGCCTTTTATGACACTTTGAAGAGAAAGGTTGGGGGAAAAAATACAGTGACGAAGTAAAGTAAAGAAAGAAATACACAGACACATAAACAACATCAATACAAACGCAGACCCCATCTGCTGTGAAAAGAAATGTCACTGTGCAGACACACCTTGTAATACATTTCTAGTCTATACTATGTTCCTTCTACCAAACTAACATCGAGGTATTGAGTGGACTTGCTTCCCCTGCCTCTCTGTCACCTCCTCTGCCCTGCCTGGTAAGGGCAACATTACAAATGCATGCTGCATGCCCAGGATTCTTTGATACTCACAGTACTTTATATTAAATTCAGGTCCAGATCATAACGTTTCCACAGGTACCAAATATGCAGAAAATATCTTTTTTTATAGCAAAGTAATAGTGCAGCTATAGAAACATGGTAAGTTGGATTCAAAAAGGTAAGCATTCATTAATAAAATGCTGGAGCGAGTAGATACAAGTTTTTATTCATGCAGCATGGAATGTGAAACTTTGTTAATATGATAGCGTGGGAATAAGAGCACAAAAGTTTAACGACCTTAACTGCTCATGTAAGAATGATCACAATGAGGAATCTGCTTGCTCGCAATACAGACGACGCTGAATCAACAGTTTCAGAGAACATGGAGAATATGGATAGAAAATGATGCTCCAACCATCAACCAGCACCGGCCTTCCAAGCATTCACACACCTTTAAATATTTCAATACTTCAAGCATTTGTTTGCATATGTTTCTCTAATGATGATGCCTCCTTTCTTTATTACCACCATGACAGAAAGCGGCATTCAAAAGCACAAGAAGACGATGCCAACAGGTCAGCAGCAAATGGGTTGGCAACTGTCTCTAAAAATGTATATAACTTACAGAGCGGCAAAACCAGTATTGCTGTTTTTATGAAGAGGACATTGTCTGGAGTCCAGATCAGAACACGTGAGAATGTTGTTGTGACATTATTATTTCATGCTGGAGGAGCACAATCTCCATTCATGTCCACAGTTTAATCGGCATTCAAGCTTTGACTTGATTTCATCAAATTTTGCAAAGCTGTGTTGCTTTCCTTAGCCGTCGCTGCCATAGCCATCCTTTTAGTTCCACTTCTGTTTTTGCCAGCATGGTCTCAAATACTTAATTACAGCGCTGCCTCTCACCCGCCACCCACATTTCTTTGATCCATTACCACGGTGGAGCCGTGAAACTGACAGTCAGGCATGCTCAGTCCAGCCAAGCCCCACAGCCATCTAATCAAACCTCTCGCCATCGTTTTATGGACGCGGCACTGGGAGGACTGGTGGGATAAGCTTATTGGAAATCAAGTCTCTTCCTACAGTTGCCGGGACAATGGAGGGAGGCCTGCAGATCGGTCAGAGCAGCTTAAGAACCACTCAGAGCTCTGTGTGTGTTTACATCAATATCCCGCTCCTCCAGGAAGAAAAAGAAAAGAAAGGACAGAGAGAAGGGAAAGGGG
The DNA here is from genome assembly GCA_037833715.1 of Toxotes lorentzi. Lineage (NCBI taxonomy): Eukaryota > Metazoa > Chordata > Actinopteri > Toxotidae > Toxotes > Toxotes lorentzi. The sequence goes on from JBBMJY010000017.1 coordinate 4,794,126, forward strand.
AAGAGATAGAGGGAGAAAGGTCAGGAGCAAGATGGGGTAGACATAACAGGAAATAAGGGAAAGGTGCACTGGGAGAAAGGATGAAGGAGGGAAAGGTAATAAGCAGAGAGGGAGATGGGGGGATTGATCCGGAGAAATGGGAGTTCAATGCTAAAGACGGGGGAGGACGGGAGATCGAGCGGCAGTAGGAACAGAGAGATAGAGAAAGGAAGTGAATTTGGAGATGAAAGGGATTGAAAAGAAGAGGATGTGGGTCGTGGGTGGCACTGGGAAAGAAGAAAAAGGATAGAGAGGAAGAGAGAAAGGGAGAATTCCTCTGGGAAGCGAGCCAGTTCAGCTGAACAATGGGGGTGCGTTGCAGTACTGATTAGGGTGGCGAGGTGGGAGATGACAATATGCTTACTGCTGTTTTTTATCCGGACTCGGGCTCTGCCAGTACAGAAGGCTCTCCACACTCAGCAAGACACTTTCTCTCCAACAAGCACCGTGGGCAATTAACCCAACCACCTGCTGCTCGCCAACAAATTGCCTCTCGTCATTGCCAATCCGGCTTCACCGAAGAAGGCAGCAGAGTCAAAACATCAAGACACTGCTCAAAACAGTCACAAAACACTGTTTTTTTTTCCACCTCGAATGCACATGACCGCAGTGGTTCATATAGATTCATTCCATGGAGTGAGAAATAAAGTGTGTGTATCCATGTATGTGCGCCACATCGATCGTTTTATTGCATGTGCTATGGAATGTACCATATCTCAAAGGATACACGGACAGTGAATTCATCCATCTTAAAGGTAAACCAAACCATCCACGGTGATCGATGGGGGCAGATATGGTGTTGCAGTGGATCAGAAACAATCGAGATTGCTGGACAATACTGGAAAATTGGTTTCTATAGAATCAGACAGCGATGAATTTAAAGCCTGTGCTCTCTTTGATTCTTTAAAGCAAATGTCCACTGAGAAAGATAACACACCTCATAGCATTACCTGATAGTTGTACTGTGTGTGGGAAATTTGCATATTAATTGGAAGGCTGTTGAATTTTCTGATATATCAGTTTTGGAATCAAACCAGAGCTGGATGTCATGACTCAGCCTGAGATATCCAGCACATACTGAAAGGGCTTAAAACACCAGCATAACCCAGGCAACATATGGTACAAGATTAAGGGCTAAAACAATGAGCCTAGTTCTATATTTGAAACTGTTAAGTGTTATGGCAACATTTGCGTCAGTCTGGATCATTTAAAACATGAATTTTTAGTGGCAGTTCAACTATAGTTATGGTCTAAAATCATTACAGCTGTCAGAGAGCTTTGTGCTGTAACTGCAAACTTTCCTGAGCGGGGAAATAGATTCTGGTCAATGTCTGAATTTATGAAAAAAAAAAAAAACATTGTATTAATTATTTGCAGCAGCGTTAAGATTTATAGATCCGGTAGTAATGTGATCACAACAGGGGAACAACTTTCCGGAGCATTTCCACATTCTTTAACTCCACTTCTTCTTTACATAATTAATCCCTCTCTGACATTAAGATTTGAAAGCAGTAAACAAATGCGATCTCGCATTGTGAACACACACACATCTACACACACCTTGGTCTGAGGGTATCTTGGGATTTCTTAGCAAACTTTGGCAAAGAAAAATTCATCTGTTTGTTTGATGAGTAATCCCTCTTGTCCTTTTTGTGAACACGTCAACACAGCGTACCAGCCTCACAAACCCAAGTGTTGACAATCTCGTTTAAGCTTTGGAATGACCCTCCTTCATGGACTTTCTGATGGCCTTTCAACACTTCCTCCCCTCTTCACTGTCCATACAGTGATGAAATATGACCTGATCTCTGTCTGTGCTGCACTCTCCGTCACACCTTTCTTACCTCACCGCCTCAAACTCTACCACTCCAATTTCCTCCTTCTCTTACCTCCACGTCTTTTCTGACATTTCTTTTTCTCCCTCAGCCCCTCAAATCTCTTATTCAGCCCCAAACAAGGAAAGCCACTCACCCTGAAGAGAGACTGCATGCTCTTTCTGTCAGAGGTTAAGCCCCTCAGTCTCCTCTTCTCTGAAATGCAATCTTCATCATTTTCTCTGTGGATCTCTGAAAAGCACAACAATCCATAGTAAACTTTCCTGGCCCTATTCTTGGTTCTCCAACACGGTATGGAAATTTCATCTTATCTCACCAGACCACACAATATGTCCACATAGGGCCTGAAAATATCTTCTATAGCATCTTTACTTAAACATACATCCAATGTTACTTTCTCCTGCTGGGTCTCCATCTGTTCACACCGCTTTGGAGCTCAGACCTATGTAGATTGGTCTGACACCACTATCTAACTTTGGCACCATGACTTGTCGTTTGTTCCTTCATGAAAGATTAATTAAAGCCATATTTAAATGATATGTGCCACCTCCAGTAAGGATGCAAGAAAACTGTGGAAGAAAAAATGTTGGCAGAGAGTAAATGCATGCAAAGGCAAATCACATGCTGGGGAAAGTGAAATTTGTAAATATAGTTAAGTTGTTGTCTAAGAGGACCAGAACTTTGCTCTCCATCAGAAGTCTCCGTGATCTTCACCTCTAGAAAATACCTGCACATTTCAGTCGTTTGTCTTTTGAATTAGAACAAGACCAGTTTCGAGGTTGAGATGTGCAGGAGATATTTTTGGTAATGAAAATGGTCACGACAATATGAACACTTGTTGAAAACCTATTACCGGATCCATCATCTGCTATTAGATGGCCCATCACAGAGGCTGTTAATTTTTGGTAATGACTCATTATCTGAACTTCACACTGTCATGGCTTCATGACTTTCCTGCTGTATAATTGACACAGCTCTTTCTTAGGAATCTGAGCGACAGTGAATGAGCTCGCTGACCTCTGATAGCTTGGGAAAAGTGTCAGCATTGCTCTTGAGAATCATTCTCAAACGCGGCATGCTTATCCCTGAGGCACACACACACACAAATCTTTACATCTAGTTTGCTATTACATTATATGTCTATGAACATACCACTTGGTTTAGTGCATGTAAGAGGTGCAATATCACAACAGGTTGTTCATCAACAAACCATGCCCATTCGTGAAAATGGGGTTCTACTGCACTGAATTGCCTCACCATGGCACTGAAAGAGGATATGTCAAAATCGCTTGCCTCTTTTTCTCTTTCTCTCTCACTCTCTATCTCTATTGTGCAGTTTGCTGAAGCGTCTCTGACAGACTTCATCCACCCCTACGGCCATACATGAGTGGACAGCAGAAGAAAAGAGGGAGTTTTTAATCCAATATTACCAGCACGGTGGCATTGCAGTGGAAAATTACTGGGTTTTTTGCATGAGAGAGATCAAAGTCATTGGCCTTATTCTGCCTTTGGTGCTTGGGATTAAAGTTACCCTCTTTCCATGGCCTCCTGATCGCTTGGCAACATCAAAGCAAATAGCACAAGCATCTGATTCATCAGAGAAAACATTTGTCAACAAACTCACTTAACCAGGCAACTGTTAAAAAAAAAAACAGGAAACAGGAAAAAAAAGAAAAACAGGTACCGGTCAATAAATGGTAAGATATAAATAAAAACTTTCAGCAAGTTGGCAGGAGCTGCCGTTCAGTTGGCTTCTCCAAAGGCTTAGCAAAGATCCAGTTGGCAGCAGACTGTCCTCTGCAGAGCACAGATGGATTAGAAGCCGACAGTCCAGACCATGCTAGCGCACGTCAGAATGACAGATGTGTCGCTAAGGCCCAACACATGCTTTATGAAGGTCCTGGATTAGCCAGAACTCTCCAGCATAGTGGGAGTTGTGTGTGTGATTCAGAGGACGCCATGTGAATCATGATCCATCTCAGAGTTTAGTTCAGTGAGGAAGTGGCTGGAATGCAGAAAAGTGTGCAAACACGGGCTTAACGGCTTGTTCTCTGCCTCCCTATAAATGAATTCCTCATTTATCCACTTTAGACTCGGCAAAGTTCTCGGTTGCATGCATTCACACGTATATTTACAGGCAATTTAATGTCATACTTACATCAACTTTACTGTTTTCCATAAAAACGTAATACAGAGTGGAAAGAGTGGAAAGGAGAAAAAGTGCTGTGCTGCGCTTCAAAAGGGAAAAGTCATTTAATTTCAATGTTGTGTGTGAGAGGTGAAATGAGTGTTTCTATCCTGTCATATGAAGCAGCTCGGCTGCTCTTGTTCGGGAGAGAAGTTTTGGTGAAAAAAATTTTTTTTTTAAATGTTCTTAAACTCTGAAAATAGCAAAATAGCTGTGATTTAAAGCCAAAAAACTGCCAGACTAAAAATTAAAAAAAAAAAAAAAAAAAAACATTGGAGGAAAATGAAACATGACAAACACTGAATAAATAAATTATTAAGTAAATAGCCTGGGCTCGGTATAATTTCTGTATAATTCCAGAGGCAGTGAGACACTAGCCAGCATGATCAAAAGCAGCACATGTGGCACTGCCAACTGTGACCCATTGGATTTAGCATCACTCATTAGCGGCGTCCGCTCTCATTAACCGACATCTGTATCTTAATTAAGCAAAAGAAGACAGGAATAGATGCAGGTGGCTGTCCAGGCCGGCTACTTAAGCATCCAAGCAGCGTTTCCATTCACCTTTATTGGGATTTAACAACTTTTATAAGGTACACAGGGCAGTGAGCCGCAGTCTGTTTGGATTGTTAATAAGGTCTGGATGATACTGCACGGTTTGTCAGGGCTTTTCTGGGAAGGTGACTTAAAAGCAAAGCAGAAGTCTTCACTTTTGTTCAACGCCGTAACCCTCAAGACCCCACAGTCTTTAAATCCCTGACCTAAACTACACGATCCTGACCCCTTTTCACCTGTGAAATCTGCAAACAGCCTCGTAAACACTAAGATCTGACCCTATGCTAATGCAGACAACATCAAATCACTCCCATATAAATTATGTTGGTTTACACAGGAATTATTGATAGAAAGGCTTGTTCATGTAGCAAATAAAAATACTGAGAGTTCATGCAGATTCTGTAAACGTTTAAGATATTGATTTTCTTTCTTTTGTCCTTGTAGAGAGTTTAATAAATGACACTCAGCTTTTGTCTTTAATCTTTCCATCAGTTTAAGGAAACCATCAGCGATTGTTTGCAAAGGTAAGATAATAAACTGTTAAACAAAAAAAATCACCTTTAAAATGATATTTTTGCTCATTAAATGTGACATGACAGGTGCTCTAAAGTCACTGTATCTACAGTCTGTTAAATCCTTTGCACAGTTAACAGCTGATGAAGGCCTTCTCATTGCTAATTATAATTTTACCATTATTATCCATTATGTATTAGCAATTACTGTTATTAATCAATTATGCAAGCAGTTGGAGATAGAGCAGGCGGTGGCAATGTTGTCGAGTGTAGTTTGAATTTTAACATCCTCTCTGGGTGTTTCTTCAAACGAACAAGCAAAGTGTTTCATGGCATTTACATTGGGCAGTTTGACCAGAGGAATTTACAGTATACAGACGGACTGGACTAGTCAGACACACCACAGTGTGTTAGTTTTAATTGGTGACAAATCTAAAAGCCTCCAGCACAGTTTGTATTGGAGCAGATGGGAGGACCATACATCAGGTTACGGGCTTTTATAGCACAATTATTAATATCATTTATCACTGAAATGACACTAATGGACTCATGGTCATTTGTTATTATGTTTACAAGCCTTTTAGTTTCTTATTTTGCATACATTTTATAAAGCTATATTTTCCTGAAATACACATCACCTCATAAAATACTGCAAGGACAAAAATGTGGACATCAAACTAAAAGATAGTACGGTTGTTCCACAGCAGTCTAAGATCAGAAAATGGTTTTGAACAGTGGTTTATAATGTTTTCAAAGGCACAGACATATGATGTCTTCCAAACAACATATTTTGTCCTTTATTTTGGAGGACATGTTGAATAAATGAGGCATGTTCAGGATAAAATGGGACATTAAGTTGCTCTTTAAAGTTAGCAAAGATCATAGTTAGTAAGTAAGAACTTAACAGGAAACTGTAACACTGTGCACGAACATAACTTCTGTTTGTTTACAAGAGAACTCTACAGGACATCTTTATGGGAAGATGGTCACAGTCTCCAGCACTACAGGAAGCTGAATGCACTATGCAGCAACCCACCACTGGGACCTCCACACACTTCTTTCCTATTTAGTATATACTGTAAAAGTCAACCAACTTCCTGCTTTGGCACCAGACATACAGTACACTGTAAGGTATGGAATCATCCATAATGAATGCAACTCTTAGAGATACTAGGCAGGACAAGCCTATGGATCTACTTGGGGAAATCAACAGTGATACAAAAGTGAAGTGAAGTTCTTAAAACCCACACAACTTAAGAACACCTTGTGTAGAAGCAGACCGAGTAACTTGAGAGGAAAAAGTTACACAAAGTTCTTTAGCAACAACCATCAAACCGTGCACCTATCGCTGCATTCTCCAAAGCAGAGAGGAGGGCAGCCGATGAACTAGAGAGCCTCAGAGCTGAAATCATATTCCAACCAACTGAAAATTAATTAGGTCTATATGGGCAGTGGGACTGAACACAGACTGTACTTGTTTAATTAGGCTCGACAAATTTCTGATAACCTTGTGTTAAAGATGGAGACTTTTCCGACTGTCTCTTGTACAGCTGCCCTCAAACACGCTGTCAACATGACAGCGGGGCTGTCATCATGTGTAACACATCTCCCAGTAGATCGTCTGTTGGTCCCACACATACCATTTACCATCAGTGGATAAAGAATGTCACTATCTCTCTGAGGTTTGTTGATGCCACCTTAATATACATGCAGTCGCGATATTCTTATGGATAAAAGCATCCATCGAGAGGAAAAATGAGCATCTATGTATGTGTTTTAGAAGGTTTCTGTGTGTCCCACTATCTCTCTCACACAAGCTTGCTGTTGAGTGATACTCATCATATCTAGATGAGATTCTGGCCGTCTCAAAGTCATCACTCCTGGCTGAATCTGCATCCTCCCCCTCTCCCTGCACTTCCTTTCTCCCTGCTGTACTGCTCTATCGACATTCAGTCATCCTGACAGATGTTTCAGTCACCTGGGATTAAAAATGAGGCAGAGGTGATAGATCACCTCCATTGTGAAGGATACAATTTTTAAAATGGCCCTACATACTGTAAATGGCAAGCAAACCACAATAAAATATACTGTAAATTGAGTGCAGCTGAACAGATTTAATGTTAAGTCAGCTTTTAGAAACAGTTCCACTGTTGAAGAACTTATTAATTTGACTTATGGGATGTTGCATGAAGCCATTACTCTGTATGATTTCACAGAAACATACACACAGACATAGAAAACTAATTTCTCTCAAACGTTAACTTCTAGACAGTTCCATCATTCAGCTTGTGAATGCATCAACCATGTAAAAGCCATTTTCTGCCTTTAAAACCAGCCTGGACTTTTTATTGCTTGTTACTTTCCCACTTTTGAGCTACTTTTTCTGAGAACTGTCTAATAAAGCAAAAGTGCCATGAAAATAGTCTTTACAAAGACATTTAAACAGACCTGCTCCAAGACATGATGTCCCCCTTCGGGAAAACTCGTTGGAAATCTGCTTTTAAAAACTACTTTCTGGTGTTTTTTTGGGCACAGGACGGTGAACAAACCCTTTTAAGGGAATAAATGCAACATGCTTTCATATCACTGAGTGAATGTGAAATATAAATTACAGATATAAATGAAAATGCATTATTGGATTGATCAACTTGAAATGTCAAATATAAAGTTTAAAGAGTAGCGTCTTTACCAAACCACAGATGTTATTTTTCCGTTTTTCAGAAATGAAATGACATTTTTTTAGATTTTGATTCATATCACATTATAGCAAATGTAGCATTTAGGAATCTAATGATGACTTATATATGCTATTTTTAAAAATTATTTTAAGCATTTTTGTTTGTTTTTAAAGGCATTTTAGTCCTTTTATTGAGCAGACAATAGTAAACAGTAGCCCCTGGTATGCTGTTTTAAAACACGTTCCATGTCAATACATTGTGACGCTTGTATAGTTGATTTAACAAGTCAAATACATCCAGTACTTTGTCAAAGGCCTATATTTTTCCTTTGTCTGAGTGGCCTTTATTTATTTTATTTTTTCTCATTATTTTTAATCTATTTTACCTAGTTTTATTTGATATGTCTCTTGTATCTCTAGATGCAAGTGTAAATTTAAGAGTGTACAGTGAGATGCTATCAACTGTTACACAAGTGACGAACTGGCTTAGAAATTTATTTTGGAATCATAAAGTCCTCTGACATACCTGCAGGAGTGTTTAATTTTTCTTTTATTTCTGAAGACATACTCGCAGCTCTTTGAAGAGACTCCCGTCATAAAGGCAAACCTGTGATGGGCAGATTTCTGGCACCAGCAACACGTAACTCTGTTTACAGACATGAGTGTAATAGACCACTATGTCATTAACCAGTCCATTGAACTGGCTAATAATATGACTTACATGACGGAGGCCAAACCACTGGGTGCCAGTTAGGTATCAATTTCACAGTGTGTGTTGTAAGCTGCTGTCATTTCTCCCCAGTGCAGACCTGGGATATAGGTAATATTTGCAGCACAAATTAGTTTTTTTTCTCAAAAGAAAACTTAGTGGACTCAATTCAAATAGAAGATGGGGATGTTAGTTTCCAGAAATGCAGCGTGTCGGTTTAGACTGGCAGGCAGCTAAATGTTGACAGAAATTAGCATGTACAATGTGGAACAAAATTTAAAGAAATATTCAAATTATACTTATGTTCTTTGATTGTCTCATTAACATTTTCATACACAGGAAATCTGACCAAAAAAAAACTTTTTTCTTTTTTCTTTTTTCTGCCCCTTCAACACTCAGAGGAATTTGAAGGCTTATACTGCAGCTTTTGATACTACATTACACAGATACACAGAGGCTGAGCCAGGAAATGCTCTCACATCCCTAAAAACATCATCCTACTTAGTATCAAAGTCTCCTCTACTAGTTTTTCTAATTGATTCCCTGTGGAGTTGTGCCGCACACTGGCATGACATCTGAGATTATGAGGCGGGACCAGCTACGCTTTCTGTTCTGGTAGTTTGATCAATAAAGATTTGCTCATGTCAACCAAAAGAAAACAAAAAAGCAATCACGGAAAGACTGTTTTCTCTCTACACACTGAGTTTATATTGCAAGATTCAAATCTACAACGCAGTGACTGCCTGCTGATTTGGGACTTTGAGATTCGGTCATTCGATATTGCAAACTGAGACACAAACGCTGCCAATAATCACAAAGCGAGGGGGTTGACACACAAGGCCGACAGCTATCACAACTACCCAGCCCCCACATGGAGCACATAGAGGTTGGATGAGATGCGATAAGGAGGACCTTACTGAAATAAACACCACCTCTATTTGTATAAGTTTGCTTAAGGATTATAGCAGGTTAGCATGATTATGAAAATACTAATAATTAAATCACAACAGTAAAGCACCTTCTATCTATAATTTATAGGTGCCTGTGGAGTTTTGAAAATGAATAAACAAGGCTCGGTTCCCCCATGAGAAACATGAGGAGCTATTTTTTCTTCTTCTTTTTTTTGGATTAAAGACTTTCTAAGCCTTTTCTTTCCAGTCTGTGAGGATGGTTCCTCAAAAAACTAAGCACTCTCAAATGCTATCAAATCAAAGAGCAAAACACACTAGAGCATCTGATTAGAAAATGTTATTTTTTTACTTGTATTGGAACATAATCACAGCTTTTTTTCTCAAACCAATATATTAATTAGAACTCCAAGCTGAATTAATTTAATCCTTATCAAATCTCAGAGACTGGCTTGTGTTCTGAAGCTGCCAAAATTGATATCATTAACTTCACATTTCATTTTCCTGTTTCACATGTAATTTAGCATGCCATATGATACCCTTAAGGAGGGGGATTCAGGGAATCACTTAGCACTCTGCTGTACCTCAAATCTACTATTTCTGGATTTGAAGAGAATTAAGATGCTTAATACAGGCAATATTGGTGACTATCACTCCACAGTGCTACAGTGTGTTCTGTTCTTTGGTGGAGAAGTACTCACATCCTTAAGTAAAAATGCCAGTACAACAATGTAAAAATACTCCATTATAACGACTCCAGTGACAGATAGTGTGCAAGTAATATTTTCCTGCTGTAGCCAGTTGAGTTGTAGATAGTTTTAACATAAACAAAAACACTTGAATATGTGATTATGCTTCATAAAGGCCGGTGGTTCATAGCAATGATATGAGCCAGGTTGTCATAGTGATGCAACACACTTCATCCTGCAAGTTTTCCATTTACACATATCAGTCACAAATAACGACAACTCGAGAACTGATGGAAAGACATGTCACTGACAAGAAAAAAAGCATCCAAATACATCGCAGCATCCAATGGTGCCAATGTGTGATACTTGTACTACAGAGAACTTATATAATAAGAAATATTGGACAATTTGCCTTTTTTGGGCCTTGTATAGTTGTTTAAATTAAACCACCAGAGAGGTTTAGAGGTGAAATCTGTCACTGCTGACATTAATATGAAATGTGGCTTTTCTGTAAGGGGTCACGAGCCAAAAAGGTAAAGAACCACTTCTTTAATTGTTGAACAATTAAGAAAGTTTGTTATATTTCTGAAAGTAAAATTTTAATCTGAAAAGTAACAGTGCATCTTTAATTTATTTCCTTTTGAAATGTAGTAGTTTTAGCACAAATACTCAACCATTGGTTCTGTCCATGTGTCATATCACAGCAGATAACTGGCCATATCCTTTGTCCACATGATGTCAGCACATCACATGAACTCAGAGAGTCCAACATTTCCCATCATTTCTACCTATGTGCTCTGCACAGTGCACCACGGCGGATCAAAGAAATTATTATTGGAGTGGATCTGCTGTTGAGAAATTGACTCCAGAAGGTCAGTGGGCAGTGCTCGTGCCAGAGGAGACGAAGGGGTGGATGGCAGATCCCCCTCGTCCTGTCTGGCCCCAGTGAGATTACCAGCGATGCTATAGGATCGTCTATTTTCTGTAATAGAACACAGAAAGGCTAAGCCTTGGGTCTTACTCGCACTCCAAATCACCACCAAGGCAAAAAAAAAATCTCTATCTATATATGTCTATATCTATCTATCTATCTATCTATCTATCTATCTATCTATCTATCTATCTATCTATCTATCTATCTATCTATC
>JBBMJY010000017.1:4805485-4899238 GCA_037833715.1 Toxotes lorentzi
ATCTATCTATCTATCTATCTATCTATCTATCTATCTATCTATCTATCTATCTATCTATCTATCTATCTATCTATATAAATCCATCTCTCCTTGCTCAGAGGAAAGGAAACCTAGCTGCCTTTAGACGTGAGCAAAGATGTCTAGCAACCACACAGTGGTTAGTTTGCACCGCAAAATGGGGCAACGCTTCCGAGCCACAAAAATCCCTGCTGAGCTGTAATGAGAAATGAATGGACTGCGATAGGGAAGGCTTTGGCTGGATTTGTTTGTACAACAGCATTGTGTATTTCATGTTGTTTAATTGGCTCATTTGCAAACTGATGATACACATTCAGAGATAATGGAGTTTCTGTATTGAAATGCATCACACAACTGCACTTAGTGAAAGGCTGGAACTGGTACAAATGATGTTTCCTTTTTATTGACAACTCAAACATCACACTCCCAACGCAGCAAACAATCAGCTTAGTATGTCTGACATATTGAGAAGAGACACTCTTTCGTGTAGTCTGAAGTTACTTCTCATGAAAAGATTAAAGGAGTAACATATTCATTATAGCGATGATGCCACAGCTGTAGGCCTACAGTGATGATGAGATGCAAAACCCTTAATTTGGTCTCTTGTGGCACCCTACTTCCATCCTCAGCGAGTACTTTATTTCTGAGAGTTGCTCCCTTGAGTATTTCTCAGAAGAGCCTTCAAGGGCTCTGAATTTGTATTGTCAATAGACGTTTTGTTTCAGCAGGGGAATGTTTTTCAGAAGCAATTCCATCTGAAAAGATTTATTGATTGAATCATCCTTTTAAAGGGTGGCCCACAGAAGCGAAAAGAATCCACCGTTCATGGGAATGATAGTACTGCCAGAGGAGTAGCTGCTCCAGGTTAAACAGACTTCAGCCAACTGTCACCCGTCTGCCGAGTTGCTATAGCAACTGCATTTCATTCTTCAAACAAGATGCAATGAAGTTAGGAGAGTCAAAAACATTCGTCACCAGAGGACAAAAACATTCAAAATGAATGTGGCTGGAAAATAAAAAAATATATAATAAAAACAAGGCTTCACATGATTTCAATTCAGCAAGTCAGTTATCAAAACAGATAAACACCGTTGTCTGTTCCCTATCCCAAAGCCTGGAACAGCTACCATCTGTTTCTCAGAGAACAACATTTGCATTTCTCCTTAATGAATGTTCAGACACTGCAAGTATAGTCTGCCACTGTGGTGATATGGTCTGGGGATGTTAATGAAACCTGAGGAGGGTGCGAGAATAAAAATCTAAAGTTGACAGCTACATTAGCCACATCTAATCCATTCAATTCCCATTATTTCAAACAATAGGAGGCATAAACAATACATCCCCATCCTGCAAATGCTTCCTGCAGCTAAAGCTATTTGATGCCAAACTTTCTGGAGGGGGGGAGGCTGACTGCAGGGGACGCCAGAGGAAAGGTAACAAATACAGACTCTACACTGGTAGTGACTACAGAGAGGCTCTTTAAAAGAGGAGAGAGACTCTGTGAAAGCAAAGCCCCAATGTGTGTTTATCAGCGAGCAAGGCCACATCTTTCAGCAGGGGTAGGTGCATAGAAACAGCAAGAGCATTAAGACTGACTTCAACAGGGAAAAAAAGACAGAACAGCTAACATTAGATCCAGTCAAATAAGTCCTAATCTGGGAGGTCCCTGGATCCTGTTCCTGCAGGATCTGGCACAGATTAAGCCCTTAGTGCACTGATGCAAACGTTTGTATTCACTCGCTGATATAACTCAAATGATTACAGCAATGATTGGCTTCCATATATGACAGTGAATATATTTTTTCTGGATATTATGACTAACTGTACTTTTAAGGAGTGTGGCCACAGCTCGGCTCAGCACGACATGCGACAGTCTCTCCACTGTAAGCTGAGAGTGTTTTGCACATGCTGAGTTGATGTCAGTAGGAAAATTGCCTTCCCTTGACTGGCCTGGCAAAGATTCCTCACTATGTAACCAGGAGATGAGTACCAACTGAAATAAAAAAAGGATTTTTTAAAGCTGCCATTTAAAGTTAAGATTAAGTTTCTTAAGATTTCCGTGCTAGTTGAGAGACGTCGTTGGTTACTGTGCGAGTAAGTTTTTTTTTGATAAACTGTTATTTCCAGCATAAAAACAATTACCTTTTTTTGAATCCTTAGCAGGAAAGCTGAATTTTCCTGGTAAGAATAAAAACTAGTAAATAAAGAGAAATTACAGAATGCAAAAACACTGAGGGGCTGTAGCTGAAAAATACTGAAATGCAAAAATGTGCTGTAATTGAGATCTTAGTGCAACAGACTCAACATTAGTTAATTACCAAAAAACTGCAACAGGCAGACATACTGTCTTAGATAAAGTACATACGTGTATTATTACTGCAGTGGTGTGCAGAAAGAAAAAAAGGGATCACCCAGGGGTTGTTATTGACTGAAAGAGAGTCTGTTCCCTCATTTACATACAGTACTCACTGTCGTAGGCTGCCTCAGTGCCCCATGATAAATGAATCAGATGATGTGTCAGTTTTCTTCATTTAATCATGTGCTTTTTGGTTGAATCCTATGAATTAATCATCTAATTAAATGCAAATGACGAGGCAAAGTGTTGCGAACTGACTGGTAACGGGAATCTGTTTTACCCAGTGAGACTTTTGTTTTGTTTATTAGAACAGGCTGGTAAAGAAAGGCGAGAAAGGAGAGAGGAACTGATTTTAGGAGCTCTGGCAAAATGAGCTCACCACAGGGTGCTCCGTTTCCCAAAACTGGTTGTTGACCTCCATCTTACAGGGTGCGAGTGAGTAACAAGCTCTCAGGAGAACAGCACCTGAAAATATGTCTGTTTAATGTTAGTCTTTTATCTTCAGAGGTAGGAAGAGGGGTGGATTCTGCACCTTTTGTTTTGGTTATTCATTAATTTGCAACAGCTCTTGCCTTAAAAGAGAAATCAGTTGCACTTTGACCTGTCTTTGATTTCCCCAAAATACATTCATTACTGCAAACATTTTGTGTTCCCCTGTGTGCACTGAAGCACTGCTGAAGTTCTGACTGCGCTTGTAGGATGCACTTTACCCATTGTGGTTGAAACAGTGAGTCACTGAACAGCTAGTAGTATAGATTTCTGTGGGATTAGACAACAGAGAAAAGTCAAATTAAAGGGGAGTAGCAGGAGGCGATACTGAAAGTATCATTCACCCAGAATGCCTCGTTTCTCAGTGTACAACTATTTACTGTGACCGTGCTGAAATCTATTTCTGTAAAACAGAGCTGAGATATGAAAACATGAAACTTGTGGTCTGTGCGACACAAACTACTTTAACTACTGAACACACTGAGCTATTCTTACCTAACAGAGGTCTCCAGAGTTTTTCTGACAACCTCCTCTTTAACATCAATTTTAACAACTTCCTATTCTAAACTCTCCAATATCAAATTACTGAAGGGATCAGAAGTGGTGCTACACTATAAAATGCTGTCTTAATTTATGACACCATGAACATTTCTATTTACTTCAGGACCCAATTAAATGATTTGATAGGGTGATAATTGCAACAGTAATTAGTATTTACTGTAATTACAGGGCACGATTCAGATGCATTACTCAGATAATTCAGACCATTCAAATGCCGCCTATGTTTCACCAGTCAAATCTATCTGTGGGTTAATCTATAGGTCAGTGGTATATTTCAAAACCTCCTGCTGTGCTTCAATCTGCCTCTACCTCAGTACACTGCTTCCAGCATTGAGCGTGAATTAACAGTGTCTCTACTGAGAAAAAGAAAATAACTCTGAAGGGCAGTGACTTCCTGCCGCTAAGAGAAAGTGAAGGCTGAAGCACTTCTATGTATCATAGTAACTTACACAACCTCAGTTTATCTTCTTCCACATTCAGTACATCCCTACAATGTTAATCTCAATTAACAGATGTGAGAAAAGCACTCTAAGAAGGATAAATATAGCTGAAATCATGGGAACAACAACCAGTTTGAGCGATATGTTTAAGGTAACCCAGTGATGCGATACTGAAGATAAACCAAAGCAAGGGATAGATAGTACTGAAAGCTGGCCTGCTTATCGATGCATATGTACAGCCATGCTTGTTTATGTGTGGCAGCTCCAAGATAAGTTGCACTGCCTTATCTTCTGTTGCACTATCAAAGAACTCAAGCACAATTCAACACAGATTTGAAGAAGCATCTGGCTCCCTGTTACACCGGGGCCCTCAGGAAAACCATCGCTGCTGCCTCCTTCAGATTTTAATAAAACACGGAAAACAGCATAAAATAAGATGACATCTGTTCTTTCATCCACACCACCACTGTCCAAGGAGGAAAAAAACAGAACTTGTCAGCAAGTGAATTAACATTAACTGCTATATCTCATTTGATCATGTGGTTTGAAATTTGACATAAATAAAGCTCAAAGGATGCAAAGTCTTTCATCTGAAGCTGATGAAGCTACCGTGTAATGTGTCCTGTATGCTTACAGACATGTCAGCCTCATCATTACAGCTGACTTTTATTTTCTAAACTGACTCTAAATGTGCTTTGTGTTCAATTATTTGACGCCATTCAACGCATGTGTTCGTAAAAGCTCATTAATGCAAAACTGCAATTTGCTGCTGCACACCATTAAGATAAAATATTAGCAGAAGCTGCTGATAAACACATATTATGCATATCATGGGCTTTTAAAATTTGCAGCAACCCCAGGCGGTTGATATCGAATACTGTCGCTAACTAACCCCTACCTAATTTAAATGGACTACCTGTGGAACCGTTTAATTTGACATAGAAAGTGTGGGGCTGTGGAATGACAGCTGAATCCGTGCAGATGAACACGTAGACATCATGAGACTACACCACAGTCGACATTTTCGTGCCCACTATGAGCACAATCTCTGAGGCACTCTGACATTTCCATATGAAATACATCTGGTTTGCTGAGGTTCCAGAACAATTTCTAGCTCAACATCCACCCCAATACCCCCCCAACAACCCTCACCCCGCTCAGCCTCCTCCTCAGGGCTGTTTGTTGCGAAAGCATTTGCTGGTTCAAACAGAAACGTTAGATTAGACCCGAGGGACACAAACACCATCGCAACAGGAGCAAATTGGGAACTGAATGAAAGAAAAATCAATTATGCCAAAACCCGTTATTAACAATTAGCACTGGTGAGGGGGCTTTCTCTTGCTTTTGTTGTGGCTTATTGTTTTGAGAGTGGCATCCTAGGCAGCTGGGGTTGTTTGTCTGACTATTGTCTTCAGTGCTGATTGTCACTGCCCAAAGACAAATATAATTTATAAGTCTGCAAGTTTTACAGGAGACAAACCGTGGGAGTCAAAAGATTGAGACATGGTGTTTTGTGTATGTGACTGAGCTGACTTCGGTTCACTTTTTACAGTTTAGTGAACTTTAGATTTTTAAATACAACAAATTAATGTTCACTGAAAGACACTAATTTACTGTGAATGTCACTGTGCCTCTGCTTCAACAAGACATTGAAAGTGTAACATTCCAAACTTTTGGCATATTAGAAACTATTTAAAAGTATATGCCACATAATGTATTTTAAAGTCACTCCCTGTTTACAAGATTGTCACTAAAGAGGTTAACACACTTGTATAGTTTTAAGAATTAACTTTAACAACAATTAACTATAATAATAGGTGTTATTATAGCCCAGAATTTAGAAGTACAGTGACGTTTTCTGCCAATAAAAATGACCAGCTTTCACCATGCACCCTACCGTACCACATTTAACTGAGTTGGTGTTTAATTTCACACTAATCAGAGTTAATTTACCATTAAAGAAGGCAGCCAAATAGTGTTAAATTAGAGATTAAATAATGTATCAAGACTTTAAGTGGACCACAAACTACTCAGTATATGAAAACACAATATGCTGACTATGTATGCACGGAATATATAACATGATAAAAGTAGTTCTCATAAAGAAATATCAGAAATGCCAAGACCTCAAAATAGATGGTGTCTGAGTGCATAACACTGTGAAGGTGAACAGGTTCCAAAGGAAGAAATAACTTAAATAAAATACCTGGTAGCGGCTTTGAAAGATCATTTGTTCCACTGTAAATTTAAGATTTTATCCTTTCACACTGTTTTTCTGCTGCTTGCAGAGAGCTGATTGTTCCTTTTAGTCTCCGCTCCTTATCATATCTTGTGTTTCCTCTGATCTACTTTCACGTGGCAAAGACAGATCACACGGATAAACTTTTCTGTACCTAATAAAATCAACTTCTGATCAGCTGTTTCAGTACATGAAGCAGCTTCAAAGTTAAGAACACAGTTCAGCTCACTTATCTGTGTAGAGGACATGGGTGATCCGCCCCAGGGCCCCTGCGGGCCAAGCTGGGTGACCCCTTACATCCAATCACAGCTGGCGAGAGGCTGGTTGGGCAATGATGAGCAGCTGGCTTTGTCACATTAGCCGTGACCATGTGTGACCCCCGGGCGGGTTGGCAGGCTGCTCGCTTACCACGAAACCTGAGAGGTAGCTCAGTGTAGGGACAGGGGAGGGAAATGAACCGGAGAGGGCGCTGTCTGCGACAGGATGCTGGTGGACTACAAGAAAAGGAGAGACGCTCAAGCGTGCTTTCTCCCCAGCTCAAGCTGGCCGGGAGCCAACCGAAGCAGATGCCATATGCTGATTTGGTGACTCGGATGCTCCGGGGGGGTTATTTATAAAACGGTCTCATGGTCAAATGTGATTTTAGCAATGTGGTAGGCAGGTAGAAGATGTGTTTGTTTACAGAAGTTAAAATGTTGGCTTGAGACGCACACCTTTGCTTTCCTTGCGGCAGTGCTGGGCTGATAGAGGTTGTGTGATGTACAGTTCACACATGGCTCATTGGAAAGTAAAATAAGAAGTAAAACCTCTTCCAACCTCTTCTCTTTTCCGATCTGGAAGTCAGTGCTAAGCTATCCAAATCTAAGGCTCAAATGAAACAACCAGGAATATTTTTTAAAAGAAAGGACAGAGCTAACATGCGGGAAATTAAAGTTAATTTTAATAGTAGCCCTGCAAGTCCATCATTCAGACAAAGCCATAACGTCAGGACGGTCATGCCCGAAAGTCAACTGGAGATATAACCTTTGAACACAGGTTAGACCAGGCAAAGCTGCATAGCTGCAAGGCTAATTAAACTTTTATAAACCTTTATGAAGTATAAAAGCTGTTTTAGGCTATTTCAATCCATTATGTGCAATATCAAGTTTGACTGTCAATGAGTTATTCTTATATTTGGCCCAAAAAAAAAAACAACACATAACGAACAGAGAACATGATTTTGCGTGTCAGCTAAATGGTTTGGAATATTTATAGGACGATGAACTAAAGCAGGAATAAGTGAAGATCAAACTGAAGTAAAAGCCTCAGGCACGATCCCCTACTGAGAGAAAAGAGGGGAGGATGTGAAGGGACAGGAAGTGGACAGAGAGGAGAGAGTTAGTGGGATTGAGAGAGTAACAAACAGAGCCTGTGAAAAGTGACAGATAAAGATTGGGGTAATAAGAGCAGTGGACAGGATGGCGTTTCCCAGTTATTTCCACATCTCCTTGGTCCTCCTCGCTCAAAGAATGATTTTGCCCAAAATAACAATGAAAACAGGAAATTTTAAATGTTTAAAGAACATATTAACCTATTTTTGAAATAACAAATAGAAATCATGAACTATCAAATTGGAGATGGAGGGTGAAAGTGAAAAACATAAAATGGAAATGTGAATATCTGCAGCTGTTTGCAGTCTTAATGCAAAGCTAAGCTAAGTGGCTGCTGGCTCCAGCTACATATTTACCATCCATACTTGAAAGTAATACCAATCTTATTAAGTCTCTAAAGGAAATAAATAATCATTTCCCCTGAAATGCTGAACTATTCCTTTAATCACATCCAAAAGGGGCGTGTCTTGTATCAGATGATTGTGTTTTCTGTGGGGCTGCACACAAACCTTGAAAAGTTAAAACTAAAGAGGTGCTGCTTTGAGGCTTTGACTGTGAAGCAGCTGTAGGCATCAAGTTTGCATTAACATTAATTTCACATTTCAAAGCAGGGATGGCTTTACATTACAGTTCTGACAAAGCACAACACTGGGGAACAGACCGGCAAACACTGAGGATCAATCTGTTAGATGAAAAAACAACAGTAATCTAAAGGAAAACTCCACATGACTGCAACATTATGCAGGAGCAAAGCGAAGACTTGTGCTTCTTATTAGTCTGTCTCCCTTTTCTATCCAGAGGGTACATCTACTCTCCAGTCAAGCCCACCCTGCTCACTTTGATGAGACAGAGTTACCATGGAGAGCCGCAAGCCTCAAAGGAGCCCAACAGCCCTGTGTGAAGCACCTCTTTTCAGTACCAAAACTACAAAACACTTTCAGGGAAACGTGTTCAAAATAATGTCAAATGAAGAGACTGCTTTGTCACTGGCTTTTTGGCGTCGCTGTCAGCTCATAACAGATATCAGATAGCTATAAAGCATAGCCTATAGTTGATCTGTGACATGTAAAATCAACAAAGGATATGAGCAGGGACACCTGCAGAGTGAATATAGCATCAGATTTCATGCCTTTGAAGGTGAATACAGAGCCTAAGCTATAAAAGGTGGATTCAATAATCTACATTATAAAAGGAACTACTGCTGTCCCAAATACCTTTACTGGGTCTTAAAGTGTATTATCAGGCAGTGACTCATCAGCCATTACTGAATTTCCGTGTCATATATGGCTTTAAAAATTATTAAAAATTAGTATTAGAAATACCATTGTTGCCATTACCTCAAGAGTCTTTCTGAAATTAAGTGGAAAACAGATGTTTCACACAGATTACTGTTTACATACAGCAGCTCTGGAAAGCACTGTCAGCTCTAATGTGTCTCACCATATGTGAGTCAGTTTGGTCCAAAAATGTTATGGGGACATTGTGTTGTTCAAAACGATTACAATAATTGATCTGGTAGGAGCACTGCAATTAAAGTTTCAACACAAAATAAAACAGCATGAAACTACAAAAAGGTCATTGTCTTGTTAAAAGTAGTGCAGTCAGCTTCTCTGTGACTTTAGCCCAATGACAAACATTAGATTATATTCAAATATGATTACATTTATAATATTTTTTGCAATCATTTAGCTATTTAAAACCCACTTTTAATTAAAAATATATATGTATTTAAACCTGTTTAAAGAACTCAACACTAATCATAATACACTTTATGATTATTGTTACTAAAACAATTCAACAACATATTTGTGGATGATAAATCCACAAAATGACAACTACGTGGGCAGGTCGAGGACTGGGATTTAAATAAAGAGACAGAAAAGACAAATAACTTTGAAAACTTCAGGGGACACTGGCTCAGGGACAATGGCTCCATCTCTACTGAGTTAGCTGCACCTGGATGATTCACGTGTGTTTAGAGACATACAGCCATTTCTATTTATGTAGTGCATCAGCGATCATTCTCAAATAGCATCTGTCACCTTTTCATAGGTTGGACGTCTAATTTTGAAGCAGGATCCATATAACATATTAAGTAATGGATGTGTGTGTGTCTTTCCGCCTTTGTGGGTTGCATGGTCTCTAAAATTAAAGTAAGTTAATTTAGCGGTCTATTGAGTAGTCCATTCTAGTTCCCATCACATCCCAAGGTGACAGCCTGATACTCTATGATACACTTTCATGTTGTTTTTTTTGGGGGGGGGGGCTGGTATGTTTGCTGTGTCCTCTCCTCATACACTATAGTGCTTTCTCTCAACCAACGTGCCATTACAGCCCCTGTAATCAGATTTGCCAAGCAAGGCCAAATGCAGGACTCCTATCTTCACTATCTTAACGCAGTGACGGGGGTGAGCCTTTGGAACCCCTCTTTGGACAGGCAGCTGAAATAACAGTGATCACTCCTGACAGGAGCGCATGAGTGGAGAGTGCACTCACATTTGGCACAGTGCTCAAATGTCATTTCACCTTCGTCGCACACTAAAAGGTGACAGGCTTCATCCTTCTAGCCACAGGGACAGGTTGGCTGTAGGCGAGGACTCCGGGGATGTACAACCAAACCAACAACGACTGCAAAAATGTAATGACTCAGTGCCCTGACTGACAGACAGACCCCAAAATGAGCAGATATGTTAATGATACATAATAAAAGTCACTTGGGCAAGACTGATATTCAGATGTGCGGTGTATAATTAGATAATGTTTCAGGGCTGTGTTGATGGGACAACGCAGCTGAATCAATAGCAATAACACGGCCAATAATAGGTCAAGAATCATCTGCGAAACTGACATGACTTAGTTTGGCATTTCTCAATGTTAGCATGGCTACAAACACAAAGAGGAGGTGGATACATGGGCAGTTCTTATTGCTGTTTGTGAGCATTTAACTACAATAGCAAAGTGTAGCACCACATGAAAAGGGATTTTCCCTTTGAAGCAACTACATCACAGCCACAGAGCTGCTACAGAAGACTGTCATATTAAGCTGAATTGCCAATTAACAGCTACATAACAAGCTGTTATCAGAATGAAAAACAGGAGAAGGAAACTGACAAAGTCATAACAAAGGCACATAGTTGGTTGATGTTTTGAGGCTCTGAGTTCTGGTCATCATTCCTCCTGGTGATAATGATACCATTATGATAATATTTTACTCCCAAAGATAACTTGCTAAGTGGTTGCCAATGTCATGTATGTAAGCAGCAGCAAAAGTAGTAAGAAAATCACACACATTAGTCATTTAATATTTGAGATAAATTAAATTACTGAAATATAGCGAAAAAATAGTGTAAAAGTCAAAGTTAAAAACTTTAATGGACCTTTATACCATAATTATTACCATAAGTAATAATTTTGATGTTTGCCTATTTTGTTTTCCATATATGTATTACAGAGTAAATTTGGGTGTTTGTTTATAACCTACAGTGTGTAATCATCACTGCTGGGCTTTCTGCCCGATTGGACGTCATTCCAGAGATGTCACGAATGCTATTAAACCATAACTAACAGGAACCATGACCAAAACTCAATGAGCACAATCTTCTGCCTTAAAATATCCACAAACTGAACCAACACCTCAGTGTCACAGTCTGTATCCGTAGTGTCAGTAATTGCAATATGTTATGAGTATCTACTTGACACAAAGTACTGTTGGTACATACAATTAAACAAAGTATTTACATATATCCGGCATACACAATCATACATATACAACTTTTAGAGCTATGCAAAATAGCCTTTCCTGCTTTTCCCTGGATCGTAATTGTCCATATTTGTGCCTTTCACTACATCTGGAAGCTCATCTATGTATTGCAGTACAGTCAGAGGGAATGTTATGTGCTATTATCTTTACGTAACTGGACACGAGTGCCACTGAGCCTCAAGCATCTAAGACCGTCACGTTAAAACACACAACCTGCCGCATGAGTAATTTCTCATCCTTTTGTCCACATCTGGACATCTGCAGACACTGAAAGAAATGAAGTTTCACAAACTGCGGGATAAAGCGAGAAGCCATCTGCCGCCTTCCTGATCCTCACATCGAAATATCACCTAACCTTGACAGGATGTTGTGGAGCACACAGAGTAGAGCAGATTTCCAATTCCTTCCCTCTCAAAGAACTGGAAGCTTCTCCCTTTGAAGAAATGATCCAATCTCCCCCTGCACACAGCTGTGGAGGACTAAAGCTGATCTAAAGGCAGAAGCTGACCTTATTCTTTTACAAGTACATCCATAGATAGTTAGGTATTATACTGTCTACACTTGTTATATTCCTACACGTAGGAAAGTATTTCAACTTGTTTTACGAGACTTAAGTGGACTTTCTAGCTTTGATAGCTAATTTGTGAATTTACACTATGATTAATGCCTGCCTACTGTCAGGGCTTTTATTCTGGAATGAATTCACCTTGTCACTTGAGCCACTGTGACGTCAAATCAGTTAAGTCACGTTGACCTTTTTCCGCAGCTGACCAGTAAAGTTAGCAAATAACTAAAAAGAAACATGTTTTGGCTTTTGGACAGTTTGATGCATATTCTGCTGTTTAACCTCTATCTGGCTCAAAGAACAGTGTTCATCTTTTCTTATTATTTCTTGTAAGTGATTGATACAGCAGAGGATGGAGACAATGAGATAACAGGCGCAGTATCAATCATCATTTGCAGAAGGTCATCGGTGTGGACACTGAAACTGCTCTGTCCCTTCTCCCCAGTTTTAGATTTAACGTCCAGTCGACTTTAAGAGTCTGGACATTATAGCAAAAGATCCCACAATGATGAAGTAGGTACATTAATAAACCTGACCTTCAGAATGATGATTATTCTTATACAGGGATCTTCTATGGATGCGGTGTACGTTCCTTAGCACAGTCGTGTTGTATAATCCTATTGATTATGAGTATTTAATTAGTTTAACCTAGAGGGGTATCACATTAATGTTCAGCCAGGGAATTAAATTAAGACCAATGCTAGAAAAAGTGTCTTACAAGTAATGACAACAACTGTAGCCCCTTGCTACTAACGAATATTTTCATGCTCTTATCTACCATCTGCTGCTCTGACAAGGTGTTGCTCCTCTGTGATGGTTAATTATGTGCTGTAGCTCGGCAGAAATGCATTAGTGGAAGTGCTCTTCTCTAGTTCATGCAGTGAACTCAACCTTTAATGTTGTTAAACTGATTAAGCCTCGGCTCAAAAGTTACTAAAAATTGATCATAGTTTTTTATCCATTATACATCTCGAACTTCATCCAACATTAAAGATTTTCATCCTATGGTACCAGGTACAGACTGTTAATAGCTAAAGAAACTCTTATCATTCTCTCTCTGAAATTCCTCTAGAAGGTCTAAAACATTTCTCAGATCTCCTGTATTTAATCTTGAGCTGAAAGTTGCTAAAACAGTCTGCTGAGCTCAGAGGAACTGCAGACTACAGCTGACCCCCTACTCATACAAGAAATCATGTAATCCACAGACACAATATTACAGTCTCTCAGATTAAGGCAACACCAATTTTCCCATGAAACATTTCATACACAAGATGCATTTACATGTAGTCCATTACCAACACTTCTATGTGCTGTACTAAATTGAACTGTAGTGCACATTCAACATTCTCACCTGATCATCCGTAGCTCCAGATCATGTCCCCGTCTGGCCACTGCTTTCAGCTCCCTCCTCCTGTCCCCCTGTGCTGCCTGCATTGTGACCAGATACCATTATTTCACCAGAGGAACAATGACTGACCTTGATGATCATTTTAATTTAACACTGAATATTCTGCTTGTATTATAAGTTTTGTTTAGAGGAAAGAAATAAAAATAAAGTTTGGAAACACAAAATCTTTTTCTCTTATCTTTGATAATCATTGATTTTTTGAGACATTGGATCATTTATTGAAATGAAAGCATGTGAGAAGCTTCAAGGGAAAACTCTTTAAACGTTTAGCAAGTTCTAGACTTCTAAAATGTGACCTTACTACACAGTGCTTTGTTGTATTTTAAAAACTTGTCATATTATCCACTGTGTAAAATCTTGATTTTTAAAGTTAAAAGTAACTAGTAACTAAAGCTGTCCAATAAATGTAGTGTGGTGAGACAACCTCCTACCTTACTCTTAAATGCAGTGAACTTAAATATGTGTACCTTAAAACTGTACTTAAGTACAGTACTTGAAATGGTGCCTTGATTTACTGCCTGGAAAAAAAAAATTATCACTACAGCACCAGACTATGTGTAACACATCTCTGACAAGACAGACAATACCTGTCACTGCACTCCTCTGATCTTTAGTTCTTTCATCCTGAACATTTCATGCATGATCCAAAAACTGTTCCACTACACACATAAACAACATATCCCACAACACTGAAACTCACGTTGACACTGCTTCAGTTTACAGTTGGTGTACAATGTACTCTTTCTTCATGTGCAGCTCCACTTATATAATAATAATAATAATACATCAAATTTGTAGAGCGCTTTTCCGGGTGCTATAACACCAGAATATTCACAGCCAGCTGTAATCTGTTGGCAAAGCCTCAAGTCTGTAGCTGTGTTATGGAATTTCAACGCAAATAATTTCTGGAATATGTCTCCAACTCCAAAGTCAGTGCTGCAGAAGCAATAGAGCTATCCTAACTGAAGGAAATGATGATGTCTCATCACATGGCACGTTGTGAAAAATCACTCAAAACATCACATGCTCTGAAATCACGATGTGCTGCTGATTCAGACGATGCAGCAGTAACCCTATCATGGATCTGAATATAGATATTTTATCTTGGCTGGATGCTTCCCCTTTGATAGTCTTATGCATATTCATTAGCTGTGATATCCACCAGAAGGTTATTATCCATAAATGTCACTCAGTAATTAATTAATCCTGTCTGCTGGTTGCTCTCCCTGCCTCATTAATGAGCCAAGTCTAGCTGATTGTATTCATATTCATGTGTCCAAATATACAGCTCTATTTCAGATTCAGATGCCAGAATATTTCACTTCATTAGCAGCAGGAATCGCCGGAGGGCCATTTGACAGGCAGGATCTGCGTTCTGAGTTTCCTGTCAGCAGTGTGCACAGGATCCCGTTTGTCTGTTTGGATTGTTACAGTAATGGGGGAAACACATGGCTCTGAAGTCAAAAGTGAGTGAATGTCTTGGTCGATGAGGCAAAGTTTACTCACATTCGAATGAGAAGCACCTTCGACGGGTAATGCTGTCCAAGGACACAATTATGGGGGTAATTTTGTGCTGTTTAGCAAATTGATTTTTAAAGCTACCCCAGAGGCACATCTATTACTGTTGGTTTGAGTTTTAATAAAAATCCAATATGAATTTGCACAAAGCCGAGTGGAGTAACTCTGGCACATTAGGCTAATAGAGAAGAATACCACAGCTCACGAATGGCTTGCAAATAGTTTGACATTTACCCTGCCATGCACTCAATTATTGGGTGAGAATTTTATCCTTAGGCTCTGCTCAGTTATGCGTGGTGCTTTCTGCAAATGGCAATAATCTATATAGGCTTTAAGGGGCACTGTAACACATGCTCTGCTGATATGTGGCCAAAGGGCACCCTTAGCAGGATGGCTTTGCACTAAGAGAGATAGCATCATAATTGGAAGCTCACATGTCAAAGCCCTCAACACTGGCCGGGTGCAGAGTGCTCTTCAGTGCAAACACTAAACCCCTCCTCGCACACTGTCACTTGAGATAGGAACATCAGCAAAATGTATAAAACATAAATGTAAATTGAATGACTTGAGCAGAGGGCTTCTTTTGTCTGCCCAAGGCCTCTGATTTAAATTGCCCTCAGTTGGCTGTTACATTCAACTACAATCCTGCAGAAGTTTGTGAAAGTCATTGAGTTTACTGGTTATGTTTGAATGTGATGGGAAAGCTTGGGTACTGACACAGGCAGATTGGGGAACACATTTTTTTAAACTAGAGATAATATTTTAAGGTTTCAGTTATTTATTAGATCAGTCTGTGAAGGGTATAGTTAAAACTGAACAAGCTGTGGTACATTTGCATGTCTAGCAAAAAATTAGTTTACTTGTAGCTTTTGTTTTAAATGAGTACCCCAGTGATTAAGAATTATTACATTGTTGAACTCACTGAGTAAAGTTTTCAATTATCAGAAAATATGAACTTACAGGATCAGTAAAGTTAACCCCCTAAAACATCATGAGGGGGACCTGAGAGTCCTCAATGTCTGCAACACATTTCATGGCAGTCCACTTGTCAAGGCATTTCACTGAAAACCACAAACATCAAGCCAATGGAGATCATTATGAATATCGGCAGCAAATTACTGTAGAGATATTTTACTCTAGACCACAGTGGTAGGCTGACCGACTGACTAGTATCCCTGGAGCCACCACAGCACCAGCGTGACTTAAAAGTAATGGCAAATGACTTTTAATGTCTTTGTATTGTCCCAGGATTTTTAAGGTTAAAATTGACTGATTAATTGTGAAATATCTGAGAGAAAGTCAACAACACTTCTCCAACTCCCACAAGTGATGCCATGAGTTACATGATGTAAGTCATCCTGTAATGTGTGTGTGGTGAGTCATACCTCGGGGTCCTTGGGTGCAGCATGTTGAGGTTAATAGCGAAGGGAGAGGCTGAATCTCGTTTGGCTTTGGCTCTTGCAGGGATTTTCCTGGAAAAAAATCTTTAATACATTAAACTCGTCTTTCCTTTTATCAAACCTGAGCACATAGGAATATCTCAAATACACTGTCACCAAGCTTAAGTCTTGGCTGTTGTTTTCAGTCCCTGAAAAAAAAGACATTTTAGATCGACATAATTTTGACTGGAGAGCGACGCAACTCTAGCTCATTAATCCTAAAAGCAATGAATCACCGCGATTAGCTGACATTAGCTGTCTTTAATCAAGCTTTGTGGTTAATTCACTTTCAAACAACAACTCTAAGAGGACTTGAGGAATTTAGGGCAGAGAAAACCTTAGTGACTTTCAAATGTAAGACAACTAAGTTTCTGTTGTTGTACCAAAGTGAACTGACTGCAGTCATGTTGTTGGCTAAGTGCTGCTTTGTCAGCCCATTAGCTCTCTGTTAGCTTCCAAGCTACAAGGTCAAAAGCAAAACAAATACCAAGGTGTCACAAGAGACACTGAGCTGGTTCAACTGAGAAATGATTTATTTACCTTTTGAATGTTGTTTTGAATTCCCACTGGAAGTTCACTTCCTCAAAGTTGATGTATTTCCTGTTGAAACAGGAAGTTGGGGTAAGGCCTCATTAGCAGACAAAAAAAAAAAAAAAAAACCAAAAACAACAAAAAAACACACAAAACAGACACTTAATTGCTCACTCTATCATGCAGTAGTGCATTTTGGAATATAATGGACATTAAATCTTTCATAATGGATTTAGATGATGCTGTCACACAAATATAGTTAATATAGTTACAGCTATCATAGTCTAAAGAGCCATCCTAAAAAACAGAACTGTTTAACAATCTTAGGACAGCTATAGTGGTTTGTATTTCAATTTAATATTTAGTGCTGTTCTTACATTATTCACATTAATACCATGGCTAAATGTAGATAAAACCTATATCACTATATTTCCAGCACAGCTGTTTCTGCAAAAGCAAAGCAATTACAACATTTGATTGTAAAATAATGCACCAAGCATCACTAATTGATGATGTCTAATTGTGTGAGATTATCCGAGGGTGAAGTTTTCCTTTAAACTCACCCAGCGGCAGGCCTTATTTCAACAACACATGCTAGGTTTTAACTTTAGAAAAGAGAAGAGTCCCATAGATTAGAACTACTATTAAACCTGGAGGTAAAAAAAAAGAACACAAAAAGCTATCTGCTTTTAACTCCATTTATTTAGGTATATAACTGCTTATTATTCACTTGCTGGTGTGAAGTCTGCTCATTGTGATTTGATTCCACCGAATAAAGGATCTCATGCCATGTGGTGCACTGAAAGTTCTTTACTGTACAAGGAAGTGTCATCCAGGAGAAAAAGGAATTTCACATCTCAGCTGTATATGCACAGACTCAATTATGTCTCCCATAGCTCAGAGCTTTATAATGAAAGGGTCCTGAATCACAGCACAGATATAAAGTGACCAGCGTACGTGACTTCTTCGAGATATTCATCTTAATGTATTTATCTGGGTCTGCGCTGAATTTCAAAAGTGTTTTCTCACATGAGCACAGCACACCTCATGTGTTTCTCTTTTAAGGCACTGCATCACTTTGAAAGCGTTACAACCTGAAGTCATTTAGGCCTTTTCCCTTGGAAAATCTTCCTTGTGTGTCCTTGAACGCTGAGCCGTGGTGCAAGCAGCCCTAAAGCTCTCATTTGTCATCTGGATTGTGCCTCAGTTCCCTCAAGTGCTCGCTTGTTGGGACATAGAAAGAGACAGCGTGAGGACTGTTTTATCGCTTGATGTTCAGTTGCTTTTAATAAGAAAAATAGAGGCTGTGTGGCTTTGTTTTATTCCTCTGCAATTTATGCTTCTACTTCTGCTCCGTTGTTAGAGAGCAATGTTTCCTGTGTGAGCTGCTCCGAAAACTAATTTAAGAAGCTTCAGTGGGTGACATGACCTCATCTTGAATTTATAAAACATAAGTCAGCAAGTTATTGAAGATGTTAAGAATTCTCAGCCCAGTCGCTCCTCCTCTCACCAGTTAATAGGGCTGTATTGAGTTTGACAGTTTTGAATGCAGGAGAACTCATGTTATAGCTGTAACTCCAAATGGATGAGGACGTGGGCATGTCATGCCTCTCACAGAAATGCTAAGTGATGCGTCTTTGCTAAACTTACTGATTGAAATGCTTATGACAGAAATAGTTGGGGGAAGTGTCCTTCAATCCCAGCTACAGGAATCTGCTGAAAAGCCAAAAACATCATCCATGCACCAAAATGTGGCGCGCTTCCGAGTGTGTTCACCTTTTCACCTCTTCTTGAGGAAGTTGTTCTGCTCTCAGCATCTACTTTAAATATTTGCATCCATCCCTCATCACACTGCTTCATGTGGAATTGCATGGCGATAGCTAGTATTTTACTTTTCAAAACAATATACACCTTCAAATAATAACCTGCTACGTTTATGACTAAATGTCAATTTGCAGCTTCATATCATCAGTTAGGCTGGAAAGCTTTTACACTCCCTCTTCTTAACACTTATAAATGGAAAATTCTTCTCCTGTTCAGGATATAAAGCGTCTTGTGTTAAGGAGGCAAGCAGTTTCATTGGAATAAATATAAAAGATGGAAGGAATGAAAAGAATGAAAGAATCTACCATGCCTTTATTATTCCAGTATTATGAGCACATTTCTACACTCACCATAGCTGCTGCAAAAGTGAATAAAACAAGATTCGTGCATGTGCATAAAGACTGATTGACCTTGAAAACAGCATTTAACTAAAGAATGTCAGCTCTTTCCATCCTGCGTTTTCTGTTAGTGGATATGATTCTGCTCAGGTGTCACTGCGTCAACTCAACAACTTTTGTCAGAGATCCTAGCAGGTTATTGCGACCAAGTTATTTGGCAAGTAAGCAAGTTTGCAGGAATTCTTCTGAAAACATCTGCACATATCAAGCAAATTATACTTGTAAACCAAGTTCTCACATACTTGAAAAATAGAACACAATGATTTTCACTAGCTAACAGAAACCTTCAGAGAAATCATAACTGGCTGCATGTTTTGTGTGTGATACTGTGGTGAAACATCACTACTGGGCTTGATCAGAAGTGCAACAGAAGTCAAACTTTCAAACAGGAGAAACAATATTTTTGTTCCATGACAGATTGTTCGATCATCATTCTTGAATGAGAATTAGTCAGTACACCTGCAGTGAATTCACACACACACTCACACACATACCTGCTGCTTCCCATCTCCTCTCCTGTCAAACCAGAGGAGAGGCGGACCTCTGCCGGGAGAGTCTCAAGAAGATTAAGAAAGCGTAGGGTTGTACCTGCCAAAAAGCTCTCGGCTGGATTTGCCCGCGTGGTTAAGAGTTTGTGGAAGCTCCACTTCCTCACATGTTGGCAAAGTTTCAGAAATTAGTTTGTGTGTGTGTGTGTGTGTGCGGGTGTGGGTGTGTGCGTGTGTGTGTGTGTGTGTGGGTGTGTGTCTTACCGTGGAATTCTGCTTGAAAGCATGCGAGGGGAGGCATTTAAGTGCATGCATGCTTGAGAGAGAAAACTTCAACAATGGCAGGGATATTTCTTCCCACACTTCCCAAACTTCTCTCACAGTTAGGATTAAGGTGCTGTCAGCGCACAGTATCATGGGAGTCTCTGCAAACAGAAAGATTAAGGGAGGAATATTACCTGAAGGCTTACTGTGCTATCTTTTCATGTAGTGTTGTTCCATAGATGTGTGTGTATTTGTGTGTGGTCCAATACTTTTGTTGTCAAACTTCCTGTGCAGGGAAAAAGCAATCACTTGTAGCAGACTGTGATGCTACCACGTGACAAACTGAAGGAGAGGATAACTTTAGTGTCTTTTCCTCTCCTTCTGTGATTGTTCAGCTCCTCCCCACTCCCACCCCCCACCTCCCTACCCCCCAGAGCGGCCAATATCTCTCCTCTCTGCATCTCTTCAATCCAAATGAGACTCAGTGTTTGATGTACAGACTTCCTTTGAGCCCCTGTGGGAGATGAAGTTGAAGTTTGTTCCCCTTGTTAACAGAGGCCCTTGCAGCCAGGATCCAACAGGCAGCCCGCTGCTTCCCTCCCTCCCTCGCATGGGAGGGAGACGCCTGGGAAACGTTATCTGCTGACTTCAAATGAGCGCTGAAGAGGGGGCAGCTTTGTTGAGGAACACCGTGGCTCCTCCATGCTATTCAGAATTGTTTTAATTCCTCCTTTGAGCAGAGCTTCTCTGTCCCTCTGGTTTTTATCATTAAAGCTCCTCTACTGTTTCAAGGAAGCCAGGCCAGATTTAGATGCAACACAGTTACCATTTAAAATGGGAGTAATCTAGGTTTAGCAATGACCTTGATGAAAATAGCGCTCTGTCCTCCGGAAAAATGAGCTTTGCTGACTTCAACGACGAAAAAATTAAAAGCTATTAAAGTTGTGTCTTTGTGGAGTAGACTGCTTTTATCACACGACTGCACCAGACTAAAGCACATTCCATTACAATGCAGAGGATTATAATGAAATGTTCAGCCAGTATCAGTATCTTATGACTGTATCTTCCCTTCTCCCCGAGGCGGTCAGCGTTACATTACCTCATAGAGAAGCCCGGGAAGTTAAACATGAGAGAAATTCAAACCAAGCTTTCATTTCACATTTAGCACAGTGCTTCAAAGACTCATTTCATATTTATTTAATGTCTCAAATTCATTATGATGATGGGCTCTGGAGAAATATTTCTGATTGTGAGTAAGCAGATAAAACAGTTGTTCTTTATGAATAATTAGGACATGTCGCTCAGGATTCATGGCAAAATACTGCACCAAACCTGTGACAGTCAGTGAAGCTCAACAACCCTCTATGATCTGGTGAAAAGGCAAAAATTAAACCACACGAATGACAATGTCTCACTCTCTTCTACCAGGACATGTTTATTTACAGCGGCAAATGACATGAGTCACAAGTGTTCCACAGGTACGTACAGAGAGACATCAATAGTTCCCACCTCCTGCACAAAGCAAACTCAGCGGGGACAGTCCAAGGGACACAGGGAGCATGGGGACAAAGAGGACACATACTGTACACTGAGCTCAAACACACCTGTTTTACCCCCTACAGAAAAAGGCATGGTGGAGGAGACAGAGAGGAAGGAAGGATGGGAGGGGACAGCAGAGGAAAGGAGAGTGGTGGGAGAGGAGGAGAAGGGAAGGGAGGGGAGAGGGGGGTGACTCATATTCAAATACAAAAGAACATGTACAAATCGTATAGCCTCCAGGCACTGTGCTCCCATATTTACAGTCATCGTAACAGGCAGCGGAACCACTCCATGGCAGGGCCATCCATTTGAGATATGCAAGGTACAAGGGCTCGCTGTGAGAAAACAAAGCCAGCACTATGAGGTCTGAGATAAAAACCAATGGAGTCTGAGAGGCAAGGCAGTGTGGCGAGGGGGCGGCGGCGGCGGCAGTGGGGCTTGCAGACACGTGTGGAGTGCTGCAGCCTGGGGAATTAATCACTGTCGAGAACTACATTATCAGGTTTTACCTATTAGAGCGCGCTCCGAAACTCGTGAGAGCTCTCGCCAACTCACTCCACACTCAAAGAGAAACACTCGTACACTCACAGCACTCGGATATGCATACTTGGCATGTGGCCATCATAACCTATATGATTTGCAGAGCCGTGTAATGCATCATGGAGATGGAAAGTGTACTAAATAACACACTTTAATCTAATATAAATAGTTAAGAAAGTTAGAAAGTAAATTATGACAAAATAAACACCAGAATATCACGATGTCGAGTTTTTAACTCTTTCATTTTGTGTCTTATTTGTAACTGGGAGACTCTTATTGTGAAAAAGTAAAATGGTCACACTCTCAAACATATACACAGACGGACTAAGAGTATGTGCAGATACATTCAACAGACATACATGCAACCTGATTCATGTAGACAAGTGTATTCACCCACTCATGCATGTATGCACACACACAAGTGCGCACACACACACACACACACACACTCATATAATGATGCATTACATGGCATTAAAACCAGATTCCTGCCACCCATCACCGTACTGCATACTCAAGATTTACAGCATCAACTTGACATCTAGTTGTACTAGGTAGTTAAACACGTTTGTTTTTGTCCAGTGCCGGCGACTACTGCCCACAGTCCTACCTCTACATTTCCCAGGATTCACAGCATCACAATAAAAATTCAATCTTCTGACACATTCTGCGGCAAAAAAAGCGGCAACGCTCACGATCAAACATTCATTTGATGGTCTATACTGCTGCAGCGGCACTGGGCCACAAGAGGGGGAGGAAAAAAAAAAGGCACACTAATGCCGTAATTACTGCCTCCATTGAAATGCTGTGAAATAACCTTAGGGCATGGATTTTTTTTAAGGGAAAGCAAATGACTAGAAAAAGCAATATTACACCATCACTGAACTTTGGACCAAAACACAACATAAGAAGAAGAAGAAGAAAAAAAAAAAAAAAAGAAAACAGCTTTTCATCTGAGGAGCGTTCACAAAAAAAGCCTGTCGCATTTTGAAAAAAGACATCCTTTAGGGTATATTTACATAAAAGCTTTGTAAAATATTCTTTTTTTTCCCACCTATGTACAACACATGACAACATCAGAGAGAATAGCGATCAGACTGAGAAACCAAAAAGGTAAAAAAAAAAAAAAGATGCATCTGAGGCAGATCTGATACAGTGATGAATAAAGACATCAATGCTTATCATCAAAAACATACATGACACACGTGTTGATTTATTTCTTATCAGCATACGCATTTGTTCCCATGCCTTGAGTCATAATGATTCACGGCTTTTCCTGCTTTTACAGATCGTAGTTTTTTCAAGTTGTATACCAAAGCCCATATTGGCTGGCAGTACAGTTAACCCTCTGACAACAGTATACTGTATGCAGTTTGATCAGAGATGAGTAAAACAATGTCAACAGTGTCAACAATACTCAGTGTCAATACAAAAGGCTTTGCCATGAAGTTTGTTTTCCTGCAACACAAACTCTAATCCACAACAGCCCTTCAGACAACACGAATCATCAAATATCAAAGTCCAAATTCTTCTTCATAATTAATGATTAGGTTCTGTTCGATACACGTTTTCACCCTTTAAATGTTACAGGGAAGAAATGCCTCTCACAAGAACCTGTAGTCACGTTTTCCTGAAGCCTCCAATCGCATTAGCAGTGGTTCACCTTTTGTTATTGAAGACAGCTTTCTTGAAACACAACACTACAGCATTTGCCTCTCATTAGCCAGACACCTAGCTCGGCTATTAAAGGCATAAAAAGGTTGCTGTAGGGTAACACTCAGGCATGGAAATAGGCGATTGGGTTTAAATCATTGTGATATCCTGCAGCGAGGGGTCGGTCCATGCATTCGCTCTGACAGAAAAAGAAGAAAGAGCATTAGCGGTGTGAGCTTAGGGGCACACTAGCATACTAGCTTACACCTGCATTTGTGATTGTGTCTTTTGTGAGAGACGTCATGGAAAGAGGGGCTGAAGACGTGGTCGATCACCATTTAACTGCATGAAAGTCTTATGTGGACTGTAAAAAGAAAGAAATGAACACACAAAGAAAATAGCATCGTCAGAGAAAACAAACACACAACAAAAAGTGAGACAAATAAAAGCAAAAAAATAATCTACAATCATTGATCAACAAGAGCCTTCCACTGATGCCATGTTTAGAACATGATACATTTATCACTGAAGGTGTCTAAAAGGTTGACCCTTTCTTCCTTTCTATTTTCTCTCTATTATTTGTATTTACACATGCCTTTCACTGGGGCATTGTTATAAACAGATATGGTATTTTACTCCACTATTTTCCAGTGTTGTAGTTTCTCTGGGTTTTGGTCTTGTGATCCGAATGTTCTTTTGGTGGCGAGGGGACCGACCCATTCTTTTTATGCTTTGCTGTCGTCGGGCTTTGTGTGGATGCTGTTGTCACTGTGCACTTTTATTTCAATCGTATCCGGCTTGAGAGACTCTTTTCCATTTTCTTCCTTCAGCGGTAGCTTCCTGTGGTAAAAAAAGAAAAAAAGAAAACAGGCACAGAAATGGATGTAAGATTTGCACTGTGTATACTCTGCGATTTGGACTAATTACAGGAACTTAAAGAACACATATAATTCATGTGAACAGGCACAGACTCGAGAGTGACCACCAAGAGGGTGTTTTTGTATGAAGCAGGCACATATAGTAAATGCAAACTAAATTAGCACTGAATTACTGCCATGAGAGAGCGTGGGCTTAATGTTTTGGGGCTTTTTTTCCACAAAATGAGTACTTTCCTGCGTTAAAGCCAACCAGTAATCACCTTTTAGACCTTTCGGTGGGTGAAGGAGTTGCCCCCACAGGGATTAATAAAGCTGAATTTAATTGAAGTGAAAAGGCAGCAGGGATATTAAATATAACAGCCTCTACAGGGCTGCACAAAGGATTATAGAAAGGCATATTATCCATATTCTTGGCACTCTTTGGCCTGGATGGTTGGAGACCTGACCTAAAATAGTGATTAGTGTGTCTGCTTGTGTTGTGTTGCTTTCCGACGCATAATGTAGATATCTGTTGGCTCAGGACGGAGGCGTCCCAATGAACTGTCACAACCAAACATGGCTCAGCAGGTCCTTTAATGAATTTCCTCGATCCGGTCAGCAGGGATGGTGCCACCCAGGTACACGTTTCTACACTAACTACTACATAAGATTTATACAAATAGTAAAAGAGCGCTGAGACACGGAAAAACTTATTTGTGATTTCTGCAGTGACTCCAAGAAATTATGTTTATATACAACTGACTTTCAAATGCAAACCATGTCCATAATGTCTGTAAACATTTCACTCGTTCTCCTGCAACATCCACATGCAGCAACTAAACCAAATTATCAGTTTTACGGTTGCATGTAGTTGACTTAAAGCACTAACTTGAAGCACATGATAAGATGTGTTTAATCAAAGCCACAATCTTTCCCTAACCATAACCATAATCAAGCTGCCAGTCAAGGCTGGAGCACTTACCATGGAGTATTTAACGTAAATGTTACCATTTAATGTACTGTAAGTTCTTCCACTATTGTTTTAATTAGTTCAGTTACTTGTGTTGAGCTTATTATTGACTTCAAGATGAATTTTAGTCAAAGATATTGCTCCAATGTTTATTACTCATTTACTTAGCATTGGAAACTTAATTCTTTATTTATGCAGATGTTTGTTTGCAGACAGATTTCACATTTTACCAATGTAACACATCTGCCGTTCTCTAAATAAAGAGAACAGCATTAGCATTTAGAAATAAGTGGAAGTGTACCAACTGGTCACTCTCTCTTTTACCTATAATATATGTGATATGATATGATTCCTTCAAGAAAACTTTTCAGATCATAAGAAAATAACCCTGATGCCTTCATACCCATGTTATCAGGGTTATTTCAGCTTTAGCTTTTACATTTTAAAAGCAGGAACATGAAAGACATGGGTATTTACCAGGCAGGAGGGATCTAATGCAAAGATACTATCAAAATGCATTATGGGAACTGTAGGATCCAGCATTTTTGGATTTTGACCAACACAAGGGATTAGAAGTCGGGATATCTCAGCATCCGCTGCTTCAGGTCTGACCATTCTTTTTCAGCTTCATGTAACTGTAATACTAAGTCACCAGATGGGAACTTGGAGGCCACAGAGGAATGCAGAAAATGGACAGATGGTGAGGTAGGGGGGGCTAACAGGGGTACATTAGCAAATTTTTGGCAAGGGGCCCTCTAACAGGTTAATCGGGGCATGTTGCTACTGAAGTGAAATCAACCAGCAATTACATTTGTTTGAAAAATTATTTGGGAACACGATTTGTAGTGTATAAACATTATATCTAAGATGGAGCATACAGACATCTCACTGAAAGTGAACTGGACTTGAATTTAACAGACTCGATCTATTGATCTAAATTATCAGATACAAGGCTGTATGATTATTACCAGAGAAATGAAACATTTCATCAAAATACTGTCACGATCAGAACATGGTCAGTGTCTTTCCTTTGTCCTCAGTCCTGGTTGCACACTGTTCTCCTAGCTTGGCTGGCTGTTGCTTTTCCACTGCTGTGCTCTCATTTTTCTGCCTGTGTCGACCTGAATAATATCACCACAGAGCGGGCACATCTTCCATTTGCTTTTAAATTTCATTCACTTCGAGGTGGGAGAAAATAAAGAAATAAAACATACATGCATACGTTATTAAGCAGCAGCCATTTGATTGGCTGGCTGCCTCTTGTTCATTTCACCTTCCACGAGACTTGTGTTTGGAGAGATTCAGCAGAAGGACATCACAGCATTATCTTTATGTTAATGTGGCTGCATGATGAAAATCTAACCAGCCTGCATTTCAAGTAATATGATGTATGAGAGCTTTAAACTGCACAAAAAAGCCCAACAAAACAAAACAAAAAAAATACTTAATAAACTGACTGGGTAAAATTCAGACCAGAATAATAAGGTCAGATAGTATGATTTTAATAGTGGCAATTTTTAATATGTAATGCACATTTATATTCTAATTTAAGTTGCAGTCATACTGGATTTGGACATTTAAATGACCCATAATTAGGCAATAGTTATTACAAAACACTGATAAGTCCTTTTTCAAAGCCATTAAGAGTGGCTCATTGTTTTTTACACACTCCATCTACAGAGTTGTCATTTTTTTATGCATTTGTACTGTCTGTGGGACACACATTTAAAAGACTTTATCAGCAGGGTCAGTTTTATTTGCTATAGCCACTAAAAAGCCAACCTACAATAGCCTAACCAAAATCCACTTATTGACAAACCAGCAGAGACACATTCATTTAAAAATATGAACCAGGCACAGACCAGTGTGAAATGCACAGTTGACTGTCTTTTGTTGTTTCATTTTAGAGATCAAGCATGTGCTGAAATTTGAGCAAGAGACGTCTCAAGGCAATTTGTCCTTCAGCAGAAGCTTGCTCCTATGCCTAAACAGCAAAAACACACAGAAAACAATAAACACCAAAGTGCAAAATATGAGTTGTAGGCCTTTTTGCACATCAAAGCTGCAAAAATCCTTTCTTCTACAATGCATCTTTTGGGACTGGCATAGATTTAATAAGGGAACTTAATAAGGAGCAGTAGATATAACCTGGTTTCACCTCATCTGTTCACTCACGTCCCTGGTGTTTTGTTCTCTCAGTGTCTATGTTTCCAGTTCTATCAAGAGATTTAAAAAAAAGGGAAGAGAACACAGATATAGACCTGATCCTGCTCAGTGTGCCTTCAGATCATGAGTATCAACACGCTTTAGCTGAGGGCTACTCATTTCCTGAGTTCACAGGGTTACGCTGCTCCTTATTTTGTTGCCTTTCCAGCTCCTGTTAATCATTCAAGACTCGTCCGTCACCTTCCCCGAGAAACATAAACCATCCACCATCATCACCTTTGACTCAAAGTTCTGCTCTATCCCCTATGTTAGCCATACAACAAAAAATAATTTGCCTTTTCAAGGTTTTATGTGGCAGAGGACACACCCCACATGTAAAACCGGGTAACCAAATATGAGATGAAATGACTCTGAATGAATCAAGAATTAGAGCAGGAGCTGGGGTAAAACTTTCCTCATTTAGATACTTAAGGTTTGAGAATATTGGTTTGCCTCTGTGGTCCATAGCTTTCAATTTTTTGGTCCTTTAATCAAATATTAGATGTGAGTCACCCAGTAATGCCCATGACTGATGTGATAGAGGTTTATTCATTGAATTCAGTAATTATTTCCTCATTATTTCTATATTTAAAGGCCTAATTTTAGACCCAGTGTTTGTGCCCACTGATGGCCTCAATGCTGTTTCATAATACTGGATTTTTTTACCATATAAATAGTGAATTGTCAATTTTAAAATGCCCTCTCTATCAGCATAAAATCAATTCCAAATAGCCCTAAAAGATGTTTACCAACTCCAGGGGACTTTTTCAGTGAGTGAGTTCATGAATGTAAAACTGTAGCCCTGCTTGATACTGTACCTAATAAGCCCAAATAGAGGGGGTTCCCCTTTGGTTGATTGGTGGATGTTAAAGTTCCTGCACAGTGGAGCCAATTTCATGTGCCATTAGCTTCATGCAAACCCAGATTGGACTTATGTTGAGATGGCAAGGTTTTCTCAACATATGGGAAGGTCCTGCTGCTTCTTCCTTCCACTTTCAACTCAAGGTAATCACAAATGCATTTTCTGAACCAGTATCTCCCAAAAGTCATTAACAGGTTGATACACTGGCAAATGGGAACTAGATGTTATTAAGTACAGTATAATCAATAATAACTGATAAATGTTCATAATGAGCTCTCCAGTTTCATTTTGGCCATACATAGCAATGGAGAGAAATTTATCAATCATAGGTGGTGCCAGAGATTTTTAGGGCTAATTGTGGGCTCACTTATTTTAATAATTTTATTGGTGGGGCTACTGAATTTCTAGTAAATACATGAATACAGTGGCATCTCAAAGACAGTTTCAAGTGGCATATGCCTGCTATAAACACATGTAATGATCCAAAATTTATCAATAAAAATCTTTTTTTTTTTAAGTGGTAGCACAGGTCGACAGAATCCAAGTGCAGGCAGACGCAGAAATAAAGAGCCAAATACAGAAATCTTAGCAAGAAAATACATAGGACACAGTTAGTGGTCCTTCCTCTTGCTGCTGGCAGGTTAACGTTGCTAAACAGTGACTGCAGCAGCACTGCCTTTGAAATGAATCAATAAATACAAACAATACAATATTTTTTCTTGTGTGCTTCTCACACGAAAACTATCCAATAAATTTCTGGCGTTTCTCAGGTATTTCGTCCCCCTGCTGACAAGACTGCTGGTTGTGAGGACTGAGATGCCACAGCGCGGGCTGCAGTGGTGCGACTTGAACAGATAGATGCTTCAGTAGCGCTTTCTGTACGCACATCAGATACTGATATCTCGCATCACAAAAGAGAGAATATAACAAAAGAGACAAAATAGTCAAAAGATTTCCTGAAAGTGATAAACTCTGCATGGGTTCGCTTGATGGACAGACGACTCCCTTTTGCAGCTACACACTCTGACCTTGGCAGACATGACAACTTTGTTCTCACACAAAGATTGTGCTTTGTTTGAATATTTTTAACAGTAGCATGAAGCTGTGTTGTTAGCAGGCGTGATAACTAATTCAGGTTAAAGTGAAAGGCAGTCTCGAGGTGGATTTTCCCTCATACGCTGACAGAACCGCACTAATCGACTCTTAATTTTTCTGCAGAGTTACTGTCTCCGATGTTTTCACCGCTACAAGACACATCACCCCTGTACACACACTACCTCACATGAATATACTGTATGTAAGCACACATACTGTCTCAGAAGCTACATTTAAAACAATGTCTGGGACACAAAGCAAACAGAAATGCTACTGGGTCTTAACAAACCTCTTTGATTATGCGGCGAGAGCCAGAAGCTGTGTGAACCTCATGGTGGGCTGGGGAGATATCAGAGTGTATGCAGATGTTTATTTGTAATACGTAAACTTCTAAGTGACACCAAAGCACAGCAGGGGTGACTTGTTCTTTCCACTGCTGATGCTAATTAAGCACAAGTCCATCTCCAGCAGGCCATAAAGGCTGAGTACTATTCCTGCTTTTCACAGAGATAAATTAGGTGGCCCAGAGTATAAACCACGTGGCGTGCGTGTTTGTTTACACTCTTATCTGAATCTTTACATTTACATTTATATTTTCCTCATGCATATTTTATGATTGTCATCCAGAATCTTTCAGTGAGTGTAGAAATAGAAATGTTGAGCAAGGACACAAGGACAAAGCTGCTGATGGACACTCACACACACGACTGTTCACTTGAGGATCAGAGACCTTGTTACCTCACGCCACAGAAATCAGTTTGTTTGTACAATCGTCTTTTCCAAGGCAAACATGCATGTTTTTTTTTTTTTTTTTTTCCTATTTCCAAAATCAGGTGTGCTCACTTCAAAGCCTTTTAGATTTTGAGACAACCAATTCTGTGTTTGGGATTACTGCTAAATCAGACTTTTTCTTCCTCATTCAGACTGGATTTATTTATCAGGGGAGGTGCTGTGATTTTGAGAAATTTAAATTAAATTTATTGGGTTTTTCAGAATTAACACAACAATTACTCTTATGTAACTGTTATGCTGAATAAGATTATCTTTACACATTACATTTTCATGTACTCAGCAAACATTCTGATGACTTTCAAGATAATGAATAAATTGTCTGCATATTTTATTTTCCATGGCAAAACAGCAGGAAAGACTTTTAAAACAAAGTCCAACAGTAAGAGCCTCAGTGTTTAGCAATACAACGTTCAGCCTGAAGAGAGCATAAACTTTATATTTGCACCTGACAGGCTCAACTCAGGTGGAAATGATCCAAGAATAAATACCCATGGGCAGACAGGCAACACAATATTGATTATATGAGATATTGTTTGTATGACCTTTGAATTTTTGGGCAGCTCCAAAGGCAGCGGAGTTATGTGCCTTCTTACAAACCACATTTAATACATAAATCAGGATTGTTATTACCGAAGTGATTTAACAGGGAGGGAGTTATATATGGATGTAGTATCTAGTATTGATAGTCTGCTGTTGTGTGTCATCTTCTACATTTAAGTCTGTAGACCAAATCAATTTACTGTTGTTTGTGGATTCTTTAGATTTATCTATAAGCATTTTATACAGAAGGGAAACTTGGCCACGGCCTTAAAGATAATCTAGAATGGCCTTTTCAAGACCAGACAGGGCAGGTCTACAAGGGGACTGTTTAATGTGTAAGTGCTGTTAAAATATAATTCCTAATCCATGGGTACTTGAAACAGTGTTTTGAAGGGATATCGTTCATTCTCTTCTAATACTCCAAACTATAAAGTATATCATTGTCATTATATATATCCATAACTTTGCTAATCCCTCTCTGTGCCCAGAGTCTAAAGCCAGGGTCACCTCTGCCTGGAGTAAATCTACGGCTTCTCCACACTGGTGTAAAAGCTAATATATGTGACACTGTGTTAAAGTGTCTTTAGGACTCTTATAATATTCCTGAGAAAAGGGTTATGGGTATATTTTAGCAGGTTTTTCATTGTATCTGAATACAGATGGGGCTTTAGGGGTAATGGAGATGTAGTGGTGCGGTATTGTAGGATTGTCTGAGAACCAATGCATGGCTGCTCTAATCTGGATTTCCCAATTATACCAGAGAAAGTTTGGAACTTGGAGTCCTGCTCTTTCATATGGTAAGTGGGATGTGTCTGTGGGGGATTTATTATTCCAAATAAAGTGCAATAAGAAGCAGATGAGGCTTGGATTGGAGGTCAGCACTAACTTGGTTCTAAACAGTGATGATCTTGTTACTGGTAGTTTAGGTTTAGACCGACTTGCAGTTTTTGGTCTTGCTGACTTCTTGTTATTTTTGATTGCCAAAGTGATTTTGGTTTGCTTTCCTTGCTTTAACTACAATTAAGAACTTACAAAAAGTATCAGACTTTAGAGAAGCATCAGTGAAACCGCCACAATCACACTTAATTAAATGTCAGATGTCCAAGCCTGCTGCTCCAGAATTTCAACTTTAAGTGCTCTCTACATGTCAACACAAAGTCTTGTCTGCTTAGGAAGGAAGTTTGCACAGTCAAGGGTCTCTGTATCCCTATAATGATGTGCTTTTATTTTTTCTTACTAGCATGACAGAGACAAAGAGGGGGAAAAATGCTCAGGCTTGCTTAATAAAATGCAATGTAGCACAAAAACACGGAAGCAGTAATTAAAGTAGGGCATCGTGGATGACTGGCCAAAGGAGTTACAATCCATCGATTGTAATTAATATACTGTGCCTTTAATATCTTTTTCACAACGTCCCAGAATTAAATACTTAAAGTATGTATGTGAAAACCACCCTCATCTTGCTGTAACAAGAACACATTTCCACTATTATAATATTTTTAACCCTCACATGTCCAACTCAACTGCAGTAAAACAACTGTCACTCAACATTATTTTACTTTGATCAGAAAACACACCTATATAGCAGCCACTAACAGTGTTTACAGCAAATAATTCTTAACATCTTAAGTTGTTTAGTGACGTGAACTCTTGGAAGTTGTAAACACAGGAATCAAACTCACACTCACAAGTGCTTGAGGATGGGGCTGGTTTTACCACTAAGACCTGAGACCGTTCTGGTTGAATAAATAGTTAAAGCTTATACATGGAAAGTGTTTCTTTCCCTTTTTTTTAAAATATTGGTTTCCCTCCACACATTGTTAGTGCAAAGAAAGGGACCCAGCAGTGCTTATAAACTGAAAAAAAGTCAATATAAAATGATTAAATGGCAACTCAAAGAATGGATTTTTCTTCAGTGTTTGACACTGTTCTAGAAATGTTTTTCTTCCTATGGCCGCAGGAAGCCAGAGCCTTAGAAATAATCCAGCATTAGCCTTTTTTTTCCTGCAATGAGTCATCAGAGGATGTAGACGTTCAAAAGTCTGGTCTCCTCCTAGTCAAATGTGTCACTGAGCCTCTACTCTAACCACTGAAGTCTGAGCAAAAACCGCAAACTGTCCACTGACGTCAGCCCCAACCTCTTCTGCGTCACCTGAACACCACGGCACATTGTCACTGTGTCATACCTTCTTACTCTGACGATTTTTTTGTCAGACTTTTCCTGAAGTCTGAAAGGACAAGGTAAGACCAACCAAAAAGTCAACATTAACTTTTTGCCTGCTAATCGTTGAATATCGGCACCAAAGTATTTTGATAATAGCAAACTTATAGTATTTAAGTGAAAACTGAACTTCTGTATGACACTGTCCCTCAGGTGCTTGCTGGGAGGTTACTGAAAGGCC
Organism: Toxotes lorentzi; assembly: GCA_037833715.1. Classification (NCBI taxonomy): domain Eukaryota; kingdom Metazoa; phylum Chordata; class Actinopteri; family Toxotidae; genus Toxotes; species Toxotes lorentzi. The sequence continues at coordinate 4,838,609 of JBBMJY010000017.1, forward strand.
AGACAGGTGCACAAATCTATTCCTGGATGAATGAGTGACAGGAGGGGACTGGATTTGCCACTGTGACTATCACCAGCAGAGAATATCAAGAAAAGTGCCTCGAACAAACTGGGCACAGAACTAAAATTACAGACTCCCAGAGACTAGATAATATTTATTTGTTGAATTTCAGTATTAATTGCTTGAATATGTGTATTTAAAAATTTCCTTAAGTTAACAAGTGAAAACTTATCTCCGTTTTTTATATAGTACTTTATGCTATAGCAATGTAACACTGTTTCACAGTGAAAAACAGCAAATTCATGCCCAGATGGACACTTAAAGTTTAACAGCAGAGATGGAGTCAGGTAGGACTTCACACTCTGTTAACCTGTCCAGACTCAAGGTGTACAAGTCTTTTTCCATCTGTCCATTGGGCCCACCAACATCATAACACACAGTCAAGAACTTACATTTAACACTCAAAAAGTGGAAGTGAGGATCCACTTCTGAAGCCATCAGGGCCACTGCCAACACGGCCGAGTCTTTCAACTTTTCCTGAGGCAACTACGAAGCCCTGTGTGTCTCGTCTGATCTTTGCACAATTCGACAGATTCATAATAGAGAGACAACCTCATATCCTTATCATACGTCTCTGCACCGGTCCAGCTCTGACTTTAAGTTAAAGCTGCAGTGATGAGAGGGCCGCTCCCTGCTAAGCTTCAGGACCACACCAGGGTGAGAATATAGCCAGTTAAGACCGTCCACCAAATCAAGAACCCTGTGTGTCTTAAAAATGTCCGACGTGTCAGAGCTGCACCACCTCCAGATTCCTCTCTTGATCCTGAACCAGCGCACGCACACACTTATATACACACTCCTCAGCTCACATCCCCAAACACCAACACAGCCTCTCATCTGTCACTTCATTCTATTTATCACTGTATACACTCTTATTGATATCACTATTGATATTGTTGTGCAGGATTTGATGATCTTTACAACTTATTACCCCCTCAGCAACCTCAGACTCGCACTACTAGCTCAGTGGGAGTATCCAAGCTTTGTATTATCTCAAGTGTTATCTCATTAGACTCACTTCAGCTCAGTGCTATGACTCATTGTACAGCAGACCGCTACACTACTTCACTGTCTCCACACTAGCTCAAAGAAAAATTCTATTTCTGTGCAACCAGGATCTTGTTGTCGCTGTCACGGCCATCATTCCTATCAGCTGTGAAACCAGTTTCTCTGCAGGGATCTGGGGATGCAGAGGCACCAGTTACATCACTGGTACAATAGGAAAACAAACACAAGTGTTGACACAACCAATACCCCGCTATCAATGCTGCCCGGCGCCATGTTTGTTTTTTAAATTAATGTTAAACTGGATATTACTTAACACTACTAGTGTTGTTGGAAAATATTCTTTTCACGCAAGATATTTTGTTAAAAGATTTAGTCATAATGTTGGGTCTGTATTTTTTAAGTAGCTGTTCATTCTTTTGACTTCTCTGTTTAATGGTTGTGGTGGTAAATAAAACAAACCTATCCTTTAAAGTGTGGAAAACCTCCCCAAATCCTCATTATAGGTGTTCTCTGGTGACCTGAGGGGTTAAGTTGCTGACCACGTGTGTGGCGTGCGTGATGTGCAACATCCGGAGACCTTTGCTGCATGTTATTCTCGTCCCTCTCTGCCCCTCATTGTCATCTCGCTACTGTTGCTGCCAAATAAAGGCATAAAAATGCCCAAATGTGTATCCGTGTCCCTGAATCTCAGCAACAAAGCTGCAGGAGAACAATCATAAACAATATGAATGATCTCTGATAATAAGGCTTGCATTGTAAAATAAATAGGGAGCCACTGCCTCTGCCTATCAGGACCATGCATACTGCAGGTCTGTGACACTGCCTTGAGCTTGTGATGTGACTGCACTAAATTATCAAGTCTAATACAGACATAAAGAAGTTGTAGTGGTAACATACAGACTGTAAATGCCTGTGTGAGTTGCTGCTATACTGCTGGCTCTAACATAATGCTGCGTGCAGTCCGGTCAGGCAGTCACTCAGCCCTCCAGCACTGTGAGCTAGGTGACTCAGCAAAAGCCCCCCACCCCGCCCTCCTTCTTCCTCTTCCTCCTCCTCTCTTTCTCTGTGCCCTCTCTCTACAGCACAGACACTAGGCTGGCGCACTGCTGACCATTTTAAAACAAAAAAATGGCACTGCTGGGTCGAATGAATCAGACTCTGTGGGTGCCATCTCACTAAACTTTACCTTTGTACTGGGACTAAATCTGAAAATCGATTGTGCTGTTAATTTCATGGGGTGAGGCTTTTAAACTGAATGCTGTCTGATGAGAGGAATAAAGTGTGTGTTTGCTAAGATATCCATGCAGTGTTACAGTATGAGACTTCTGTTGGGCTACTCACAGACTGTTTGCATGCATACATTATACGCTCACAGAGGTATACACACAAAGCACGACAGCATGTGACGAGAATTACAAACACAGTTGTACATGCACATCACGAATGTGCACATACGCACAATGCATGCAGAGGAAGGTGAACTCACTGCACATAGTATGAAAGGCAGTGATGTTAGTGAATAAGACATAATCAGAGACATACTGTGGTTGAAAGGGTGGTTGGGCGGCTGTTGTAGGTGTACCTACAGTAAATGGTAAAAAGAAGTCTCCTTTTCTCATTCACAGCAAATATGTTTTATAAGAAGATAGGATTCTAGGATGTACGTGACAGGAAGAGTTTCACTAAGCTATTCATAAATATTTGAAAGTTAAGACTTAATGAAATGATTGGGAGGACAAAGAAAGAAAAACTTTAAACAACTTGTGACACTTTTTAAAAGAGTCATTGGTCAAAATAACAAAATGGACACTTAATTCTAAATTTCTTAATCAAGGACAATTTTTTTTTCTGTCCAAAGCTGGTTATATAACACGTGGAACTAATTTCTTGACATCTATGAGTAAATTTGTATTCATCCATTCAGGTCTTTCAGTTCATTGTTGTACAAAATTATACAGCAAAGAAACAGTAGTTGCCAGAGAGACCAAAGGTAACCCACAAGCATCAAGATACACCCACAGCAGATGCTCCCTCTACAAGCATGAATGACCTGGTGACTGACATACATTGATACTGGTACCATAGAAATTACAGGAAGAGTTAAGAGTGTCTGTTCCAAAAAACAAGACCATATAAAAAACATAGAACTCACAGGTAGGCAGCCTTGCCCTCCTCGATGTCTTTGCCCTTGCCGCTGGTGGCTGTTTTCTTGCTGCACAGCGTGCGCGTAATGCACATCAGCAGGCCGCAGTGACGCAGGAAGAAGCAGCTGACGTCCACCAGCACGAGGAGCAGCAGCAACGCTCCCAGGCCGAGGCCCACCACCGCCCCCAGCCCCAGGCCGCTGAACAGGGATTCTGCTAAGGCAGTGAAACATACACGCAGACATACAGCACACAACAGGGAGAGAATACTGTTAGCAATTTTGATTCACACTTGTGTCTTGTTCTCCAAAACACACAGACAAAGGTCAGGGTTAGGTGTAGAGCAGCATCACTGGAGCTGGTAGGGATTCATCAGCTTGCTCAAGGACGTGTCCTCAGGTCAGCTGCCTGCTCAGATGAGGCCTAACCTCTGAGTGAAGGTCAGCCTCCTTGCTACGCCCCCATACATCCATACATGGAGGGTGTAACAGTAGCAGTTTCAGAAAACTACAAAGCTGTACCAAACAAGAGCACACTCACTCTAGAACAACTTTTACCGTGGTTATTTTCAGAAGCACTCGAAGGTCAGTGAATTCCTCCAGAGCTATCTGGACTGTTTCCAACACGTAGATAAGTCCTAATCCACAACGCCTCAACTCCACACAATCCTCAGCGGAGGATCTTGATTATTAACGTGAATCCACCAAATCTCCTCCAAAACGAATCAATTGCAGCCTCTCAAAGTTTTTGGATATACAGTTAATACAGTAAAAGTTTTAAAGACTTAGATAAATGAGGAAAAGGAAATCTGCAGCGCTCAAAAACAAGTGGGAAAGGCTTTACCTGGTGATTTCTTTGTAATATCAGAAGATCTGCAGTTTCCTGTCTGTTTAAGAACTTCAAGAATACTGTACCATCAGCATTTTATGGGCCTGAAACTACAGAACTAAACACATTTTTTTCTCTCCTGTATTCGCCCTCAAGCCCTGTAACTGCCTTCTCCATCATTTGCCAACTGTCAACATCTCTGGTTCCACAGGTGCAGAAGTTTGTGTACACTTTTTCAGCGATATTGTACCACACTGCAGCTCAAAGCAGCAAGCGTCAGCATTACCATACTAATGCTTCAGCCTGTGTGTCCACTGGGTGCCTCTTATTCAGTAGCTTGAAGCACTAAACAGATTCGCATGGGAAGCAAAGCAAGTATTTTCAGCTAAAACTTGAAATACTTTGTCTCAGAGTGGCCAGCACACTGCGCTCTGAAACACATCAAGCTCTCAGCTCAGTCGGGAACAAGCAGCAGGGCCTGCTTTCAATTGAAAGTAATGAGAAAATGAAGGCAGCGCAGGAAAGAGAGGCTCCCAGCGGGCACGGCTGAATAGAGTTGTGCCCTTAAGTGATCCTGGGGTTGAGCAAACTGAACATCCACTGTAAGATCAGTGTTGACAGCTGGAGACCTTACCAGGAGTAATAAGAGATGGAAGAGTGAGAATGAATGAACTTTCCTACTTAAGAACACTCTCATATGGGTGTTCAGTAGCCTGTGAGTTGAAAAGAGGGATCAGACATTAATATGAAGGTGTAAGTGCCCAGAGATGGCTGAAGGAAGAAGATGTAACCAGTCTTTTCCACATTCCCACCTACATACTCTGTGTTTGACATTAAGGTAAATTTAAGGATCTACATGTATTTACAGAGCGTGGCAAGACAAAAAATGTCTTTAACCCTCCAGGAAGGTGATTTATTGCTGAACCTGTTACCAGACACAACCATTTTTGCACACACGTTCCATAGCAATAAAAACGATACTGTTCTTCAACCCTATTAATCCTATTAAACGTGACATTTACAACTTTACAAAACGTCAGAAAGAATATAAGAGATACTGGACCAAAGTTACAGAAGTTAAATAATGTGAGAACTTCTTTTCCCCCCATGTTTGTGATTCTGTACATGAGTTCAGCATTGTTTAGATCAATTCTAGCTCTTTGATAGTAAACTCCAAAGAGTTACTGTTCACAGGAGACCAGTATCATGATTCTAAGTCTGACTCCCCCTCCAGTGATTTTAGTGATGCACTTCCATGAGGTGAGAAGAGTTGCAAAAGACAGATTAAAACAAAAAAAAGTCAAAATCTGTGTAGCAGAGGCCAAGATATCCTGAATTTAATTCCCTTGTGCTTTCAGAGGCTTCATGTGTGAAATCGGTGGAGTGCCCCTTTAATATGTTGCTCTGCCGACACTGAAATCAGGCGATTAGTATTTGGACAGTGACACAAGAATGTGTAAACGTTGTATTTTGACTTTCTAATCCAGGACATTGGAGCTGAAATTAAACAATACTATGAGGTTTAGGGCTTAAAGGGTTTAGGGATGGTTGAATGTGTCCAAATCCATGGTAGGAATCACAACTGTAGTAGCAGTGCAAAAGGACAATGTTACAGTACGATTCTTATTTTTAATGTTTTTAATTAATCTACGCCTCTGTAAAACACTGTGAATGGCCTTCTGCTTGAATGGTGCTGTACAAATAAACTTGCCTCGCCTTACTGTTCCTGCACTGCCTCCCCATTATGGCTGAAAACATCCTCAAATTAAAGCTGAGAGTCAACACTTAAACCTCCTAGTCACTGTTTCATTTCAAATCCAGTGTGCAGGAGCTCTGAGCCAACACAACCAAAATGGGTGAACTTCCAAATACTCCTGCACCACGCTGGAAGCTGTCACTGTGTATCGCAACCCAAATGACTCTCATGTTGGTGACTTTGTTCTTGACTTAGAGCTGAGACCGCAGACAATGGAGACTGGCAGCGAGTCAAAGCACAGAGAGACGAACAGAAAGTCAGATACAAAGAGAACCTTGTAGCAAGAGGCACTCTAATTAAAACACTTTGCGTTTTTTTGTGAATCCGGGGATATGGGATTTGAGACTTGTTGACTGGATCAATATTTTCTCACCGCCACAGGCTACTGTTTTGTATCTCACCTTTTGAAAGTTTATCTGAGTTAATTTGGCTGCCGAAGCCACAGATTCAGAGGGTGGTAAACAACAACTCTCCAGCTCCCCTGAAGCATTCACATACTCCAGGAGAGAAAAAGAATACTAATCCCTTCTGTAAGCCATCCTTCACTTCTTTTTCATCATCAAACTTCTTTGGCCTGAAGCTTTCATATCTGTTTACATTTTTACATCACATAAAGCCCTTGTCTCACTTTTTAGGCATTATACAGAGAAATGAGTAGTGGAACACAGTGAACCACAAAAATGTTTTAAACAAAAAGTTGTAGGCATTTAGTCATAAAAACTGAAAACTAATTGAAATCTTTTTTTCATTGGAAGGGATGTCCCAAGTATTTAGGAGTGCCATGTTTCAAGTTTCACAACATTTGAACAGATACAGATTTTATTAAAATGTCATTTCTTGGGATGCCAGCAAAAACTCTTTGCCTAAAAGACTGAAAGCCATAAACATGAGCCTTTCATCCGATAAGGAGTATTGCTATAAAGTGCTTAGCAGCAGCTTGACAGTTCGAGGTTGGATTGATATGTTACCCACTTGTTTACTTGTAGCCTTTTTGCCAACCATTTTATTAGATTTATTCCCAAGTTTGGAAATGATTTTCTATAGAGAAGAGTCTGAGTTAAACTGAAATTCACAGATATACAAAAGGTGCATTACTGGGTGAAGGAGCACCCAAAAAGATTGTATTAATATTGACATATCAGTCAATATCGTTGGTTATGAGGCATGTGCCTCAACCATCAGGCCACTGGACACTCTGATAATGTGTTTTCTTAAATGTTGTCTTTTCTGTTTTTTTTAAACATGTTTCTTCCAGTGTTGTTGGGTTTTGCACCTCAGGGCCAATGCTAAAATAATCAAGGATTAAATATTAAAGACGTTAATTTAATGTTGTTTAAATATTCAGTATGTGGGGGTGTTCAGTCCTCCCTGTCTGAACATAACGTGTCTTGACATCTAATTTGCTTCTCTTTAGTTATAATATTTGAAATTTTGCAACGTGAAAAAAACCCATAAATAAATAAATAGAAGCAAATTGTCTCACTTCCTCAGTGGTACTTAAGTCTTCAACTTTCAGGTTGGGGTCATCAAGGATTCAGCAGCTGCTGTTTGAGTGTCTGAATATGATGCAGGCTCCAAGTACATTCAATGCTTTAAGACAATTTCTCCAAATACAGCATTTCTTTAACTAAAAATGTGCTTCTGCGTCTGAACTATAACAGTCCAGGGTTGCCTGCCAGGTGCCCTGGTGCCTTAATGACTTTATTAAGGCAGAACTACAGATGTAGAGGTTGTAAAAAGAAAGTAAAGTACTGCCTTCAATATTGCAGCGTGTCATTTTTTTTTCTTTTTTTTTTTTTTTAGCTTCAATATTCTGTGAGCCAGAAACAAGAGGCCTTCCTTCACGAAACACATCTGATCTCTGAATAAGGAATTAAAGCATGAAAAGCGGCTTAACTTTAAAATGAATAAACAAAGATGAAACACAGCCAAACAAAGTGTGGCCACGAGTCAAACTGTTTTCAAGCATGCAGCCAAGATACTAATACTTTATGATGTGAGGAAAACAAGAGCATGTAACAGGGGAAGAAAGTGAATAATATGGTGATATAAAAGTTAAAATACAAAAAGTATGCTTCATATCATGTAATTTGTTGGTAATTTACAGTATGTAGTGATTTGCAGCACATTTCCATAGGGTCACCTGTGGCTGCAGCCAATTTATAATGTAAGAGTTCGTAGAAGTAATGAGGTAATTTTTATGAGTGGGTCTTTCAGAGGGCAATGCTGCTCTCCTCTTGGACCAAAATGATCACCTGCACTTACGCTGATGCAAGAGGCAACAGCGTCTGTGAAAACGATCCCCACAGGTCAAAGAGATAAACCGCCTGCTGGGGGTTTAAGGGCCAAAGCTGCACTGTGCACATACATCTCATCTCATCATCCTGGTCAAGAAAGGGACTTTTTTTTCAAGGACAAAACAGAATTATTTATGTATTTAAAGTTCTTCTTAAATCTCAAATTACACGCGTAAACTTGGTGTGACCGTAGTATGTTTTGTTTATTTATCAAGTTATATACCAAGCTGTCAAGGTGGAGAGTTATTTTGAAGTGATTTAACTGAGACAAAATCATCCTCAAGACAACACTGTCTGGCTGTTTGTGCTCCGGTCTGAACTTTCTAAAGAATGTGTGAAGAGGCAGCGTCTGGCCTTTTCTTGTTTGTGTTACTGGAATCGAACTCAGCGACTAACACTCTTCTGGTGGAATCTTTCCCACAATTCAGACAGCAGGCAAACAAATGCTCTTTTACCAGCATATGTGTGTCTGGCTTTTTAAGACACAGTAAACCAATCAAAAGCTCCTGAAGTCCACGTTTTGTGCTCTGCTTCAGTGAATTAATTGTCTGGCCCAGAAAACTATCCTAATTAGCCAAAAAATGGACCAGATACCGCCTTCTTTCAGCATCAAATAAATCCAGACCTGCAGAGTGTATCTTTATTGTTCTAACAGAAAAGAACGATGGGGTCTGTGGTGATATTTTGACTCTGCTGTTTCCCTGTATCTATAAAACTGTCCATGCTGCAGCATCATTCTCCATTTCCTGCTTCAGAGTAATGTTGGTTCCTACCAGCTGTTTTTAACTCGTCGCTGCCTGGTAAAGCCTACTAACTGAATTTCAAGGTATCTATTCTCACTTATCACCAACGTGTTCTCCTCACAGCCTCCTGGAAATAACTCACATGCTCTGTGTGACTTGAGTTTTTACAAACTCCCTGAAACTCAGTGGCCATTAATTCTTATTTCCCTGCTCTATTAACCCTTTTACTGACGTCTTCTGATTAGTTGTTGATATATAGGCCCATTAGCAGTATTATTCAATTGCCAGACATCCAACTGCCTTGTGTGACACCTGAGGCCATTCATATACATCTCACTTTGACAATGCAAACTCATTAGGCCTGAGTGGTGATTGACTGTCCCTTGATTGGATCTGAGAGGAAGTTGCTCGATTAATGAAGACCAAATGGGCGTTCACTGATTGGGAAGGTAGCAGGCGCTAATCTGTAAAAGGATAAACATAATCTTTTGTGGACATGAGTGAGGATTCTTTCTAAGTGCTCATCCTGGGACATGATGAGGAATGTCGAAGACGAAGTTTGTCTGAGGCCCTCAGAGAATTAAAGATAATCATTAAAATCCCGCCTGGTTTTAAGGAGAGGGATGAGTCCTTCCTTTTTGTCCATTTCTAAGGAGAAAACAGACGAGGCCTGATACGACTCAAGTGCACTCAAGAGCCAGCACAGAGGAAGAGGAAAAAATATGGGAAATTACTCTTAACTTAGAAGAATATGACATCCTTAACAATCAACCTCCAAAGACTTCAAAGAAATTTGGTCCACTTTACTGTAATTACTGCTGTCTGTGGTTACACCTTATTTCAGGGATAGTACAAGTGTCTCTACCTTGATCCCTGCAGTTGAAATTCAAGTTTAAATAGCAGCAAGACATATTTAAATGGATGAACTGCGGTTTACAACTAACTAAGTTTGCCACAATGCTACATGACCCTAATCTTAACTGTTAAAATGGATCAAATGATTCAGAAGATTAATAGAGCAATGAATTATTGTTAGGCAATGACGCACAACTTGCTCTTACTTTAGGGCTGCTAAAAACTGACTTGAGCCAAAGCAAAAATAGAAATAAACACTTGTTACCACAGCAGAAACTTCCTGTTCTTTGTCACCTGTCTTAGTGAAGACAATAGCCTGCAGCAGAGAGCAGGAATCAGAAAGGCTTTTATTATTTTATTTAGCATTATTTTAATTTATTTTTCATTTTCTCCTCTCCCTCAGTGCTTTTGGTAAGATAATAGTTTAATAGTGCAGTGTTGAGTCTTAACTACGCACTGACACGAGTGTCATCGCTCAGTCTCTACAGACTCTTCACAAGAGTCTGCTCACACGTGACATGAGGTAAACATATTGATTATATTCAGTGACTCCAGTTGTCTGTACTGTCTGTACTACAATCTGCTACTTAGTGAGCAATGATCAGAGCCTTATTTCTAACAGGATGAAATTGTCACATGCTTCAGTGGAAGACTCCAGATTTCTTAAATCTGATTACTGACCTAGGAATCGTCAAACTTTCTGCCTCATTATTTCCAGGTTTCCATAAATATTAGAGATTTCCAATGTAGTCTCAGACTACACATATATATGTATATAGACACTATATATGTATATATCTATATATATAGACACAAACTGTTTTAAAACTGTGCTAATGTTCCTGCTCTCCTTTTGTCTCAGCAGGAAGTCCGTTACTTGCTTGTCTTGTTTATGATACAATATTTACATAGTTGACAGTGATATTGTCTGATGTTAAATGCGCTCCCACAGAAACACAATCCTTTCATCTCAACAGGATTATCTTTGTTCAATGAATAAATGAGCAAGTAAACATGTAAACATCAGCACTGATTGTGTATCATATTGTCAGTCTGTGTAGCACTGACTCTGTTAAGTGCTATATATACAAGTCAAACAAATGTAGGTGCTTGATCGTACCCCTCAAGATTTTTAATGGTCATGTCATCTTCAGTCCGTGTTTTCAGCTTCCATCTGAGAATATTTTCGCTTACATCATTTCAGCAGCAGATGCCTTTTTGTTGCACCAGCGGTACTTCAACTGATTATATTCAACAAAGCATGTCTTTTTTTCCATCCTGGAATAAAACTGATTCTTAAAGAGCAAAGACATCAAAGCCTGTTCACTTTACTCAGTAAACATAATTGAACTGATGGTTTTTTTTTATAAGGCTTAGAGTTTCTTTATTAGCCTAGCAGAATACTAACCTGCAAAAACTAGTATTAGTTCTACATAACTGCACCTTATGTCCTGAGGTTGCAGGTAATTTATTCCACTGCATCAGATTTGTTCTGTATCATAATAAAATCAAAAGGTTTTACCTCTGGTAGCCTGGACAGTGGATGAGTAGCCTTTTAATATAATAAATCCTTGAACAACAGACTTGATTGTCATGCATCTTTTTCATTACAATGCTTTAAAATATAATGACTTTCATTTTGGAAATTGATGAGTGGATTGATTAATGGACAGCTATAAAAGTGCTCATTTCCCGTTCTGATTTGCTGGCAACACTTTCAGGAAAAGTTTCACTTGAGCTCTCAGGAGAGGAGAGAGGCCGTTCCAGATTATTTCTCCAAGAGCTTTGACGAGATTATTGCAAAACAAAATCTATGACGACTGTTTCAATCATGGCTTTTTAAGGCGAATGACTGGAAGGAGAAGAAGAGGAGAGAGCCAGGAAAAACACAGCAGCCATAACAAAGCTCAACACAAGAAACACCTTACTGTCTCCGGCATGGGGCCATCTTTCACTAAGAGTGAATGCTGGTCTCTTATTTAACTAAAACTGTTACCCCGCTGTAAAAATGCTCCTTCTTACAAGTAAATGTATTCAAACCTTTAATGGCAAACTATGTTATTAAAATTATGTGTGTACACTGTACACTAAATGATAAATGTAGTTATCATGATTCTATCAGCACACAGTTAATTTTCCATCAACACACCCAGACTGAGAACGAATGGATCTCAGTCTGGGTGTGTTGAATGGAGTTTTTTTCAATGAATATTTTTCATGTTTTTTTCCCCCTCTGTAATAACTGTCTGTGTTTGAGGTGATATTGAACCGTTCTGAGTCTCAGGTGTTTAAGCCTCACTACCTCGAGGCTTAAACACCTGAGACTCTGCACCCTCAGCAACAAGTGCACAGCGGTCCATTAATCTGTAGTGCACGTTGGATGGTGGCACATTGACAATGATAAGAGGTTTAAGGGCATTTTGTAAGTTATCACAGGGTAAATGTGAGTTAGAATAGTAACATAACCGATTAAGTTTTATATCTAAACAACATAATAAATCAATAGCTATTAAGGGCCCTCTTAGCTGGGGGCCCAAGGCAATTCCCCACCTTGCCTAATGTTAAAGTCGGCCCCTGTCGGACTTGACGGGGGCCGACAAAGGGTCTTTTCATCAACGGAGCAGTGTGGTAGAGCGATGCAAAAAGGTTAACAAGGCAAAAAAGCTGCCGTTAGAGGCACAGTGTTGTAATTGGTTAGGGCAGAGGGACAGAACAGTGGTTTAGGAGGTGAAAAGAAAGCTTTTGTTTGGGGAAAAAAAAAGGCTCGAAGGAAGTGGAGTAAATTGAACAGGAACTAAGGGCAGTGTTGCAATCAATGGCATTTTTCTTAAAGGATTCTCTGTGAGCAGGAGGGTGAGAAGCTTATGCAGCCTGTTACAATCTAAAATGGGATGGAGAAAGGAGGAAGAGGAAAATAAACAGAAAAGTGCCAATTCAAAAACCCTGCAGATGCATAATACAAAGAGGAACTGGTTGGTGAGAGATAATGCATGAGGCCTGTGAACATATTTTCTGTGTCTGGGAAAAAACCAAGGGGATGTGTTTTCATCAAGCGTGCATGCCAGTGTGATTATACGAGAGGAGGAAAAAAAATGAGATGGTGAATTGGAAAGATAGTCCACAATCAAGATTGACAGATATTTCACATCTAATTTTGTTGACTGAACTAACACGGACCAGACTTCTTCAATATCCAATTTGATTCAGTGTAGCAGAAAATGTGAGCACGGAGTAATTTTTCTGTTTAACCTGCCCGACTTTCCCAGATTATATAAATAAATGAACATCGTTTGGGCTGGGAAATATTGAGATTGACGGCTCTGCTTAATGAAAATGCAGTAAACATAAACTGCTATTATTAAGCTGTAAATTGGTATGGGACTGGTTATCAGCTGAATTTGGTCACTGGTTTTGAAAAGGAGAAACTGCATAGTCCTGTGCAGTGAAAGAGAGGCCGAAAAGTTGAGAAACAGTTTGAGGAAATGAGCGAGTGATTCTCAGGTGAGTGGGGTTCATACAAGAGAGATTCTGAAAATCCTTCTCAGTTTCTGCAGCGCAGCACGACAGATTTCTACTCTCTCTGTCTACTGTGAGCTCCTTTATTGCCTTCTTAGCCTTATCCTAGTTCAAACAAACACATTACAGTTTTTTACAATTGCTAACATCCTTTTGTCCAATCTGTACTCACAATTTCAAAACTCCAAACACAATTAGCACAACAATCTGTTGTGGACCATACCATCACAGCTATTCATGTTGCTTTCACAGAATGTGCAGTCAATTGACACGTTTCTAAAACGCTTATTTTCTTCACATACAGTTTATGATGTGATTGACTATATGTTCCTCTCAGATATAAAACGTGCTAGTGTTTAGATTTTTTGGGGGGATTTTGAAATGTAAAGTTGGTACTTAGCAAAATGTGGTTTTAAGGAGAAAATGAACTATTTGGCTTTTTAATTGTGAGACGTAGGTGTGTTGGTGTGTTAAGAGTTCAGAGCAGTTGTAAAAAACTATAAGAGATAAGCATTTTCTCCCCATCTCTCCCTGTCCCTCTCTCTCTCAGGCTCTTTCCCACGATGCACCGCTGTTCGCTAACAAGAGAGGACAGTCAATCGAAGCGACCCGCCTTAAGCTTGCCGCTCCCTGGTCTTGTTTGAAAATCAGCGCACACACTCACAGGCCATTTAACCAGCGCAGTAATGACAGAGGCAAACACTTGCTTGATCCAAAACAGCACAAATGGATGTGGTAACAGGGTCGGAATCAGAGAGGAGAACAAAACAAGCCCTCCTCCTTTTTTTTGACGTGTGAATGTGAGGTCTGCAGGGGGAATTGCACACTACATTTTTATTTCAACAATACATGTGTCTCTGACTGTGTATGTTCTAGCTTCAAAGTGCAATGGTGCTGCATGCTGCATATTTCTCTAAGTCTCTGTTTGGATTTCTTCACGTGTGTACATTTGCATGTATGCATTTGCCTGGAGGACCTGGAAATGAGAAGCTTCCAGCACAACCAAGCATTTGTTTTTTTTTTGTTTTTTTTTCCCGGAACATTAAATACAAGACTCCGTGAACACCCCAAGCACCACGAGAATAACAAACACACACACTTCTCATGGGGCAGAACTACATAACCTCATCATAGGGACATCAGAGCTGAAAAAGATGTCCTGGCTTATATGACTGTCTACGTGTTGGTCTTTCAAATGGGAAATGAGCTTGACTAACCATGCAGAAACACTCTGCCTGAGCCATGTTCTGCTGCAGAATTGCAAAGCAGCACAGAGAAACCACAAGGTAAATAGAAATAAGAAAGAAGGAGAAGAAAATAATTATATTTTAAAGACGAAAACTACAGCCTCAGGGTATTTGTTTACTTGTGGTCTGTTGGGTTTCTTTGAAGCAAACCCTGGTGTGATTGCATCATTTGTGCAGTTTATTTGAACAGGTGTGAATGAATCCCTATCAACACTGAGAACGCCTGAACAGCAAAGTCTTGGTCTATTTCAAAATCCCAAACTCATTTTTAGAGCCTTGTTTTGTTTGACCAACGGTCAAAAACCCCAAAATATCCAAAACACAAAGATATAAAACAGAGAAAATCATCAAATCCTTCTCTCCCCTTTGAAAAGCTGCAGTTACAGAATGTTTGATGTTTTGCTTGATGAAAGACTCAAACGTTTAATCTGGTATCAAAAATTTTTTCGATCAATCAACTAATCACTTAATCGACTCTCTCAGCTCTGTATGATACAAAGTGAGTAAGTGCACATGGTTTTGTGGCAAGAAGGAAATATGAGCCATAGGTAATAATACCCTAAGTTCTGGGATGTAAACTGAAGTATAATATCGCTGATTTTTAACGGATTTATGAGCATTGATTTGCGACAGACATCAGATTTAATGATATCCCCTGAAAACCTAAGTCTCACTGAATAGAAAAATATGGCTATCATGTCTGTATGTCCAGATTAGACTGAGTTATGACTCCAAGAGGGAGCTTGATTTCTGATGCAAATTGCGCTTTTGAAGTACCTTAATTCCATCAGCTGTGTCCCAGCCACTACTGCTGCCTGTAACAGCTGACCATGTTGATAAGCAGGCCAGATCAGGGGGGCCAGACTACAATGATTAACTGAACCAGTTGTTCACAGAACACCGGCACGACCAGTCCCTTTCACCTTCAGCACTGTATCTATGGTGTACCTTGAGGTTCTGGGCTGATTTTGTTGCCGTGTTTGTTCATTTTTTCTTATACCTGCAGCTAAGTGATGTGCAGATGACGCGTTGCCAACACGAGGTTGTTAGTGCAGCTACAACGAAATTCTCGATGTAACACCAGAAAACTTTGACAGATCGCTTAACACAACAAGTTCAGAAATATTCTCCAAAGGCATTCAATACCAAATAGAAATAGGTGAGTAAAGGTAAAGAGGATATATTAACAAGGGAAATTACGACATAAAGTTTTCCTTTATCATGCTTTTACCTGTAATGTCAGGTTTCTGTGGCATGAAGAACTGATAGAAAGTAGGCTCCGACAGGCCCTTGACGTTGCGCGCTGTGATTTCCACTTCATATCTGGTGTTCCACTGCAGCGGCTGAAGCATTGCAAAATCATTTGCTCCTGGGACTAGCTTGGTCATCCACTGTTCCTCTTTATCCTGACAGGACAAAAAAAGAGGAGTAAAGAAAAACAGAATGTAAAAGATAGTCAGCTTATCCTTGAATAAATGCTCCACATTTCATTTTTTAATCAGCAAACATCAAAGGACAGCAGAGGAAGTGTTGTTTTATGCAATAAACAACAGCTTACCCCTTGTGTTTGTAATCTGGGGATTGTCAGTTACTACAATCAGAAATTGAGTCGCAGTTGTGAGGCGCCCACGCAGATGCACTTGCATAGGTAAAAACAAAGAGTAATCCTCTGTTTTTCATTCACACAGTTCACACAAGTTCTCTGATACCTTTCTATTCCTTTGTGGCCTGAGCCTTTTCTCTTTTTTGCCCTTTGTTACGTCATTCTTTCTTTCCTTCCTTCCTCCCTCATCGTCTGGAGACCAATTGCAAACTAAGGATTGGAAGCTGAAGAGTCAGACTGAGAATGGTACATTGAAAGAATGCCAAATGTACTGTGTACTTAACGTTCTTGCCTCCTTGGCACTTTGTCCTCTTAATGTTAGAGGACAGAGAAGAGTGAAAAATGGACTTTTATTAATTCAACGTCGTGGTCTTAAATGTATGTAACATTTGTCTGGATTGTCAGGTAACTATGATGTGTCCGTGGTCAAGTTCGTCCTTCATGCATGCCCCTCCATGATGAAGAGCTTGTGTGTTCCTGATGCCAGACAAGGCCATGAGATTACTAGGTTGTGAAGCAACTGCCTATTCTCTGCACTGGCCTTTGAAAACCCTCGCTGAGACTTCCTGACCCTCTTTTCTGCAGCGTGTTTTCATCTGCAGCAAGTATTATTTTAAATCGCTGTCACTTTCTCAATGAGACAGAGAAATGCCTGCTTGGACACATTAGCATTGGGGAGATAGGAGATTTGGACCAGCTCAAATCCACTCAGTCCTGTGGAGAGTTTTTGTACGAGTGCCATCTATTCTGCTTCCTGGCCTCATCTCAGTGGTTCGCCTTATCTTGTGAGTTTAAGCTGCTTTTTTCAATTTTACACACACACACACACACACAAAAAAATCAACTACTTAAATGGATGAGTGAATTCAGAGAGCGTGTGTACTCTCATTTAAAACATGAATTGTCACAAGGATTGAAAAATAGGTATTCTCATGCAGAACATTATTCACTTTGCCACCGACGCACACTCAGCTCAATCAAGCGGGAAGAAGCATTTCCAGTGTCACATCCTGTGCTGCTGTAGTGTTAAACTATGAAAAATCTACGATTTTGAGCTGATTGAGTCTTTGACATGAGACAAAATTGGACACTTCAAAATTAAAGAAAACACTTCCTTTAAATTGGATCATCCTCATCACCTTTATTCAGTTCCCAAAATATAGTCGCTATGATGGGTTCATTATCAACACTGCTTCTTTGTTAAGTTAAAATGTTAGAACAATAGTGAAACACACAATGAAGCTTTTCTTCACGAGTGTAGAACTTGATCTTAATCATGGCTTTAAATTCCGTTCTCTTTTTCTTGATGTCAGTGTTTTGGGAATTGATTTAAGCTCATTAACTCAATGCTTTGACATGTCTCTGTACATATCAGTTCTCAGGTAACGGTACATCCATGAACACACCACCATTAACACACCATTAAATTTATCTGGTCTTCTTAATCTCAATCTTAAAACTGCAGTAACTGAATAAAAAATAAAGGCTGCTTTTACTAAAGTTAATATAAATCACTGGACCAATCTAAAAATGTTGTACGACCTCTGATACGAGCCTTTAACTTTCCTGTCTAGTAGTTTTAGTTTTTTCTTATTTTATAAAAATAAGAAGGGTCAGAGAGAAATATTAAAATGTAATCTGTATAATTTAATCTGATTATGTATTGGATCTGAAACTTTGAGTTGATGAATTCAGTTGATCTGTCATTTCCTGTGATAAGGGTTTAACTAACCTCTCTGCCTTGTTGAGAAACTTTTTAATGATTATTTTTTGCCATTAAATTATTTTTTTTCAGTCTTTTTTTATTTTAATCTTAATCTGGTTTAAGAGGATGATTGTTTTTCTTATTATTTTCAAAATACCCCATGAATATACCAAAACCAACAACATGTTAGTGAGTCTCTCAATACTTCCACAGGGGTTAAAGGGGGCCAGAACGATCCAGAATGGCGTTCCAGCAGCTTCGATTAATAAGTAATCTGATGGGCAGTTTCATACATAGTAATGTGGGCTGGTGGACCGTCAAAAAATCCATTACGTTTTTACTGGCCCTCTCTCTGTGCCTGATGTTCCGGGACTGGGCTCACAGACATATGTAATCCCTCTTATTGGTTACTCTTTAAGACATAAACCTTTTGAAAATGGGCCAGTTTCAGCTTTTTAAAAAGACTAAATGTTTCATGAAACAGCTGGGCACCACAGTTGTTAGCACATGTTACTCAAACAGGAGTAAACTCTAATTATGTTCCGGACTATTTTCAGCTGCAGACTAATATAGATTCAATGAGCAATTAAGTATTTACTGCAACAGGATGGTGCGTGGGAAAGAAATAATCTGTGGTGCCAGTGTTCACTGTAATAAAAGCACATACAACACTGTGCAATGGTGTGGCTCACTGATGTGTTTTTAAAGGTTTCTGGACAACAATGGAGCTCCATGGCTCAGGGGAATAAAATCTATCAGACTTCTACACAGACAATGCTTGTTAGTTGGATTAGCTCATTGTTGGGTTTGGTTTTATAGGATTTGTTTTCATCAAAAGAAATAGCTTGTTGAATGAAATTTCTTGTTTCCGTATCTTTTCATTTTCTAACTTTGTCCTCTCTTGACTAGGATTTGAATCAAACTGGTCTTGAGACTCAATTGGACTCGATTAAGGTTGATTATGAACACACATCTGCAATAGCCATGCTTAATTGTAAATTACTCACAGTTTTGTACTTGACTATATACTCCACGATGGGCATCCCTCCATCGTCCTGCTTGACCAGCCCCAGCCTGTAGGCCTTGCCCATTCCTCTCTGTCCATGGACCGCCGGCGGACTCGGCTCTCCTGAGGGAGACGAGAGGAGGAGGTCTCAGCAGAGATGTGAAACAAAATGTGTTTGTGTGTTTTTTTCCTGCGAGAGGATGTGTGTGTGTGTGTGTGTGTGTGTGTGTGTGTGTGTTTGTGTGTGCATTCCCAAAGAGGGGAGCAGGTGGCAATGTGAGATATGAGATAAGGACGCCGTACAAGAAGAGAGAAGGTTTTAAGATGAATTAAATTCATATTACAAGGCAACTCCCACTGCTTGGCTATAACTAATGTTGACTGGAGGCTCTTATTATTCACTGTATTTTGCTAATTGGGTCTTCTTTCTAACATTCATCCTCAGTAGCTGCACTAGTGTGTAGTACTAACAGGGGAAACACTTTTCTCTGGCCTTGCCTGGATTTACTGCAATCCTGCTGCGCCAGATTGCCAGAATAAATAAAATGCTTATCATAAAACCCCTGCAGTATATAATTTTTAATGCAGCAGTTTCACATCAAGACACAAATTTGACAGGATCTATTCCAGTAATCTAGATTCATATCACTGAAATATGAGGAAGTTGTAACCATCTGAAATATGAGCATGCCAGAGTTTCATAAGATGGCAAATAAGTCTCATTTCGCCAAGATGCTGTTGCTTTGAACAGATTTGCAGTATGTTTACATTTCTATCACACATCTTTATTTTATTTTATGAAATCAGGACACAAACAACTTCTGATATCAATCCAAATAAATTTCCATAGCTATTTTATCAGTGTTTACTTTCCCATTTTGTAATACATATGAGATTTTTGCACTCTTGGGTTTGTAATTAATTATTTGCTGCATTTGTGAAACTGCTGGGATGTGCAAATAATTAACAATGAACCCCATCTAACTGCTATGAACCTACTGTAGTAATAATGAATTAAAGTGATTATGACTGGATTTCACTGCATAGATACATATGCAAGTGACTGCAGTTTTGAAGGTTTGGGTTGGGTCCTAACGATTCTGAGAAGCTCTTATTTTGAAGAATGTCTCATAAGCCTAGCTGCGTGAGGGGAAGAACAGGGAGAACAGACTTACGGATCGGTAAAGTCTGGAAGGTCTCCGTGTGGCTGAACTCCCCCTGACCTTTTCCGTTGACGGCTGCTACTCGAACCTCATACGTTGTGTTGGGCTCCAGTCCTGTCAGCACCACCGTCGCTGGAGAGAGACACAACCAGAGTTCATGCCACCTGAAAATATGTGGTGACCATCAATCATGTAGACAGCAGAGCATATTATTAAAAGAGTGGATTTGTCATGTTTTGGGCCAAAAAACAAGAACTTTTTCCAGTGGATTCATCTGAAGAGATAAAGACACCAATTTATGTGTTGCAAACATAAATATGAGTTCAGGAAAGGCGTGGGGGAGGAGTTTTCTGGAGCTGTTCCACCATCCTAGTGCTTTGGCTGAAGTATACTGACACCTTAATTCTTATGGTTTTTGGAATAAGAGGCTCAACAATCACCAGTGCAGTTTTTGCCCATGTTCTGTATTTTCAAAGCTAAACTAAATCCAAACTATTGTTATAATCATCTCTACAAGAGTCACTGTCTCTCTTATCATATGCCACGTGAAGATACTACTCCTATACTAAATATTCCTTTTACAATACAATGTATTTGAAATAAGAAATGATGAGTTTAGAAAAGAGGTGCACGCCTACAATAGTGTGAAACAAGTTAAAATAAACAGTGAATTCAAAGATGAGATGGGAGTGTGAATCTCATGAGATCACTGCACATTATTCTGAAAAATATCAGAACTATAGCAACAGTGAAAACTGTGTAATATGTTGCATTCACACTGTAAATTACATTGATTATTGAAGAAAACAGGAAATCTCATTATCAGACCACATTGCAGATTCCTATTTAAATGATACAGTCATTAGAGTCTATTTACATAAGCTTCACTATTCAGAAAAGCCAGCAGAGAGTCGGCAGTGTAATGAGCTTGACTGAAAGTTGTTGTTTTTGTCAGTCTGCACAAATTAAATACTTGAATGGTAATAGGTGCTTTTGCAGTTCTTTAGTCCCAGAACTGAAAACAAATTCTGCAATTTGCAGCCGCGCTAGGTTACTTTCCAGGCTATAAGCAGACATTTCAATTTGGGCAAAAGCATTCAGATGAAACGAGTCCAGGCATCTCATTATTTTGAAGAGTTTATTGTGTAAGTACTTTCTTCTGAGGATATCTGAAATGGCTTCTATGATTATATGATGCCACTTAACTGGCTTGTAATTAGTCCAGCTCACTATTTTAATATTTTAGTCTAAAACTTGAATAAAAAGCCACATTTAACAAAATTTATTTTATAATTAAGTCTTATTTATCAAGTTCTGTTCCTGATGTTTGCTGCCTTTGTTCTTCAAACATGTCCCTCGTTCTCTTCCTCTACATGTGCACTATATTTTTTCATTTACTGTGCAAGTGCAAGCTGGTGTTTAGTATTCACCTCACTGCATCTCCATATTGTAACTGACTCTGAAATGAGGGATATTAGTGATAAGCCCTTCAGGTTTGTCGGACCTGCTTATCACCCAACCATTCGTCCTCTGGCTTCCATTTTCCATCCATCCATCCATCCTTCACCTCATGGTGCACTTTTCCACCAACAAGCTCAGAAATCAATTTGGAGTTGTAAAGCATAAGAAGAGGAGGAGTGTGCTCTTTCAGCTCCGGCAGGTTGTGCCACTCTGCCCGCGACATGTCTGAGGTTCGTCATGACCCAACAACATCTCAGGGCCCAGGCTTTGAAGGATCGCATGAGAGATCATCCGATACGGCTCCTACTCATGCCTGATTGGTGTCAGTTGATGTGTGGAGGGGTTAATAGGCAGAAATGCTGGTAAAAGCTAGACAGGATGTTAATCTGGCATGTAGAGGTACAATCTCCCTGGTCTAATAAGTAGAAGCTATAAGTTTCCAACTCATTTCTCAGAAGTAAAGCAGTCTTGTTTCCACTGGTGTCTGTATATCACTAATAACAAAACAGTCAGCAGTGATCTAAAGCTGTCATGTTGTTTTTTAAATGGTCTAAAACCGGCACAATCTATGGTATGATCCTTTACCATCGGTTTATGAGACATGACTTATATCGACTTCTGTTTATAGACCAGTGGACTGTGAAAACGTCAGAGGGCTTCTGACATGGCTCACAGAGGTCTGCATTTGACAGCATGATGTGCGTTCCCGTTCCATGGACCAGGAAATATGTCATTTATCTTTGGATTAGTGCTCCTGACCACTGCCTTTAACCACCTCTGTGGTTGGCTCTGTTCGTGAAAAGAGCTGACAGAGTGAACAGGAGAAAGCTTTATCACTGACCTGACAGATTTAACCCACCTCAGTAATGAAACGGAGCTAGAAATACAAGTGTTAAAGTGGGCTTTTAGTTGTCATCGCTGTAAGAACATGTACATAATGGAGTCTGCCTCGACAGGAGACTAATGTTCTTTACACTTTGCACAATGAGTGAATATAAAGAAGAACAAAAAAATAAGAGATAGAATAGATTTTTTTATGTATTCATTTATTTCTATATTTATCACTTTGTTTATGATTGGTTAACAGGGCAAACCATCAAATGTACACGACACAATCGAGCTTAACTAACTGTGGCTTCCCCCGTCTCAGGGAGGAAGTTGGTGGCTGACTTCTTGAAAGCTGCTTTCACACATGCACTCCAATGCTGAACTTTTCTACACATTACCTGGAGGAGCTGTAGGTGTGAATGTAAATGTCTGAATTAGCTGAGCCGGATGTTAAACAGATTTTACCCTGACAGTTCCGTAGTACAAAGTGCATGTAATGTTGGATTGAGCCGAAGTGTGAATAGAGCAGGTCACTGTCCACAGAACTGGTCACTGTCTGGAGTGTGCAGGACGTCCGCTCGCTCGCTGTAAGTTCTCTGGAGGTAAGTTCTCTTCATAGGTATGTTACTGTATTTGTCTGTAAAGTTACATGGTGTGAAAAAAATTACTTTCGCTGTTATGAAATGTTATAGAATGAAAATAAATGCAACTCACTCTGGACACTGTGTGACTTGACGTCCCTCCAGTCCTGTGAGCCCACCTCCTTGTACTGGACGAGGTAGTAGCTGATGGGCACGCCACCATGTGAGTCGGGCTTCATGAAGGTGACGGTCGCCAAGCGCTGGGAGACAGCTGACAGACGCACTGAGTATGGATTCGATGGTACATCTGAAAAGACAAAATAATGACACTGGTCATTACGCCGCCAGTTCTGCCAGAACCACTTACTTAGTTTCAAGATCTGAAAATTATATTTCACAAACTTGTTTGAATGAAAGCAACATAGCAGAGGCTGATGGATGTCAGAATTTTTATGGAAATCCATCCATCCAACTGAATGACAGATAGACCAAAACTGCCATCCCTAGAGCTATAGATATATATTCTCTAATTTCAGAAAATATACTACTAAAGTGGTCTCAGACTTTTGGATCACATTGTATATGCACTGGCATTTGAACACTAAATGCACTTTTTAGCCAAAGATGAAGGTACTTTTAATGCTGCAGACGATACTTACTGTGCCTCCTACCTTTTACATCACTGCCATCCCCATAATCAAACTAAATATAGACATTATTGCTATAATAACTCTAGGACTTGAAAGCAATTTAACACACAGTAAGTTGCCTCATTTTGTGGTAAAGCTGTGCATCTTTCATTTGTCCTTGTTCTTGTTTCATCTGGAACATATTTGATATTTTTTTATTATTGTTTCTCACTTTGAAAGCATCAGTGCATTATTCACAAATTTACTTGTGGCCATATTTAAATCAAAACAGTTTGATTCACTACAAGCTTATTTTCGGGAGGACACATTTCTACTGGTTTTTACTCAAGATTTAGCCTTGAAGTGTTCGAAGGAGTGATGAGTCTTTCCAGCTTCCACTGGAGATCATCTCCCTTTTAAGTCTCAATTACTTTCTCAAACTTTTACTACACCATGAGTGTGTGTGTGTGTGTGTGTGTGTGTGTGTGTGTGTGTACATTTTTGCAGAATTCACAACAACTTCCAAAACACATTGTTTTCTGCAAGACTACATATTAGGTCAGCTTTTTGCTCACTACTTTTCTCCTTAGCCAGAGCAATTCAATCTGCACTAAAGATAATTGGACTGCACTATTGTGTATTAGCCTGCGCTACCGTAAATTAGGGGGTACTTCAGTAAATAGCAAGGGGTAGGGTAAATCAGCTGGCACTATTTGAGATTAGGCCAGCCTGAATAGGGGTTGGGAGTTGTAGAGGAATTTATCTTCCTGAGAATTGCAAATAAGGCTATTACCATTAGCAGAGAGGTAGAGGGTTACAAAGCAGTTGGACGGTTCGAGTTACTGTGACAGCAGCAATTCAAAAGGTGTGGGGTCCCTGACTGCACACACTCTAGACTTGAAATTAAGTCACCAATCTCATTAGCTCAGGTAAAGGGGCCACACAATGGTGACAGCTCTGCAGACTCACCTGCCTGGGCCAGAATAAATTCCTGGTATCGAACTCCAATGTTGTTCCTGGCTGTGCAGTTGTAGCGGCCAAAGTCCCTGTCTGACATAGGGGTCACCTAGAACGGGTAAATAATAATTTGAAAAAAGTTAAATGAACAAGTTGATCCGAACAAGTTAAATGGATTAAATAAATTTCATGTCTCTATTGATACAACATATAGCTTTGTTTTATTTGTCCAGGTTTGGAGAAATCTGCCTCTGAGATCGATCAGAATGATTAACTGTTTCAGCACTAACGTTGATGTTACTTTATGGGGCAGTGGAAAGTAGTGTGAGACTTCTCTCATGTTCTGTAATTCCTAGTGAACAGGTCAATACCACTGTTTCAGCTTTGATCACGGGGCTTGTACCTACCTCCAGCACGGACTTCCCCTCTCCACTGTGCACTCGAGTGTTGGCAGTTCCTTCTGCAGAGATGGTGAAGCGCTCTCTCCTCCACAGCATGGTGGCAGGAGGATTGGACATCACATCACAGCTTATGTTCACTGGGTTCCCCTCCCACGAATAATAGATGGTGTGATTGGTCAGGAACTTTGGTATATCTGTGGGTAAAAAATAGAGATATTATCTCCCACACTTGCCTCATTTGTATGGTAAAGCAGCTTTTAGTACTGAAACAAGACCTGAATTGCTAAAAGAGTGACTGCTGGTGTGTCTAGAATTTGTGGCAGCCAATTAAACACTCAAATCAAAGGTGGAGCTGCATTGGATGATCAAAGACATAAAAATGACTTGCTGAGGCTTAACCCACAAATTCCTCCAAGGGATCAGAAAAAACACTTCATTAATACTCCCCAAACACCCACTGCAATGTTAAAAAGAACATCTTAAACTTCATGCAACCCACCTCATGCTGGGGGCGGGGGGTCTCCATTACGATCATCTAACCAAGAATAAAAATAAAGGATGCAAACAGAACCTCATTTGCCACAACAAATAGGAAGGGCAGTAATGGCCGATCGAAACGGCGAGCTGTCGTGCAGATTTCTCTCTGCCCAGTCAGCCCAGCTCAGTCGGAAAGGCATTATGGTTGTTTTATGCTCGCTTGCAGGATTCCATTAAAGAGATTGATGCCTGGCTCTCTGTCACAGCCGAGGACATGTTATCCCCCTGCAGCCTGCAGTGACTTAGTAAATGAGTTCATTAGTTCGGTGGCAATGGCTGCCGCAGCCCCGCCACACTCAGCCTGTGTCTTTCTGCAGAGTGGGAGTCAAGTCTGAGAGCAAGCTTTCAGCTGTGGCTCCAGCAAAACAAGTTTACAGTATAATGACAGCAACTTTGCTTCATGGTTGGAGAGTGGGTGCATGCATGTGAGATGCTTTTTTTTTCTACATGAGGATGCCATCAAACTGTCCAAAATGTCAACTTTTCAAGAACTATGCAAAACAGGTTTTGAAGGGAATCCATGAACCCAAAAGTCACCTCAGCCAGAAGAGGAGAAAATTGGTTTCCACATGACAACAGAGATACAGTATTCATTTTTTCCCCTCACTGTCTCTCTGAATATATTTGTTTGTCTGCCCTCTCTCTTTGTTGTTCCTCTGAGCTTCAAGGTGGAAACGCTGCTACCGAAAAATCCATTTTCCATTGGTCTCATTCAGGCATCCGAGCTGCTCTCATAATGAACCTAATCATTCCAAGGCCAAAATGGAGATCTTCGCTTCAGAGCTCATTAGGCAGGGGATAGCCCGCCCCAAATAACCCCAAACAACCAGCACTGAGGAATGGGTGCGCTCATCGGGAAGTCGGGGAGCTGTCAGTGGGGGGAAACAAAAGGCGATGCATGATTTCCTCTCACTAATTAACCCTTCTGGAAGCTGTGTGTGTGGGATAGTGGGTGCAGGGCTTTTGAAGGAGGGTGTGGGTGTGGGTGGGGGGAGTTGTTTATAATAATATAATAATCTTCACCAAGAAAAACAGCCACGGTGTGAAAAGAATTCTGAGAAGCATGGGTGAACTTTTGAACTATACACATGTCTGCATGGAGTTCACACATCTCTTGCAAGGCTGTTGATTCGGCTGCTTTAATGTGTGCATGTGTTTCATTTTCGCATTAAGGATATGATACCACTGTTATTTATGCAGAGAGTGGGGGAGTGGGTGAGGTTATATCAGGTGACCAGGGCTCCAACAGCCTCATTCATTTTGCACATAGACAGCGTTACACAACTAGTTGCTGGAGTTTTTCCAAAGGAAGAAATAATAATAAAAATCTCTTAACTGACAAAAAGTCAAAGGACCAACATCTGCGTACACGACAAAGTAAGAAAATCAATCAGGTTAAAGAGCACTGTGGTCGACAAAACATCTTCTCACTGAGCTTCAAAATCCTCCCTGCGCTGTAACAGATGTTGTAATGTTGTCACATTTCATTTTGTTGAACTAAGTCTCTTTTTTACTTGTTAAATTATATGTATTTTATAATACTATTAATTGAGTTTGGTCTGTAGTTGTTTACCTTTTTTCAGAGAAAAGCATTAAATGTTGCGCCGTATACCAAAATAAACTTGTGAAAAATCTATAAAATTGCATTGTTCTTCACGGCTCTGAGGCAAAAGTCAATGTCATGCTCAGCAGCACTGGTCTTAGAGTAACTGCAGGTGGCTTGAGTGTGGGTTTAAATGCATTTTTGAGCATATGAAGGGGGTCGTTCAAGCTAATACTGAGTGCTTAGTTGCTCTTTAGGTCTGTACTTCCACATCAGTTCAGGATCAATTCCACAACTACACTGAGGTGAGTTTCTTTTAATTTCATGGCTCTAACTGGCAACTTCTCCACAGCAATGACACTGCAAAGTGTAGACTTTGCAACGTTTAATGGCCTTAACAAGCTGCCAATAAAAGTGTGAAAGAGTCAATAATGAGCTTATTGTTAAAAGTAAACTTACAAGAAAAAAAACCCTCTGGAACAAACACATTGTGCCATCTGTTTCTGTGTTATTAATCTAATTTAGTAGAGGAAAGTCAGGTTTGTTACATGTACTGTATATTAATACAAGTATACACCTACTGTACATTCACATACAGCAGGTGTTTTCACGTAAGTTGCCTGATTAGACCTCTGCTCAGGACATGTGCCGTCTAATGAGCAGGAATAACTGAGAACACCTGTGTGTGTGTGTGTGTGTGTGTGTGTGTGTGTATGTAACTAATCACACAATCCACATACTTACACTCAATGTCCAGAAACATGCTCTTCTGATGGCCTCCGATCCTGCTGAGTGCCTCACAGTCAAAGCGACCCAAGTCAGAGAGCCTCACACCACTGACTGTCAACACCGACTTGCCGTGACGACCGCGGACTTCAAAACGTCCATCCTGGCCCTGGAGACACAAACACACCCACACACATCTTATTTTTGTTGGCATAAGAATAACTTTTGCTGTTACAGCAGACAGATGTTCTTCTGTTAAGGTATCAAGCCAGAGAAGGTCAGAAATTCTAGCTGTGAGGTTTATTGGCAGAGAATTGGCATTTACATCCCTGTAATTCACATTGTTATTAATAACACAGTTTTGTGGTGAAATTCTGAGCAAAAACCTAAACAAATTTCAGAGAAAGAAAGAACAGCTGACTAATACAATAATAATAATATACAGTAATATGGTTAGCATTGTATCTGTGATATTATATTTAAAGCAAAAGCCACATCCATGCTTGCAGCTGTGTAAAGTGGAATCATGCCCAGGAATCCACAAAGGCTAAAACCACCAAGTCATTTCCAAGTAAGTTCCTTGTCCAACTTTGCACTTGCGACTGAATGGTCCCCTTGATCCATTCTGACCCCACCTCCCCACAGGCAACCATCACTTGTCACACAGAGTCAGGGTTAATGCAATAAACTGTCGATTTATTACAAGGTCATTACATCTGTATGAAGACAGATGGTATCAATTTGAAGCTATGGGTCAATTACAGCAGACGAGGCTATCATTCCAGTAATCGACATTCACTCGGAATGAGAAAAAACACCCCAAGAGCATCCTTGTTGCAGACATGATACAGCTGTAGCCTCCAGACTGTTACCTAACAGATAACCTCTGTCACCCCCAGAAACTACTTTTCAGCTGCACTGCCTATGGACTCAGGGTTGACGCATTTGAGAGCTGCGTGACTGCAGCTAGGTTTTTTTGTGATTGGAAGAATATCTGGAGGTCAGTTACACTGAGTAAAATAATTTTAAATAATGTCACCTGCTGCTTTTTAACTTGAAATATTCCTCTTTTCTATTTTAAGGTAATTTTCTTATTCCTATTCATTCAGAGAAACCTTTGCAATCCAAAATCTCTTCTATCCGTCCAACTTGAGTAAACCAGATGATAAATATGAAGAGTTGAGGCTACAAAATCTTGTGTTCTTTATACTTCATATAAAGATTATAATTAAGAAGTTGGTTGACATTCTCTGTTTGCAGACATGGCACTGCCATGAATAGTAAACACACTTTTAGTTGAGGTCTTCTTATTATTCAGTGCCGTGGGGTGTTTTCACTGTAAGTACCCATCGAACGGCACATGGCATACAATATGGTGACAATCTATCCTGGGCTCTTAAAGCCTTCGTGAGCAAAAAGACACGACTCCCAACGATAGCAATGAAATATCACGATTTCGGTACCACAGCTAAGTAACAGTGAAACACACCTTGTGTAATCTGAGATATTTGCGCACATGGTGTAGCTGCTCACTGCAGGAAAATTAGATCTTATTATGAGGGGAGCTGCTGACATGGATATGTTTCACGAACACAATGAGAAAGTTATGGAGTGGACACACACACACACACACACCACAGTGGTTTTGTGGTTATAAAACAACATATGCCCAAGGGCATATGAACAATTGTTTATCATGATCATAACTTTTTGATGACTGAAAACATACATCTGAATCAAAGTTTGCTTCTCCCACACTGTGGGAGAAGCAAACTAATTAGTCAATTACATAAACAACTTCAGTAGAGTAAAAATAGAAGTTATTTAGCTCAAGGCCTGAGAAGTGTTTGTCCTAATAAAGGAATTATAACAACAAAAAAAAAAACACCTAAATAAAAAAAGCTGGGGCTTGAGATTTAAACCAAGCTCCTGGTAAGCCCATTTAGCAAAGGGATATCCCACAGTGCTTTGGGAAATTTTTGTAGTTGCAGCTGTAATCAGCAAGATTCTTGTTTGTGAGTTTTTGCATCATCTTTGGTAAATTTGCAAGCAATGGTAGCTATCACTGTTCCTGCAAACTACTATGATAGTATATGCAACATAGTGCTGCAGGAAATAAAAATTGTGACTGGGAAACTGATATATCTGACTCTGTATTTAAGGAATCGTCTGAAATAGTGGGAGATTAGCTTAGAAGATCAGTACCACTCTCATGTTTGTGTGCTAAGCATGCTGCTGGAGCTACAGCTGGGGGAAACATCCAGTCTGGCTCCGTCCACAGCTAACAAAACCCGCCTACCAGCACCTCTTAAAGCTGGTTAATTACCACGTTATATCTTGTTTGTTGATTCTTGTCACCGTTATCACAGTTCATCACAGTTCATCACAGTTATATTTGATAACGAGCAACAGCGACGATGAAAACAGTCCCCCATCCATCCGCCCCTGCTAATACTCGTTATGTGTCTAAGCCACATAAGCCTTGGCCATGAAGCCCCCTCTTCTGAATCACACTCTGTTTATGTTGTCGCTCTTAGACTGCTTCAGCATTATCCAGTTTAGAATGGCTTATCTTTCCTCTTATCGTCACGACACAATCAACCAATGAGGTGAAGCGGCTTGTAGAGGCTCGGTTCTGGTCTCTTTGTGCTGCCACTGCACACTTTGCTTGTTTGCCTCGCCAGCTGCGGTCAATAGGATTGGGAGTGTGTGTGTGTTGAATAGGAATTGTGAAGATGGTGGGATGAAAGAAGAGAAGGAGGAGGAGGAGAAAGAGAGGAAATCTTCCAGGAGGGAATTTCTGAGTCAGAAAATTACTCCCCCCGCCGACAACTGACAGGGTCTGTATCTAGAGACAAACTCAGCTCCTAAAGCACAGCCTGTTTGATATGCAGCTCAGCAGAATGGCCAGACAGGCAAACGGCCAGACGTGAACACAACAGCGACTCGTGCACGCTCATGAACACACACAGACACATGCATGTTCTAGACATGGCACGTTCACACACATACTGTACACACGTGAACGGCAACAAACATGAGAGCACAGAGATAAAAGGCAAAGAAATGTGGAAGCTCAGGGAATAGAGGAACTGGAGGAGATGAAAGGACAAGCAGGTAGTAGAAGCAAAGGAGCAGAGAAAAGAGAAAACATATATAAAATCCTTCCCTATCTGATCCATAAGACCTCAAAAATGAGAACGTGTGTGGGTTTACAGTGAAGCAAAATCTCAAAATGCAATCTCTCAAATGGGCTTCTGGAGCCTGTTTCTGTGTTATTTCAGTCCAAATGCTGGAGAATTTTCAGATATTAAAAATGTCAGCTGTAAATGTCAGGCGAGGCTGGAGACACACTGTAGTCTAATTCTGGCAAGCGTAGCTTATTCCAGCAGTTTAGTGTGGGGGCTGAACATGGGGTCTTCATATTTGCACCACTCTAATGATTACTATATCACCTCATTCTCATGACAACAACAAAATGACATTTAATAATGGCTTTCTGGTTCAGGGAAGTGGAGGCCAGCTAAGGGTTTCACACAGGACGCAACAGCAAAACCAGCTAAACATTACTATTATCTATTTTCCACACTATTCTGCTGCTGCTTTTGTGACCAGATATCAAACAGAATACAAAACAATAATCTCAGTGGGTGTGGGAGCCTGCTTTTTGAAGGTTTAACTACAAAATGTCTTTTGATAAGAGCTCAAATCAACACAAATACACTTCCAAGCTTGACATCTGAATAGCAGAGGAAAAGGTTAAAAGTTCCTCTAAAGTTTGAGTCTACTGAACCACATGCGGTGCATCAATCTTTGCAACAGTCATCTCAGCAAAAGTACAGACTTTTAATGTCACTAACTTGTCAACCTTGGATGTTTTGCATGAATAGAACAGAGGTTACAGTGCAGTTTTCTAACCTTGCGCATTAGCAAAACAGTACCAGAGGATTGTAACAATAACCTGACTCGTTGCCTACATCAGTTCATAATTCAATTCCAGGAACTGCATCCCATTATGTTCTCTTACCGAGGGTCACAGTGTTAGTTGGCAAAGAATGAGAAGAATGGAAGCAACATTATGCAGTGAGTAAAAGTAAGCCCTTTGAAGCTTAATGTCACTCAACAAGAGAGGAGTGTGTGCAGATTGGAGAGCAAATTGAGAGAGGAACATCCTGCCTTAAACCTAAATGACTACGGCCATCCATCACACCTCGTGCTGCATAAGCCATGTTTGTCTTTGCGTATGTTTAGGTGTGTTGGTTTGCACTACGCATTTCCATAATTGCATTTGCTGTGGGAAGAGAAGCACTTACTCTCATTTTTGGCTGTGATTTATCAACCCGAGCGATTCGAGCCAATGCACACATTCATTTATCTCTGCGGTGACCTTTTTCCCGAGCAAAAGAATGGCTGCCATCTTTGTTTTTCTCTTTTTTTCCGTGAGTGTGTTTTTTTTTTTTTTTTTTTACAGCTTCTCTGAAAGCTTTAGCTGGGAAGCTATGATGGAAGTGCCTATGGTTCTGACATTGATGGCAGCTCATTCAAGAGTAATTACTTTTCCAAGCTCATTCAATTTCTTATATGCAAGGCTTGTCTTATGGACAACGTGAATAATGGATGATGAGAGAAAAAACACAACACAACCTAAGCTTAGTATCTTTTCAGTTTCTTATGTTGGATTACATAAAAAGTCAGTGTCAAAGGGGGGTACAAATCAAAGTGTAAATTGAAAGTATTCACATTTGCCCTGAAAATTTCAAGGTTCTTGCTGCTTCCTTGTGCTGAGAGCTAATCAAAATAAATGTGTGTACTGATTTCCCCTGAGATAATAATCTCAGCAAAGTAGGGAGATTTAAACACTCCCTGCAAAAAAACACAGACCAAGGTGAATGTGCATATATTCTTTGAGAGCAGCTTTGAAATTATAAAAGTCTTTGAGGCTTTATATGTCAGTTTTAGTGTGGAAAAGCAAATGTACTCCAAGAGCAGACGAGGACCAATCATCAACTCTTGAATGTGAATATTATTAGCATCTGCCTGTAGACAGGCCCTGAGCAGCACTGCTGGCAATAAATGGGTGTAATTGCAACATTTCATGTTTGGCAGATGGGAATGATTATGCCTGCTTTTATTTTTATGAGGACATATACAAGTAATTACCTGTTCATGTCAGCTATTTCTTTTAGTACTCTACCACACCGAGCAGAAATAGTCATTTTTTCTCGACATAAATAAAAATAGTGACAGTTACCAAAAGGACAAAAACAGAGGAAAAACATACATGTATTGATGAATACTGCTTTTGCTGCATGAAAACTTGGTAACACTTGTTTGGAAGATGTATCTCCAGCTAGATGTCTTCATGTTCTTCTGCGGGTTTAGGTAATTTTAGGACACCTTTATTTTATTGAAACCATTCACAACCTCATTAGTGAAACTCAGTGACAGCCAGTGTGAAAAATGGGTTGGATTTCATTTAAAGCTGACATTTGGCAAATCACTCATTTCACTGGAGAGTAATTGCAGTAATGTCACATTCAGAGAGACATTGGATTTCAAACTATACAAAAACATTGCCACAACTATAGATTTACATATGTAGATGGAAGATTCGGGATAAATAAAATTGAATTTATATACTTGTGTTAAGTCCAGGGGGTGGACGCTTTGAAAATAAATCTGCAAAGTGGACATGAATGTCATATTGTTGGAAAGTTACAGAAACTCTCTTTGGTTGAAATGTTCCCCACTTAATGACTAAGTTGTGAATCTTCTTACCCCTAAAATATCTGAATATCTTTAATAAGCAATGCCCTCTGTGCCTAATTCATAGCCCTAGTCCAAGCTGCGCGCACACACACACACACACACACACAGAGCCAGATGGACTTTCTGGCAGTTTCTACCTTGTCTCCGTCCACAAAGGTCTGGCCGTCGCTGGCTCTCCTCCAGGAAATGTCGGGCAGAGGCTCGCCCTCAGCCACGCAGGAGATCATGGCGGCACTGCCCTCCACCGCTGTCACGTTTTTCAGCTGTGTGATATGGGGCTGGACTGCAGGCCACAAAGGACAAGGAGGGGGGAGAGAGGAAGTGAATAAGAGAAAAAAAATTAGATGACTAAAGAAGAATAGACTGAGAGGCTGGTGGGTGGGGGGCGAGAAAGTAAAATGGTGTGCAGGAGTGAAATCGTCAAAGATCTAACTCATGAGGGAGGAGAGATGAAGGCTATACCACGGGGTTTAAGCACAGAGCTGATGAGGGATTTTGGGAGTGACAGTCTAGGCCAAGATCATTTATATACTGCAGTCATACTCTCTAGGTCTAGCATAGTGGGAACACATGCCCTCTGGGCCATTTTGTGCAGATTCCTTGGCCTAGATGACAACACAGAAACTGACTTTGCAAAAGTTTTAAACACATCAAATCTGCTTCTACCTCTGTGCGCATTCCACCTTTCTTCTTTCTCTAAATAAATATAGATTTTGATCTGGACGGATGCCTCTCCAGCACCGTGTGATTCACTTTTGACGCAGAGCAACCACCACGATAAGTGCTGAAAAGCGTGCCGTTTGGGGCTGTTCCTGCTTGCCTTCTCCTGATAAGATGCTCTAAGGAAGCCCTGAAACCCCATGCATGTCAAGGGCACAGAGCATGTCACATGAATCATGGATTGCTTCTTTTTTTCCCCACACAAACGGCTCTTAAATCCTTAACAGGGCGGTTGCAAAGTAGCATGTCATAAAATCCAAAAGGAAAAGGAAGTGAATGGAAAATAGGGACTTCTGTACTGAAGGCTTTTAACACCGCCCAGGGGGGATCTAAGGAGCGTTTGGCAATTTCACATGGCTTCAACCTTGGGGTGGAGGAGCCATCTCGAGGGATTTTGGGAGCTTGTCAAAACATGGAGTCACACAAACACACAGGTGCACACACACACAGATCACTATACCTGCAAGAGCCTGCAGTGAATAGACCAAATTACTAAGAACAGATCCTTAACCAACCACTGTATACAAAGCTGTGTTAGTTCACCTAAACTAAACCTAATGCCAGCTATCTATCACGTTTTAACCCACGTACATGAACATTAGACTCGTTAAGCCAACAACACCTAAAGGCAGAGACTGGGGTGGTGCAGCTGATGCTGATCAGTAAGTGCAACTCCTGTGCATGGCCTAAAACAATGCTCCATTAGTCTCTCACTGTGAACTGTGTCGAATGTTTACAGTGGACAATTAGAGTAATAATTTGTCCATCCCTGTCATTTTGTCTTTCAAGTATGTTTGGATAATGCAGGGTTTTGTTTAAAACCATTTGAATGTCTGACTACTAGTGCGACATTGTTCTAGCGATTTGTATGTGTTCTGAGACCTCAGCAATTAACCTTGTGATGGGAATGATGTCTAAAACTACAAAACAAGCACTAGATTTACATGAATGAGAATGATCTTTTAACAATAAACACAAATCACCTACAATTTCAGCGCCACCGCTAAAAACCTAAAACCACCCTAATGAGTTATTTAGTCTACAGTTGAGTCCTAAAATCTTGTTTTCCTAAAACAAGTCAAGAAGATTTGTCAAAAAGCAAGGATAATTTCAGTTGTTTCAAAAATAAATAATCTGACTTCAAAAATCATCCAGAATCAAGTGACATTTTCTTGATAATAGTGCAACAATCTGCCTGATTCTGTCTTGTGTCAAGACAAAAGGAAGCTGCAGAGGGAACAAGTGAAATGATCTCAACCCATTGAAGTTTTTCTTCTTCTAAAAAAATAAGCTTTAAAGCCTCCTAATGAGACTAAATGACTTAAGATGATTTCTGCAGAGAGGAAGATATGAGGAGCACTTTAGATGATCATCCACATCTATTAAAGCTCATAATGGCTTTTGGTATCTGAAATACACATGTAAATAGACACTTTCACTCAATAAGACACCACAAACACACATTCAAACCCATCCCACTCCCATACACACGCACAGATAAAACAGTTAATAGTACAGAGACCGGTCTGAACCAGTTCTTCATCACCACCTTATCTGCAGCCGTTTTGCCTCAGATGCCCTTCATCATGCAAATATTAAATGGAAAATGTCTCATTTATCAAGCACAGTGCAAAAACCACTCTGCAGGGAACATTATTAATAACGGATTATCTAAAACATTTCAGCTCTAAATGAGACAGAACTGAGAAGCATTTGTGTGCTAAAAGATAAAAATCCAGAATTAATTTGACCTTCCAGGTTTGGGGTATTTTTACCAAGCAGAGTTTATTCTTTTCAGTTTGATTTGTAAATTTATATGAACTTCTGTAAGTTTCTCTTTAACCCAGTGTAA
Organism: Toxotes lorentzi; assembly: GCA_037833715.1. Lineage (NCBI taxonomy): Eukaryota > Metazoa > Chordata > Actinopteri > Toxotidae > Toxotes > Toxotes lorentzi. The sequence goes on from JBBMJY010000017.1 coordinate 4,874,544, forward strand.
TTAAAAAAACAATTGTTCTTTTTCTCTAACATAGTTAATAACTATAATTACATTTTATTATATTAATTACAGGTATTATAATAATTATACTTGCAAATGTTGCATTTAGCCACCTCATAGTGTCAGCCCAGGCACTCTATGAATGAAAAATGGGCTCAATCTTCTCCTCAACCTGTGAAAAAGCCATTAATCGTGTCAGTGTTAGAGCAGAAAGTGACATAATGACATAACTGATGTATATACAACTACAGTTTTGGTACCGTTTGACTTATTGGCTTATAAAAGAGCAAAGTAGAGTGTTGGTAATGTTTACTTTGACATTTCTTACCTGGCAGTAAATGCAGGAAAAGGCCTCCTTACACAGATAAGCTGTGTGCATCCCCTCTATGGTAATATTTGACATTACATGAAGCTCTTATCCCTCCCACTGACAGATATCAGAAAACAAAATATGGTAGTAAATGTATATGACAATGATAATGTGTGTTTTTGCTGTTTTGAGCTGTTCAGATCCACAACGCAAATGTCAGCATAGATTCCCTCCAGTTGTCCCTGATGCCTCCTATAACTCAACAAAGTTTAGAGGGTTTAACAGAAAAATCCACCCTCAGACGCTCCTCTATTATATATATTTTCAGTCTGTGATTTTCTGTTTCTTCCAGGAGCTGTGATGTAATTTACTTTATTTGCCTGTCTTGTCTTGTTCTGCTTCCATTTTCCATAAAGAAAACTGAACAGTGTGCTATTTAAGAAAAGAAAACGCAACCAGAACTATGCCATGGTGTCTTCAGCCCTCTTTTCAAATTATGAAAAACCCATTAAAGAGGATTCTGTATTTCACAGACCACTGACAACAGAACTATAAGGTGCAAACTGTGGACGGCTGCTGAGGACCATGAGGCTTCTGTCTGCAGAGAGATGTGTATCTCTGTTTCTTCTGATAAATTTCTTCCAGTATCACTGCTAAATGTTGCTGCGAAAAAGGAGAGTTTAGAAAGAAGCACCCTGCTCTTTTTCCAAAACATGACATTTACATTTGATGCTTTAGATAGATGAAAAAGTCTCTGCTATCAAACTGCATTTTTGTCTGTTGTCTACATTTACAGTGGTTTCGAATTTCACTTCGGTTATTGAGTGTAGATTCATTGATGGGTAAAATGGCAATTTTATTCATGTTACACTGACCAAGAGATGCTATACATGTAAAAGACTGCAGACCTTTGCAGGGCAAGGGTGTTATGGGTAACTGTAGGTCGCAGACGTCAGAATGCTTCCCCCTCAAGAGACCACACATGTCAACATTAAACTTCATGGCAATCCATCCAATAACTGATGAAATATTTCAGGCTGAACTGACCAATGAAGCGTCCCCCGAGCCACGCTGCTAGCATGTCTAAAGACTAACCAAGAAATACAATGCAGCCAACAGTGTAAATGGTGTTTTTTTTTTTGTTTAAGGCACTGAATGACCCAGAGCCTAAAAGGCAAGACAACTTGACATAATCCCTGAAGACTGACTAACACTTCTGGCATTTCGCCATAGCAGCTCAAGGGCTGCTATGGCGATTTGACAGAGCAGCCAGACGGCACACTGCAGTGATCCTGGACCCCCAGATGTGAAAGTCTTGAAGTGTATGAATGTGAAACGGGAATGAAACAGGCTTCAAGCAATTAATTGCCACAATAACCTGTTTGTGACAACACATGGTCATGGGTCTACATTTTGAAACCCATCTGTGAAAGTGAATATCCAGCATCTGTTGCAGCTATGCAGCTCATTCCCTATCCTCTGATGTAAAATGAAAACTCTTCTCTTCAAAGAATAAATTCTGCCTCTTCCTTTGTCACATCTTTCATCTCATTTTGTGCTGAAGATCCGATTGCCTCAGCTAATTTTGTCACCTATAATCACTTAATCATACACATTTGAGAAAAGAGACATTTGTGCATCTATTGTCGAAGCTTGCTTGTGAAGTATGTGATCACAGAATTTAACAGTATATTAGTGTTATAATCACTGGATATGATGGTAAGTTAAACGCCTACAGCACAAAATGTAAATGTCATGCCTAAGATATTTTAATAGCACTCAGGAAATTAGAGTAATTTAATTGGCCCTTCTGAAATGTGAGCTAAACTATAACTGTCAAGGAAGGAGGTCAAGGCAGACATTTTCTGTTTTTCGGGAATATAGAGAAACAAAAACAAACATGACTGACATTAAGTATGAAGCACTGAGTCTGACAGCGTGTTGCAATGCCTAAACATGAATGAAGAACACATACACACCTGCACACACACCTTGTCTCACTTAAATGGCCTGTTCTCCTCCCGCCTCTGCTGTCAAGGGTAATAAAACTAACTTACAACTGCGTTTCCCCGCCGCACAGTGAAAAGCAGGACTCCTCCCTCCCCCTTAGCTTCTTCATTTAAATGAGTATTTTGAAGAACAAGCGCTTCCCACATCTTGAATGGATGCTGATGACTAGAGCACAAATCTCCATACATTTTCATGAGCGGAAAAGCACTATCGGAGTGATCTGTGAGGAAATAGCCAGCAGGTTTATGAAAACATAAATTGAAATTTTTTATGAGGACTCCAGTAATTGAAATATGAAGCAATAAATGAAATATTTCCTTTCAGGAGAAATATATCATATTGATGCAGCTGTTATTGCTGTTGGGCTAAGGACCATATTTGGTCATTTGTGCTTTTGAATGTAATTTGTGGCCATGCTATTATACTTAAAATCTTTGGAGGACAACAGACTTTTTCCATAATAAGAAACATTTTGTGTTATTTTTTGTTGGCCAGATTAAACATTGCTTTTTATTAACAATGATCACAACTGTTCTATAACCCTAACCACGTATTTAGCATTGCTGCAGCTGACCCATAGCTAACATACCACTCCTGAAAAATGCAACCACATGTTGGGGCTATAGCTGATGAGGAGATTTCACGTAGACAGCACAACAGCTGTGATTGGTCAGCTTCACCTAAATTATTGACAGTGAAGTCAACATTAAGTACATTGAAGAAGGGTTATTACATTTTTGTTAAACATTTTTGCTGACGACACTCGCAGCTTTCTATCACAGGAAATGAAAGAGGGTAAACATTACTACTACTGACTGGGCTTCTGATTGCTCAGCAACTGTTTTGTATTCAGCAGTGAGACAAGGTAAACCTTCCTATAATTGTGAATGAAACAATGCAGACACTATACTTTGGGGTCAGAGTCCGGGATGCAAGAATGGTAACAGATTGGTGATATTGTCCTTTCATTAACAGACTGGGTAGTTACCTTAACATGACCCATCCACAGTAAATTTAGTCTTTATGAATGTCATTGTAAAACTCATGGATACATTTTTAATGGTTCCCCTTCTATGATCAGAGAAATTATTATTCCACTATCAGATCCAGTATCATTTGGATAATTTGATCCTTCGTTTAGTCTTACTCTCACACTTACCGAACACTTTGAGGAAGAGCTCTCTTTCCTGAGACCCTGCCTTGTTGGTGGCCTTGCAGGAGTAGGTGCCCCCGTCGCCCTGTCGGATGTTGCGGATGGTTAACATGCTACGCCAACCCTCCAGCCTGTTGAAAATGTATTGCTCAGATGGCTCCAGCTGCTGCCCTTTCCTGCACAAACAGAAAGCAGAAGCACACACCACAGATGAGTGAGGAGAAGAAAATATGGCAGCCAACTCACACCTGACAGTGGCCTCTATAAAATTCACACTGCAGCACATGTTTGATGATACAGATGTACAATCTTAGCGCTCTGGATGTAGGCTGATCTCATAAAAGAAAGGCTAAGTGCAGACAGTTTGACTTCGGAGCTATTTCTATCTTTAGCACATAAACAGACAGCACTTTTTATAGAAACTCTTTCAAGCCTGATGAAGTATTGTTTTGGATAGATATATCATACTATAATTGAAATAACCATAGTCCAGAGAATCATTTGTGGTGTGTCATCATAATTCTTCACATGCTATGACTTCTCAAACTCTGCCAAGCAGAAAAAATATCATCTTTATATTCTCAGTCAGTGTTTTGAGTTTCTCGTTGGAGCTCACTTGTGTTGTTGTGTGTGTTCTGTTAAGGACTGCAGCAGTCGCAAAATGACTCCGGTGTGGTGTCGAATACACTTCTGACTTAATGTCTTTTTCTTATTGGATTCTGAAGGGAAATTTGTCAGGAAAAAGCAGCTGCTAAATTGATCTATGTCTATATTTAAGCTTCATAGCAGCAGCATAATGGTGTGAAGCAGGTTTGCTGCCTCCCCCGTTTGTTTATTTGGAGCTGCTTAACCAGCCGTGTAATCTGTAAGGTTAAAGGGATCATTTAGTTTTTTCCCATTCTTACACAGATATAGACAAACTCATGAGTGCCTTTAAATGCCATCTGCATGTAGGATAAAGGTAAAAGATTAGCTCAATTACCGAATGTCTATGGGATCAAGCAGCAACAACAATGAAAACAAATAGAAATCCATCTTTAAACTCCTCAAAGGATAAATGGATGGTTAACAAATGTATTTTCAAAGTTGCTATTTTCACTAAAGAACTGAGATTTCTCATGAAGTTTACCTGCACCCACAGTCATGTAGGACAAATATGAATTTTTATTTTCAATTTTCTTCTAGGCTAATGAGTGCTAAGCATTCAGACTTCCTGACCATTCAAATGGAGCTGCTACTTAATGTCACAGACATCCAAACAAATGCATTGAACAATGTAACTGAACTACACAAAGGTAGATAAAAAGGCCTCCATGAATGACACTCATCTGTAAATTAAAGGGAAAAAAAGTACAACAATGTGTTAAATCATTGAAAAAGCAAACTATCCTTTTAACATAGGACCAGAAGAATGAGAAAAGAATTCTCAAATTGATCCAGTGGAAACAAAGTTGATGGTCTAGAGGTCAGAGATGCAGGCATGTGTTGTGGCTGTGAGATAAGTGGTTTGAACTCCTGCATCAGCTGAGAAAACCCAGATAGGCAAAATGAATAAGTAATGTTCTCTTCTCCTTTAATCTGTGTGTCCAAAGCAGGGAATGCATTCTCAACTGTGTTTCCATGGAAGAATAACACTTAAAAATAAAAGCGATTATAACTTTGGACAAAAGGATATAAAGAAAAATATAATAAATAAATAGTTGAGCTGATGGTTATGAGTCGCAGCTTTGAAAGCAATATTATCAGTTGCTATTTATTATTAATCCTCCCAAATACTATTTTATATATATACAAATGCTATTCAGTTTTTTAACCTCATAAGATATTGTAAAAATTAAATTAAAAAACGATAAGAAGACAGAGCTCAGAATAATGCATAACATTTAAATATATTTAGCCTTCTCTCTATGGTCTCACACTGTATAGTCTATGTGAATGAGAAACAAAGCCTACTCTGGCACAAATGCTGTGATATTGTGTAGCGAGGCCCACGCACCAGCCTCACACTACTGTAGGAAAAGCGAGAGGGAGGATAATTGAAAGTCAACGGAAGAATCACCAAAGCCAAGTAATAATAACTCTAGCAAGCCAAAGAGGAAATGAAGAGAGGCTTCATCTTTAGAAAGGACAGAGCAGGATGGACTGCAGCACTGAATGTCATTATACCGACTGACTGCTGACAGGTAGTCCATTACACAAGATGCACAGAGGACGAGGCAAAATCTCACATTGACAGGAAATGCAACTGGGAGGCTGGAGATCGCTGGGACAGGTGACATCAAAAGAAAAACTAAATTGGGTTGTGATTGTTGTTTACGCCTGAGCCGATTCTTTTGTTGTGATGTGCGCATTTTAATTCTCCAAGTCTTGCACTGACATGTAGGACTTACTGACCTGGGAAATGAAGGAGAATACACTGTAAGGTTTGACAGTCAGTGGACGCTACAGACTTTCAGACCAGTGTTGATGTACAGTTGAGGTGATGTCATCTCTAAAGTGAGAGGCAGTCGTTTGCCTTTGACGAATGCTTTACATTGCATTAAGCCACCATTTAAAAAAAGTAAGCAGCAAAAACAATTCACATCAAAGGAGTTGCAGCGATAGCTGGATTCAGTCACGGTGGGATAAGTCAGTTCATGCAAAATTTCCAGAGAATCGAGGAGTCCATAATGGAGGAAGCTATCGAAGCTTATTAGCTGTGCTGCACCATCCAGTTTTATATAATCCTGCTCTATCAGACTAAAAACTACACCACTAAAGAGGAACGCAATTTTGCAGGGACAGTTTCCTTATTTGGTCACAATCGCCTCATCTGAGGATCAATTTTTAGCTCCAGCTCTCAGAAAAGGAGACTCATCAGAGTGTCAACACGCAACTTTGAATCCTTCAGTAAGTCTCCTTCTTTCTAAGTCTGGGATGAGCAGGTTTCTCATGTCAATTGCCTTTTGTAATTACCACACATAACATAACTCAATGTCCAGCTACAATACAAAATAGATAAATTGAGTGAAATAATCATGTAAGAACAAAGATGTCAATTAATCAATACACCTGCTCTCACCCATCACTACTGTGAAATTTGCAGTGTTGTATTATGCATGCTGTTAAATCATTAAAATCACATTTTCCTGGTTTGCTCTGCTTCTGAAAAGACACGCTAGCACACCCTGGAGTAAATACAATTTCTGTTGTTTGGGTGGAAAATGGCGAGGAAGATGAATGAGACTTACAAAGTTGAGGTTGTTTCCAGCTGTGCAGGGTCTTTAAATTTTGTTTGTACTTCGCAAAGTGACACATGTGCCTCTCTTTTTCTGCCATGACCGACTTCTCTTTCAAACTACTACAAAGACGCTTCAGTTCTCATTATGTCTGTATTACTCTTGGAGACACTGTCACATTAAATACAGGAGTGATGCATTTTACCACTCTAAATGCATATTTCACAGTATACTATAAAGTAGTTTTACAATGTTCCTGTCATCAGGTCAAATGCTTGAATATGTGACTCATTCAACATCGCTCAGTTTGTCCGCTCTTTACCTTGTGTGCTACACAAGGTGTACACAAACTACAAAAAACTGTGTGGCACTGATGTAACATTGCTTAAGTAAAATCAAAATTGCATGCTCGTAGAATAGCAAATAGACTAGTAATTATTGAGCAAGAAAAGCTCAAGAGAAATTTATGGACTTGAGAAACAATTTAGAGTTATAGTGAATATTTAACTGTATTTGACACCAATACAAACAACAAATTTTAGTTATTAAGGTGCCTCCTGCCATTTTTTCAGTCTTTTACATCTGTCAAAGATCCTGTTGTGAATGTGTTTGTGTGCAAATGTGCATTAATGTCACCATGTCAGCAGGGAAAATGCAATTTTCTAAATATTTATCTATTAAATTTACTCCAGCAGTTCTGACTGTGCCTCTGTTTTATGCCTGCTGATCACAAGCTGTGCACTTGAACCTTGTGGAAACTGCTGCAAATTCTGGAAAACTACAAAAAAAAGAAAAGAAAAAACAAAGCAGCTGCACCACAATTAAACCCTTCTACTCAATAAAAACCACAAAACGTGAAAGTTAAAGACCGGATATAACAACCTCAAACTGCTAAGAATGAAAGCTAAGTGTAGGTGTTTAAGACTTCACACTTAAACTTTCCTATGGGTTATTATATGCAATTTAGAGTTATATGTAAGCGTTCTTTTACTAGCCATGATTTTACTCCTTCTTTCCTCTGCTAAAGAGGGAATTTTGTGAAAATTTAAGTTAGAAAAAGAAAAACAGACTTCTGAGCTCTTCTACAAAATGAAGTTAAGAATAGTGATGTTTGAGGGGCAATGCTACTACACTTTGCCAAACATTTTATGCTTCAGCCCCTACACCACAGCCATTTTTCAAATCATACTTAGAATGTGTTTTCCTATAGTTCCTTCCGGGCAACCATTGATTTCCATTCACTTCAGTACAGCATGAAAAACAACTTACAGAAACACCTGAGGTGTGAAATACATCACTGTAGAAACTATGTCTGATGTCTATTGTCAACCATGCATCATGCCAAACTTACATCATGGTTGCATGGAAACACATTGTTATTGCAACCTCATTTGATCTGATTATCAATAAATTAATGGTACATTGGAAAAAAGTTAACATGCTGTCAAGTGGAATGGATTACTTCAAGAAAGTTTCAAGTTCATGCAAGTGCAGCTACAGTGTGCTTTACAAACAGTCAGCAGTAATGTATGGTGTAACTAATTTATACTAAATGGGCTATAATATAAGAAAACCCTGAACATGGTGAATCAACTACAAAGAAAAAAAATTATAGGAACAAAGTATGAACTTCACAGGAATGCCAATAAAGTGTTATCAATATATGCCCAGCTGCAAATAGCTTGTCACGATTGCCTAGTGAGTGGGTACAAGCATGCAAGCTAATTACTCGATGCTGAGCTGTAGAGTGGATAGTGGGGTGTGAAATGCTCTCCAGGTGCAAATTTTCACACTGTTGCTATGTGGCATGTGATATTATTGTCTGGTTGCTGAGGGCAATGTGCGAGGGCGGACTATAAATTTGTCTGTTAGAACTGTGAAAACATATCTGCTTGATCTGTGACCAAAAAATTACAATTGCACATATGTAGGCATGTTTTTTAAAAGGAAACATTAACACATACATGGACATTGAAGATGAAAACATCTGTAATGGTTATGGGTTATGCTCTGTATGTTCTGTTATCTGGAGGTTAGTTGAATCTGCACAGGTAAACCTGAGTAAGCTCCCTGGTGCTTCTCGATGGGGTCTTTGGGGCAACAGAAGTTTTCTTGCAACCGATTTACACATTATTAAAGTATTTACTAGCTAAGACATTTCTTAAGTTTTAATGGTGTAACCTCGTTTAGTAGATCACTAGGCGTCCAACATGAGCACCCAACCTCACCCATGCTCTTGTGGCTGAATGGGAGCAGCCAGCTTCTGAAATGTTGTGGAAAGCTTCCCTTGAAGAGTGGAGGCTGTTACAGCAGCAGATTAATACTAATAGTTTTAGAATGGAAGCTTGTAATATTGGGTGTCCACTTCTTATCCTTCATCTTTAACGAAGTTTCTGATGTCTTTTTTTTCTGTCCAATATCTCTCTCTAAGCTGTATGTGAGAAATCAAAGCAAGGTATTGAAGTAGGAGAAGGTACTCTCACCTGTGCCATGTGACCACAGGGTCAGGAGATCCAGAGGTGATGCAAGTAAAGGTGACTGACTCCTGGTAGTCAGCTGTGGCATTGAAGGACTGCTGGGACACTGACAACACCGGAGGGACTGCAGACACAAAAACAGAGCAGAAAATAACACAATCAGACAGATGAGCCGTCATTAGACGCTGAGAGTTAAGATCGGTAAAAGCTACAATCTTAGTATATTCTGAAAGAAATGTCTGTCTTTATTAAGCCATATGGTGGAGGCCAGCATTTTCAGATGGAATAAAGTGGCCTTGTAAGTGGCCTGTAAGCACTCGCTGGAAATGCTACTTCTGTTGGTAATCCAATGGGGATTTCAAGTAACCTTTTGACCCAGCTTTGGTAAAAACACAAAGGAGCTGAACACAGTGATGTGAAACCATAATACTATTGTCTGATTCAGAAATGCCCGGCTAAATCCACATAAACAATGGCAAGACAGAAAATGTGTTTCAACATCAAACACAACTATACTGTCTATGAAAACCAGCACTTTGCTTTTGTGAATATACTATTCAAACCCCAAGTGCTTGAGCTCCAGCCATTGTTCATATTGTCTTGGCCGATTTCTGTAGTGTCAAAATTAGAAGCACTTCATAGGTGTGGTTTTAAGGTTAGTGGTCTGAAAGACTTGCATATACAAACTGGGAGAACTTGGTGTTTATTTTATTAAAACATGTGCCATTTATTTTCACAGGCAAACAACAGCTTACCTTTTATAATACTGATTTTTTGGTGCTTAAATTCGGTGGAAAGTTGGTATAAAAAGTAACACGTAGTCTGTCCCTGCCATCCAATCAGCTGACGACTGTCATCTTGTCATTCAGTAAAAGGAGAGCAGAGAAAGTGCAGGCTCGGTCTTTTCTCTGTTTGCCTTTGCAGTGACAAGGGAATGACAGCTTCATGGCACAAGCATGTTTATCAGGCGTCTCAGTCCATTTCTCAAGCCTGTATTTATGTTATACTTCTACTCCCACTATAACTGCTCTGCTGTGGCCTTGTCCATTCACACAGCAAGATTAAGCATGTTTGGAGCAGCTTATTGGAGATCTGGAGCATTTGCTCCTTCAGTTTACTTCCACTGGGAAGGTGAGAACAACGACACTCAAAAACAGGTGAGAATCGTATAAATGTGCCACCCGAACACTTGAGGCTAAGTCTGAGTCTTACACAGTTCAACAAAAGTCAGAAAGATAATAGTTTGGTCCAACAATCACACTGAGCTACATTTAAAATGAAATAGAGAAAATCCTCTGGTAAGGCAAATGTAATTTTGCATCATGATATTAATATAGATTGTAAAAGAATACATTTTTAGCTGCATGACAAATCAACTGGGATACTGTGAGTGGATAAAATAATCACACATGGATGTTTCTTTTTTTCTTAACAGTCCTGGTTTGATTGTAATGAGGCAACACAAACCAAATGCCAAAACACAACAAATGTCCTACATAAAATTCTGGCAGCAACTTTATTTTTTACATCCGTTTCATTTGCAATTCCGCTACTTAATCTCTTTAAGATGAAGATCAAAAAAATATCAACATAACATCAAGTCAACCCACATAAAGAGCAATAAGTGAAAAAATTACGAGAAATGAATCTCTTCTGAAGACATCTTAAATTTTGTGTGTGAAAAGCTGCAAATGAAAACCTACTTGACAGATGTCTGCACTAACTGTGCAGCACTACTGTTTCAGCACCATTTGTTTTCCTCTGATTAAAACAAAGGGTTGAAAGGCGTTAAAGGTCACTTTGTGGGAAGAGGAAGCCGAATTGTTTTATGTTCCAAAACTGTAAACAGGCCTAATTTTTGTGGAGGAGTTACTGAGAGTTAATGAACTGAATTTGTAAGTGATATCACCTGTTCACATAGATCTAAAAACAACTTGGTAAAAGATGAAAATTAAATGATACATGGCTTAAAACTGAATTCACTGTGAATAGTGAATTCTATTCAAAACAAAGCATCATCACTGATACAGAATAAACCAAAAGACTGCAGTGTACTGTAGCCTTTCTCAAAAGATCAATTACACTGACAACACCAGTGTGTATTTCTGTGTATGTGAGTAACACTTCACGTTACATCTAAATTCCACTGTGTCTGATCTTATCTGCTGTCTCATGGTGCCAATTTATCATTTAGTTATCGTCACGTACTGAAGGAAATGATTGAATGCTTCTGTTTCTGTCCTAAAATCAACACACAACAGGAAACAGGCCTGAATGAGACACACGTCAAGGCGCAGAAAGCTTTTCAGGGATAAAAATGGCCTAAGCAATAATCAAACACTATGAGTCCTTTCCAATAGTCCTGACGCTGTGAATGAGAGGAGCAAGCATCTGCCTGACATGATAACCATTGATTTCTACGCCAATAGATCTCCATTCTCCAGTGTCCCTCTCTTCCTATGCAATACACTCACACATCAGTGAGCCTTGTTGAAAAAGCCCTGTTAATGAGACACACAGCCAAGCAGAAAGACTTCAAAAGAACAAATCAGCAACAGGGTTAAAGCGTCCAAAAAGAATCTGGCAAGCTTTATGAATTCTTCATGTATTAGTCATATCCCTGAAACTTCAGAGGCTTGGTTGAGATAATGTGATGTTTACAGAAGTCCCCATGAGTGTGAGCATTCACTGCAAACATATTTCAAGATACAAACTCGCTTGGACCGATTTAAATGCATCTGTGAAAAGCTAGAGGACTTGTTTTCTGTTTAGTGCTAATGGGCTTCAATGAAGTGAGGATCACCCATGTTTAGAAGTCATTAAATGCTCTTGGTAAATGTCATAACCACAATGCACCTACTAGAAATTCAGCAAGCGCATGTTTTGAGGCAAGACCTTTTCTGGAGTGCTTTATTTTGCCTTCTAGATTAGATAAGCTGGAATCAAACCAGCCCTGACTTACAATTGGGGATGTAATGTAACAGAGAACACTGTATTTATTTTCTCTCTCTGAGCAACAGCGGTTATGATTGATACCACTGCAAAAAAATTTAAGAAATCTTGAAGGACACAGCCGGTAATTTTCACTGACAGCTGAAAAGGGGAAAATTGTGGGTCTAATGTGTGAGTGAGTGAACCAACAATTAAGAGGATGTGTCGAGGAGGGATACAGGCGAAATCAGGAAGTTATTTCCATTTTGTATCACCGAGAGTTGCCATAGAAACAAACTGTGACTACTGTTGCTGGTGGGTCATCAAAATGGAGAGAGAGATCTTTGATACTGATACAAAGAGAACATGAGGCTCTATTGAAGGGATCAAATTAGAAAGGTTGGCACATGGAGCCACAAATAGAGAGCGTATGAGTTATAATCTAAGCCTGTTTAATAATCAGTTTAAACTGCATCGCATTAAAGCAGTAGTTCAACATTTTGGGAGGCATGCTGATTTGTTTTCTTGCTGAGAGTTAGATAAGAAGACTGGTACCACTCTTATGTCTGCTGGTGAATATGTAGGTGGAGCCTTCCAGCACCTCTGAAGCACAATTAACACATCGGTTTCAATGGGTTACAGAAATGGCAGAACGCCCCCCGCCCATCTCATAAAGTTATAGGGGGGTGAGTCTCCAAACATATTTGACCATCTGACAAGCCATCAGAGCTTTCTGGCCGCTTCAATAGCTGCTGGCTGTAGCCTTATACTTATCACACTTCTTTAAGAGTGGTATCGATCTTCTCTTCTAACTCTTGCCAACAAAGTGAGTAAGCATAGTTTAAGTGAACTTACAAGCCAGTTCGGTAAAGTTTCTATGTTTGTCACTCTGATATTTTAGTCTCTATCTGATACAAATATTCCTCAGGGGACGAAGTCTTCCAACTGTCCGACTGAAATATGTCTAACTTCATGGGATTCCCGTCAATGTCCAGGGACGAAAAATTACTGCATGTCGTGACAGGAAGGACAAACATGCCCATGATAAACTGAACTATCAGTTCACCAGAATCTCTTTGTGTTTAAGTGTCACAGAGAGGGGATTATTGTACTATTGTACTTGTAATTTCAAAATCTTACTGACAAAATGAACAGAGCCAACTTACATTTGTAAATCACCTAATTATTATTTTTTTTAAATTTCCCATTACACTTACGATAATTGGAAACCACTTGATACATTTCCTATCAGATCCTTGTTTTTCTAGCTTACTTCTCTACAGCGTTTGCATACAGTCGATGAAATGACTCATCTGAAGTAACTTTTGACACTGAAATGGTCTGCATTCTTTTACACACTGAGCTGTTGTGCCCTCTGGTTGATTAGCCATTCAGTGAGTGGTCGTCTTCCTCAATACGCCATCATCCTCATCTACAGTCCGCTTTGATGATACACAGAGACTGGGAGCAGTGGATCAGCCGAGAGTCATTCGCTGCATGCTCATGGGCAAGAAACCACTCTTTTATCAAGTGACCCATGGATATTTATGGCTTCACGGGGAGAATAAAAATATATACAGTAAGCTATTTCAGCCCTGCTTTCAGACAAAATGTTGTTCTGCATGGCTGCTTAAAGCAATGTCTGTTAACACGTTGCTGGAGTAGTCAGAACTGACACTTCCTCTGACACGCCATGTCAAACAAACAGCATGACATATCTGTGCTACAAGCTCAGTATAACTGTGTGGAACCCCCAGCTCACAGAGATGGTGATCAAATTCAATTGTAGTTGAGAATAAAAATGAACCAAAAAGACACTGGAGCCTTCAATCAGCTCAGCTGGTAGTTGGCTGTGAAGTAACCAATTTAGATTTACAATTTGCACCTTTATACAGGGACAATAATTGACTGCTTGCAGTTTTCAGCAAAACTGTTTCAAGAGTCAACCCTTCACTTTTGCAGGCATAAAATTAATGAATGATCAAATAATCAAGGCTATTGTCAGATACATTTTCATTTTTCAAAATAGTCACATAAAAAGTATGAGACCTCTCTGACACAGCTTTAACACCGAGCTGAAAACTTTTCTGCTTATCCTCCTTTCTCGACAGCGTCACTGAAAAAGACACTTCTGCTAATTGTGTCCTTAAAATAAAATTGGCTTAGTGCTCTGAGGTTCACCTAAAGGCTTCTTAAACACTTTTCAGACACAAAATACTTAGAATTGCTGGCTTCATCTATCTGTTCAGGTCAGAGCTTTTTGAAACTCAGGTGTCTGTTACGTAAATGTAACTCTTATATAACTCCCATATTTACTATATATACACTGAGCTGGTGGTGCGTCTTTGAACTTTAAGCATTTCTTGAAATGACACGATCAGACAAGCTTAAAGAGGAAAATTGTGGTGAACAGCTCAAAGCGTCTGAAACCTGTGGATGAGAGGTCACAAATACAAATACACACTGCTTTATTCTAAGGGGTCAGAAGCCAAAAATGTACCGCTGTCCTGAAATAAGGTGAAACTTGAGGACCCAGTGTGGAAATGACAATACTGCAGCAGCAAAGTAAAAAGAGAAAAAACCTGAATGAGACCTTAAAAAGCAGTCCAAGCTGATTTGTGTAGAAATGTGTCCAGATTCAACTCACTCCCTATTGGCTGTGACCACTGCTGTATGGACAAGAATCAATGTCCATTCTGATTTTGGCACAAAGGAGATCTTCAAGTGCTCCATGTTAGACCTCAGGAGATGAGGTGGAGCCTGGAGATGCTCTGTGGCTGCATCAGTTTAGTCCTCATCCTTTCTTCTTTACTCTTCCTCAAGGGGTCTTCAGACAGAGACCTTTTTTTTTTTTCAGTGTGTTTATCTTACTTTACTGCCATATCCCACGGCACCACAACAGAGAACAGTTCACTGTCCACAGCTGATTGATAGAACATGTAGCGGACAGTCTGTTGCACTCATTGACATACCTGAGCCTCCTAGCAATCTACACTATCTCAATCTGCTTCTGTTCAGGGCCTCAATGTTGTTTGACCAGTCCAGGTTGTTGTCGAAACAGTATATTCACCGGTAGCCCCTGTGGCCCCTGTGGCTTCCTTCTACTTTGGAAATCACTACTGATAAGATGGCTCTTCTTACTCCATCTTGCTATTGCAACTGCAAACCACAGAAGGGGAATAATCCGAGTGAATTCTGGAAGTCACAAACCCCCTAAATATAAAGTTTGTGGTGTAGAGAGCAAACAAGATTAAAGTTCTACCCTGTTTCCAGCCTTATAAAAGTAGTTCAGACGAGATTTACACCTCTAGCTTGAGGGCAGGAGACAGAAATGTGCACCGGATTCTCATCGGGTTGCTTATGCATAATGACTAAGGCTATAGGCTAGGGCATACATTGATTTCCTGAACATCGGAGGCCTCGCAGGCATCAGTGCACTGAAAACAACTCTGTGGGGAGACTCCTGACACCAAAGGGCCTGCTGCTATACAACAAGCAAATATCTGTATCCAAGATTTATCAGTCTGTGATCTGATCTGGTGAGAAGAAAAACACTGGAGCCATTTTGCACTCCTGTACATCCACCACCTTGTTCTTGCACATATCCAACTTCACATTTTGACAAAAATGTGTAGAAAAAAAGAGAGGCTGCTGTGACAGTCTCTGAGCATTATCACAAGGAGCTGAGTGGATGACTAAACACAGTCTTGCTTTCTACTGACAGAGGCGGACAGCTCCTATTTGCCTGTCCCATGACAGTAGGTGGCATTTAAGAACATGTCCTTTCCTCGGTCTCGGTCACCCTCAGACCAGCTCTCTGTACTCTCTTAAGGACAGAAGTGTTACTAAATTTTGCTGGAGACCATGGGATAACGGCTGATCTCAGAAATATATGCCTCTTTGATAATGTAGGACAATAAACTTCAGAATTTTATGCGTATGAAAAATTGTTCAAGTACTGCAAAGAAAAAAAATGAAACCTGTCTCCTTCAGGCTCAAGTTAGGGCTCGTCTACGTGTGAGCGTTTTATGGATGAGTGCAATGACTGTCCTTCAGGGAAACTGAAATTTACTTTAAAGTGTCTCCTTTTGGGTGTGGCCCCCTCAGGAGAGGGTGCTCCGCTCAGGACGCTCTGCAAAGCGCTCTGCAGACTGTCCCATCTCAGAACCACATGGCAAGTGTCGTGTTGCCGCAATAATAGGCTGTGCCTCATTGAGCAGAGTTATTGGATCTTCCTCAGAAGTTAGGTAAGTGGTGTGCTAAATTGAATGCAATTCATAGTTTTTGGGCAGAGGGCCTCTCTGCTATTACATTAGATGAGAGAGAATTACATAGGCACAGACAATATTGCAGCTGTTCAACCGTTACAAGTCGCTCGTGGCCTCAGTGAAATCACATTTCAATCACTTCAGCAGTCTCAGGTGACGCGCTCCAAATGAGGACAAATGAGAAAATTAAAATGACATCCTTCGATTTTTAGGCCGTAGAGCCCAAGCCATCGCTAATTGAAAAATTCAATCACACTGAAGAATACAGTGAATTGAAAAAAGTCACGCCAATGATAGCACAAAGAGCGGACATGCTAAAATTGTGCCAATGATGAACTCATCTGAGTCAGTGGAGCTGAATCTGTCAAAGCTGACAACTCTGCTGTGATACTACAACTGAAGGTCGCAGTCAACCCGAATTCCCAACTCAGATGATCAAAACACTGCTAAACAGGCTCTGAAATGCGCTGACTTCATGTCTTACTGGTCTAGTAATTAGCTCAACAACACTTAACTGCTCATCAAGAAACTGACAGCGTACATTGTGAGGCTATTATACTGTGTGTGTCTTCATATTTAGTTGTTGTAAGAAATTTAATGTTAATAAATTATTGCTATTTAATCAAAGAGACTGTGACCTTCATTTATTTCTCTTTCCTGTTTCTTCAGAGCTGCTCCAGTGTCCACTGAGATGAACCAGCCTTGATGGTTTTTGTATTTTAATCTTGGCCACATGCAGAATTGTAAGCTCCAGAATAAAAAGAATGACTAGTGTTCGGTTTTGAAAACAACAACAACAGCAACAACAAAACCTGTGTATGCAAAGGAAACTCGGTCTCTAATGTATGCTAATCTGTTGACAATGCATGAAGAAGAGCTTGTGTCTGCTTGGAATCTAAATGGACGCTGTTACTTTATGTGATCTGTGCACAGCTTCCATTAAAGCACCGTAGTGAAGACCTTTAGCTGTCAGCTGGGTTTGGGGGTTTTAGTTAGTATTCAATACAGTGTACACTGATAGTGACTTGGAAACCACACTGGTTACTAAACAGCAACAAAAGGTCCATGGAATTTCAAGCTATTTAAGATTTCTTGCAACTTTGTTTAATTGCGTGCTCTGTCCTTCCTAAAACATCAACAACTTCATGATTTCCTTTGAAAGTTAACTTAACTTTATATGTCAATATTTTTCAATGAATTCTATGTTATTTATACTTTATTTATTAATCAGTTGTTTCTATATTTACTCCTAAACTTTTAGGGGTAGGCTCCCATTGATTCTTTTTGCTGACCTGACCTGAGCAAGTGGCATGTGCTAATTTTTATTTGTACATGTTATTTTTAATGGATAAAATAGATAAAATAAACTGAACAGTCAGTTCACATTAGTTTGTTACAGGTATCTTCAAGTGGCACTTAAACACATCAAGATCAGTTTACTAGTTTTGCTCGTAATGTTTTCTGTAGCTACAGTTTAATAACATTGTCTCAAATATTCAAACAATGACTCAAAATATAACTCACCATTGACCACCACAGCGATGTCCACAAAATCGATCTCGCCTCGGGCCTCTACGCTAGCCTCACACCGGTACACGCCCTCGTCAGACTTGGTCACCTGGTGGATCTGTAGGTTGTTGTTTGGCAGCACCTGGAACTTGCCTTCACGGCACGGGCGAAGAGAAGGACAGGCAGGAAGCCAGAGAAAAGGATAAAGAGAGAGCAGGAAGAGGAAACGACAAAAGAACGACAGTGTATGATAGAGAGAGAAACGAGATAAGAAAGTTAGGAAAACAGCAGGAGAAAATTGCCAGCTCCATTCTTCAGTAGTTAGACTGTCAATCCTCACTTCAGCACATTTACCTGATAAAGTACAGATAAACACCCACGCAATTACAGTTCCAAATAGTCTCCACTCTCTCCCATTGTGGCCACTATGAGATTGGCCAGGAGTGATGAGGCCTCTATATCATTTCTTTCAAGCGAAGATATTTATAACCATGCATCGTAATTAGAGAGAAATGATTAAAGAGAAGGAAAAAAAAAAAAAAACGTCTTCTCCATGTTTCATCATTACCGTTCAACTGAAGATTTGAATTTCAATTAAAAAACGTGACAGATTCAAGGGGTCACTCTTTCTAATCAGTGTTCAGGCATGCATATTGTGTGGAAGGAGGATGGGGAAGCAGTGTAGAGAGTTGTAAATCACGGAGGAGGAGAAGAGGAAATAATGAATCCTAGTCTGCTGGTTCTTACTATTGTACCTGCCTTCTATAACTGAATGTAAGTCTGTCCTCTGAGTGCCTTTATATCTGTCTTATCTTATATCTATCTTTTGTTTTTTGTTTTTTTGCAAATGAAAGAGACCACCCTCCTGATATTTAATACTATTAAGCAACTGCAAAGGGTGATAACAGAGGAGCGCTTTAGAAATGATAAAACTCAGCTTTAGATCAAACCAGACAGAAGATGATTGACAATATTACTGTACAGGTTCAGTTTGCAGTAGAACGTACAATAAATACACCAATTTAGAGGGTTTTGTTTTTTTTTCAAAAGATGCAGGGTGCTGGTTTGCACTTCATCTCCTGTGAAGCTGCATCTCTGAATGTCACCATCCAACTGCTCTATAATCCATCCTCTCAGTCGCTTGTTAACATGGTTTCTGTCCAAGTTATACGCCTCCTCCAGGGCTGATGGGGTTTCTATTCATAGAAATTGATATCCTTGTCTTATTGTGAATCCACACAAAAGAAGGAAATAGAATTTGCTAGAGAACAGTGTTTTTGGCACATTAGTGCATCTCCTCAATGAGAGAGAGAATTGGGCACATTGGTACTCATGAGAAAATTTCCTCTCAATAATCAAGTGTATTTGGCAGGTTTACATTCAAAATGTAATTCTTTGGAGATTGCTGACTACTTGAATCTTTTATGAGCAATCAAGATCAGTACCACAGATAGATAATGCTAAGCAGTGCCTGGTAAAGTTACTTTATCCAGTACTTATTATTTACAATAATAATAATACATATACTCTGAGAATAAAAAATGAGCTTCCCGCAAAACTGTCCATCCTTTTCTTAACTATTTTTCCCCATTCAGACCTTTTGTTTTAAAGGTACCCTGTGGATTTTTTTCTTCTTTTTTCTAAAACAAAAGCACCACACAAGTTTTAGACTTATTTTCGAATGTGAGAACTCAATTTTACCCCCTTGTAACCCCATCAGTGCATCAATTTTTTAAGCGGTAACACACCTTTTTTTGGTGATTACTGGTATTTGTATAACTATTTAAATTACCCTCTAATATTTCTCTCCCACAGTCACCTCCCAAAAATGTAAAAATGAAAGAAAATTATAACTGTAGTCAAAATAAAGAAAGTCATTTCATTGTAAAAGACGGTCATGAGAACTTACTGTGGTGCTCCTCAGTGATTTCCTTATCCTCGTAGTACCACACCACCACGGGCACCGGTGAACTAATGACATCGCACACCACCTCTGCCGTCTCACCGTGGCGGAACTCCTGCGGTGACTGAACATCCTGAAACGTCAGCTTCTCTGCAAGATCAAACAAGATGGAGATTGAATGCCTTTTTTTTCTCCTCTGAGTACTGAGAGAGGAGAGTTTATTGCAGGTCTGAACATCAAACGGAAAATAAGAAAAACCTGCTGTGCTCTCACTGTCCTGTTACTCTACGACAGAATTTAGGGTTAGGGGTTTGGAAAACATGTTTCAAAAAGCATTTCCTTCCGATTTTCTCCCTGGCTTATATCTCTTAAGTGTGTAAGCTGGTTTTCTAGTCTTGTTGATAATACCAGTAAAAGTGTTGGGGTGGCCACCTGGCAGCATGTGTTGCTGCCCTGAAAAGCCAGAACCACATGTTAACATCACCAGGCTAACAAGCTCACAGTGACTATGCTATCATGTTAATGTTAAGCAGGTATATTGTACCATCTTAGATGGAGCTAAACGAAAAGTTAGGGGATCACCAAAGTTACTACAATTCATTCTGACAGGCCTGAATGTCTGAAACAAATTCCATGGCAATCCATCCAAACTCCAATCCAAAGTTTCTGAGATATTTCAGTGAACTGACCAGCTGACAGACAGACAGACAGACAGACAGACAGACAGACAGACAGACAGACAGACAGACAGACAGACAGGCAGAGAGGAGAACAGCCATCCATGTGATGTAATGCTCAGCAGTTCAGACATAAAAGTATCTGGAAACAGGAACAACATGTGCCTTGGAAATGGATGGGTAGCTTTCACTCACAAAATCAAATAAAACAAAAAGCTTAATCCCCCTTTGACTGTTTTCTGGGACATGGATAAGGCGATTCTCATGAAACAACACAAGAGACAGAAGGATGGCCATGTTACTTGCTGCCAATCATACCCGTGACAAAAAAAAAAAAAAGTGAGCAGAGATATTCTGCAGTCACTCTGTTTGCAGATTTCAACAACAACGCAGGCAGCCTTTGATTCACTCTGTCTTGGTTTCAGGAGCACTTCAACAACAGATTCCACTGCCAGTTTGAAGCTGTGTCCTCCCTCTTGACAAACATTTGGTGTTTTGACAAATTGCTTTTATGAGGACACTGTTCTTGGACCAGGACTTCTCCACACACAGCACGCAATACCTCTTTGAACTCTGCTCTTGTTCGGATAGCTGGCTTTGATGTGCGCCGGGTCTGGGACTGGTAGCGCTGCAACCACCTGCTATCATCTGCGTGCTGTATTGTGGAAGTGTGAATGAATCAACGACAGCTTCCCTATCAGCCTCTTCCGTTAACGTGGCTTCAGCATTAGCATTTTACTGTGTGATTTATGCCAGGCTGCTCCCTAAAATGAGCTTTCTTTCCCCGACTGCACCCTCTGCCTTTCAACGTGTCTGGCATCTCAGTGTCTTCATTAGCTTCAAGGATGCCTTTGCATGTTTTGTCATTCACTCTGTTGGTTTCTTATCAATTCCCCGCTCTTGTTCTACTTTATATTTCCAAAATCTTTTGCTCTTTCGCTCCCCGTCTTTCTCTCTCAGGTTTGAACACTTCTGGTGTCACTTGTTCCCCCTGTTTGTATCCGTTTCCTGTGTCTTTTGTAGTCACACTGTTCTACAAGCAAATCAGTAAAGGAAACGACCCCTCCAGAGTAGCACTCTACTGCACACTTGACACTGGCGAATTGAGAATATACTCAGTACTCCAGAGTTTCTCTTCCACCGTATGCCTCCACATCACTGCGAGGATAACTGTCTGATTCTTTGACAAGCCAATTTCCCTGGACCTCTCTCAACTGGGACGCAGGTTTGTTCCTATCTTTACTGTCCAACTGTGCTGGTTTGGGAAAACTGGCCTATGCAGCATCAGTTCTTTGTCCATTAATAACCTGAGAGAAAATGAAAGCAGTTGGCTCAGACATTGTACTGGCTTACTTTATTATGAATTTCCTGTCACCCTGTATAGCTGCTCAGACGACAAACTACAGCACTTTATTTAAAGCAATTTTTTGCTTTTCCCATCAGTGAACAGAAGCTTTCTTTCAGGAAAATCTATTTAGATTTCCATCTTCAGCATGAAACAGCAAAGGTTTTTTAGTTTCTTAGAACAAGACTGTACTCAAACCCACATATATGAACTTTATGGTGGGATCATTAAAGTGGGTAGGATCCATCGTCTGGGGACCATGAATGTCTGCATAATATTTCATGACAGTCCAAAAAAAGGTTGTTGAAATAATTTTAGTCAGGACCAAGGTTTGGTGTGACTCACACTGCCATCACTAAAGCCACATCAGCATGGCTAAGAAAGCACCATGGCAGATGTTTTTGCATGTTTGTAATAAGTTACAAAGCCCAATGTTTTGGATTCATAACTGATCTGCCACTGCATGTAGCATGATTATAACAGGCCATCGTACAGATGTCAGCAACTACTGGGAGGATGTCAACACTTTCTCTCCCATAGGTCATAAATTTCGTGTACAACATATTGTAGCGTGCGGGTCCGTGCACTGCCTGAGGAGTCCTCGCCTGCTCCGGCTGTGAGCTGGCAAAGTGGCAGGCTGGAGCGAGCTTTAGGCAGGTTTTCATCCGCATGCTGCTCATGCAATCTATGCCGAGGACCCAAGTGAGTGACGCCCGGTTGCCATGGAAATAATGGTTTTAGGGAGCTGGTTATGCAGTGAATGAGGCAAGGGCTGAGTGGTGGCAGGTGTGATTGAGGCTGCGATGTCTCCCCTAATGATTTGCTGGGAGAGGATGAAAAAGGCAACCACACGGCAGGTGATGACTTCCAGAGAGCGTGCACATATAATTGTGAATGTGTGCGTGTGTGACTCCTGAAGTCACATCCCTGAACGAGATGTTTTCTCCAATTAAACTTAGGCGAGACTCCCTGTGCATCTGGGTATTTGGGTTACTCACATCGCAGAATTCACTAGGTTCTTATGTAATCTTTCTGTGTGTGTGTGTTTTGCATGCATTGTAATGTTAATCCAATTCCTGTCACTGTGCTACCTGTGAACAGAAGGTGTTGTAGGTATAAGGAAAGGTGCCTTTTATACCTAAACAGGACTCTAGCAAGGATTTCAGAAATTGACTAACCTGGTTTCTATGTGAAAGGAAAAAAGGTATCACTACTGGGGTGGCATCTCACTTTTAAACATGTGCAACAACACTGTAATGTCTGTAGAGACTTTTAACAGTTTTTGACCAGCTTTTGTTGGTCCCAGAGATCCTGTAGAGCCTGTCACATACTGCAGTCATCAAACGCCATTATAATAAAAATTATAATCCTAAACCATAATCCAAAAGTTTGACATGTTTTCACCTGCAAATCATCTAAATCTAAAGTAGTTTTTTCCTGTGTAACTCCCTCCTAAATGTTTTTTGTTTTATTCTTGTCCACACCAAATCACAGGAATGATTTGGTGGGAGTTCAGTTGGATGTCTTGCTCAAGGACACTTTAATGGGGCAAATAGCGGCAAACTGCTCACAGTGAAGATGGAACCTGTGATGGGACAGTCTCTGTGACCACTGAGCCACCCCCGACTCATAACATTAGGTTTTGCCCACGAAATAGTGATGGGTCAGCAAGGAAGGTTAGCCTCAGTGCCACATCCCTCATTATGCCTGGCAGGATCCATGTCCCATGGTATAACTAACTGTCATTATACTTTAATCACAAGAATGAGTGTAACGCACACTCGCACACAAGCTCACACACAAAGTCAAAGGTACAAATGGAACTGAAATGCACACGCACACAGACAGAGCTAACAGCTTGTGACTGTGGTGAGGGTGGGAATATGAATCAGCTGGCTATCCCTGTGATCAAGTGCTAATGCGAGAGGTTTATTCTCTTCATGTCTTCATGTCCAAATCTCCTCAGGAGGCAAACACAGAGCATCTGCAGGTAAATGTGAAAAAGTGTATGTTTGTGCACGTTATATGTCAAGCTTACGGTAGATCTCCAGCACGACCGAGGCCTCCTCAGTGTGACCGCTGGCGTCTGTGGCCTGGCATCGGTAGATACCCGCGTCTTCAATAATGGCGTTGTAAATGATGAGCCTGGATCGTGACGTCTCCGTGTGGAGCGCCATCCGTTTGGAGGACACGATGCGCTCCCCCTGCGGATTGTACCACTCCAGCCTCACAGGCTCGCCGATAGCTAGGAAGAAGAATATAATATAAAATGATTATGATGAGTAAGTTTTACTCCTTTTTACCATGCAAGTCAGGATCACATCTGCCTACCTGAAAGATTATCATCCTGCAGTACACAATTCCATTTGATGACAGCTGTTGCTACATGTGTAGGTATACTGTGTAGGCTAAATATTTTAGTCCCCTGCCCACAACTTCTATTGTTTTCAGAGATTTTTTTCTGAGGAAATTTAAACAGATCAAAGTCAAGAGAGAAACCTAAACCAGAGTGGAAAAAGAGGAGTAAGCCGACAGGTTGCTTCACACAAACTGATTTACAGGCAGCCCTTCCAGACTCTGAAATAAGCAGAGCTAGAGGTATTTCTTGGTATGTTCACTTTGGTCCGCTGAACAGCTGAGGACCATCCAACATTGCTGTTGGAACTTGTCAAGGGAACAGACGGCCTGGAATTATATGATTATGTCATAATCTTGGATTTACATAGATAATAAGTCTGTAAAGGAACAGGGACATATGCAGGCTGTAAATTCCACTCACACACACACACACACACACACACACACACACACACACACACACACACACACACACACACACACTAACACACCAAACACAGGAAACAAATGCTATGCCTGCTCGCATGCTACCTTGC